>CABEGB010000136.1:212976-731925 GCA_901521435.1 Crematogaster levior
GCCAGTAGCAGCGCCGAAGCGAGAGCGAGAGCGAGAGCGAGCAAGCCGACGCGAGAGAGAGAGAGACGAAGCAGCGCGCGAGCCAGCTTAGAGAGTACGAGAGAGAGAAGAGAGAGAGACTGCGCGCAAGAGAGAGAGCTAGAGGCGCAGAGAGACCAGGACCGGAGGAGAGCCGAGCCACGCCGAGAGCAAGACAGAGCGTCTTCGAGATCGCCTCTCAGAGAGAGGAGAAGGCAGAGCCCGAGAGAGAGAGACGAGAGATGAGAGAGCCCTACGAGAGAGGAGAGAGAGAGCAGATATCGCGAGCCAGAGAGTCAGAGAAGCCGGCGAGAGAGAGCGATAGAGAGCGAGATATATAGCAGAAGCGAGATAGAGCGCGCCGCTATCTCGCTCTTAGGCGCGCTATAGCGGAGCTCGCTCTCGATTGGATTCATCCTTCTCGTCGCTCTCTCTCTCTCTCTCCCCCCCCCCCTCCCCCTCTTCCTCCCTCCTCCTCTCCTTAATTTTTAATAAACTTAGCAATGATTTTTTGTAATTAACAAGAACGTAATTATATGTGAAGTTTTATAACAATTAAAATTAAATACATTTGTAAAGTTATATTCGATTTTTTCTATGCTATATTCTTTTGTATGCCTACACATTTCGAGATGTTCTATTCTTTTTTTATTTTTCTTTTTTTACACACACACATTTTTCACTTTTTATCTTTATTCAAATATCTTATTAATGCACGACATTAAAATACATATGCAAATTATTTTAATGTCTTGCAAATTGCTACGTCAAAAAAAAAAAAACTTATAGCGTCAAAATTCCATGTCGATGAAATCGCGGCTAGAAAGTAATCGTAATTTTTTCTGTGAGATACTAGAATAATAACGAACTGATTTAGCGATATTAACTCAGAAGCAAAACGGGGAGTGCGGCATGCGAAACGACTCGCATAACATCATCATCCCGCACGCACACCCGTGCCGCGTGCTTCGACAAAACTTTCGCCGCAAAATCTCGCATTTCTCCCTCTTTCTCTTGCTCACTTGACATCATTGCGATTCCCCCTTCAAGAGGCCGGTGTGGATGTTCGGCCTAACCCGACCTACCCCAAAATCCGTTAGGCCTTCACAGGCGCCACGCGCGCAATTTCATCCACGGACGAAACTTTCGCTGTACCACATCCGGTCCGAACCTTCCTTACGGGATACGAGGTTGCGTGGCCACTTCTGGCATAATAATTGTCTGACGCGTAATACGGTACAGTCCCAACAGCGAGTGCCAGAGCTTTTATGCACGACAAAAATCGACTCGGAAAAAAATATTAAATTTCATATAACTGAAATTTTAAAACGTATATTTAGTTTATGAAATTTTTGTTCAAAGCAATTAAGACAAATTTTGTTGTTAACTCTCATTAAAAATTTATTTGTACTCGAAAGTATGTTAAATTAAAAGAAACTCTAGAAATACTAAATACGAAGTATTAAATGAGGAAAAACACACACATACACGCGCTGGATCAACCCTTAGTCAGTCAAAACAGATTTCTTTTGGATTCGGGTGGGCGGGTGGATAGATGGGTGTGTGTGTGTGTGTGTTTAAAAAAATATTTCTTGATTTAACTACGGTGATTACGAGGCGATTACAAATATTTATTAATTCAAAAAAATGTACGTTTCAGTGAATTAACATATGTTTAACTTAATATATTTATTCGAACTAAAAAAACATTGTCAACTAAACGTATTTAGCTATATCAATAACTTTTGTCTTGTGTGTGTGTTTTTATTATTATTAATTTAAGCAAAAATTGAATACCTTTATGTTTTTATCATCAAAATAAAAATGTAAAAAAAGAAAAAATTTAATGTAAAATATACAAGATAAAAAATATTTATATAATGTTATAAGATTTTGATGTAATAATATTACATTAAAATCTGTTATAAAATAATATTTTTTGTTTCCTATCATTTTATTTGTTAAATCGATAGAAGAGTACTTCTAAAATTATCCATGTTTTTATAATATTTATTTTTCACGCGCTGTATATTTTATAATAATACAAAAACTAAATTACTTTAATTAAATGTAAAATGTGAAAAAATGTAAATACATTATCCATACGTTCAATTTAAAACATATTACCAGAGCATTGATATACGCGAAAAAATATGTAATACTGATACCGTTTTTTATTGACAAAATTTAGATATTTTGCACATCGATACTTTTAATTATAAAATGATATAACGTAATATAAAAGTCTACATTTCGATATATTGACATACAAAGATATAGCCCGATTCAACTGATGTTGGCACAACTTCTTGTAAGTTAATATTGACATAATTTGGCTTAATGCAAAACCTAGACGCCGCGTAACAGTTGGTATTTGCTTTTCTTCCATATGTATTTACCATACCGCAGGTTGACTTTATCGCTTTGCCGTGAAAAAATATCGAACAAAATTGATGGAAGAATCGCGTGTAAGATTTTCGTTAGACCGACAGAGAAATATTTTACCTGAGTTTAATATTTATTTAAATCTTCACATGTTTCGCGCGATATGAAGATATCTGTGCGTACTAATTCACAGCGAGATGAAATTGAGATTTCTGTTATTACGACTACTTGCGAAAAGTTGGTTTGTAGGAAAATATATCTGGAAATTTTAATGGAGAATTTATTTTTTCAAATATCTTTGATAACATAGTATTTAAAATTTTCTTCCCTTAAAAGCAGCTTAAAAATAAAAGTCAAGTATGTCAGTATTTGATTAGCTAAAAATTAATTATAAATTTTTTTATCGGTTCACACTTATTTACTAAAATAAAAATTATTGCAAACTTTCACGAAACTGATGATTATAAATTCACGACACAAGTTGGAAGTCAGAATCTTAAAAGCGTCGTCTAGAAATTAAGGGGTTTCTTCTCCTAAGCATTAGTTAAAGTTAATTGACACTTAAGTGATTCTCCGAGAATCAATTAAACCACCGTTAACGTTAACCGACACCAGTGAGAGAACAGTCTTTATCGGTAAATCCGTCGCTGTTTGCTGATGAATAGTCGTGAATGTTTCAGTTTGCAATTTCGAGGAGAATCATCGCGTGTGGAGGAGCTTGCGAGTAATCGAGAATCGAGACGCAGAACGTGCGTTCGTGCGTGGGATCGCCGGATAATACGTGGTTATTTCACGCCGATGCTATCGCAACATTTTTATGACGCGATACAGTAACGCGTTACGGTATCACGCTCGCGCTACCGATAATTATCATTAACATTATTTTGTGTAATGCTTGCACTCGCGATACGCGCTCTTTGAAAAAAGAGAAACAAAAAAAAAAGATTTATTATATTTAGCTACGTAAAACTTTGAACTTTATATACATCGATACGAATTTACTATTTGCAAACGACGTTTACAATCTTTCTACACCTAATGAAAAAACGTTTAAAAAATCTTGTTTGATTCTTAGTTCCGGAATTTTTTATAAAATAAAGTGAGTTGTCTCACGATTTTATTAGAGAATCGATTGCAACTCTATCAAAAATTTATATCTACAACTTACAAATTGTAAATTGTCTTGTGGTCCATCTCCAAAAATCTATTAAACTATCCGGTCATTTTTCGTCAAAATTTTACTATCAAGGCAGAAGCACTGAGTTTCAGTGCGAAGTACGTATAGAAGATCGATAAACTATTTGTTATTGGCAAATAATCGGTGTGACTCGTATCGCGTTGTCCAGCGATGCAATGATGGGCCGATTGCCGAAATCTGACACTTTTCACGTTTTATTCGTAACGTGGGCTTGGCTTTTAGCCCGCACGTATGTATACAAGGTCATTGACGCGGTACACTTTTATCGTTAAGTATAGTCGACGATGAGTGGTTTACACGCGGTTGGGTCTCGTTGTGTTTTTTTCTTTTTTTTATTCCTCCGTTTCGCACGTATATCCTGTGTCGGAATTGAAACGACCGAAACGAACGTAACCGGAATAACTCCGCGCAATGGAAACACTCTCGTTGCATGGTGAAACGAGTTCTTTAGAGATTCGCGACGCTAATACGTAATGAGACATATGAATAATAGCTATAATTAATTATGGACATAATTATCATACAGCTACATAGAAAGAGCTCTTAGATATAAGTAATTGTACAAAAAAAATTGTACAAATTAACCCCACTTTTATCAATTATTCGACGTTCATAACTATAATACAATGTTAAATATTTATTTTCTAGTATTTAATTATTGTACTTTTTTAAAGAGAAAGAAAAGAGTAAGAGAAAAACTAGACGATTATACTAGAATAATCGAACAAATTGCTATTGTAATCAACATAAACCAGGAAAAATAATAAAATTTATTAAAAAGACTGTTACACATAAAAACTTAATACAGTTGAAGCGAAATACTTTGCGTAGACAAAGCAATAAAAACGCAATTAATTATCAAAATCCTTGGATCAAATAAAAAATTTATTATATTTAAAAAATTAAATTCCAAAACAGAAAAAAATTTTATTATAAAATTTTATTATTATAAGAACAAAATTGATTAAAATAAACAAAAGATGTAAGGTAAAACGAACGAGCAATATAAAACAAAATAGTAAATAAACAATTTAATGACAAAAAGTTAACATTTCGGCTCACAGTTCATTCTTCATCAGTAAAAATCTAAATTAAAAGAATTATTACATTATAATTACAATTGCATAGCGTGAATAGGTGTGATGAAGATTGATTAATAACTCATCATTTCTAATGATTCGTTAAATCGTCAGATGCTTACCACTGTTTATTTGTTTTTGTATCGATCACGTGCGATGATCAAGAGATTTTGTTATCAGAGCGAAATGAGTTGATGTCAAGCTCAATGTTCGTTCTCGATGATCAACGATCGATACTCACTCATATTCGGCGAATAATAACCCACAATCACTCTCAGCAACCAGCAACACTAAACATTTATATGCTTACTGTCCGGCCTGAAAATATCGTACTTAAAGTGCACCTAAAGACCTGACCTTCCTCAACGACGATGTTCGTCTGCGTCACGTTTTTGCGATAAATTTTTATTAACTGTCACGTGCTATCAACACGCATGTGTATAAATCATAGATTCTTTAATAAATTTCGTTTTAATAAAAATTTTATGAATTTTTAATTATATCGTTTTACTAATTTAAAAAAGGATTAATATCATACACAAATAGATATTAAAAAATTCGATTTTAATTTAAATTTAGTTTTATTATATAAAGTTTATAAATAAACTTTTATTATACAAAGATAACTGAGTATTAAAAAATTATAGTCAATAATTTTCTTTCAATTTGATTAAAGAAAATTCAATTTAAAATTAAGAGACATTTAAATACGATCTGTGGAGAATCCTACGTACAACGAAAATCTAAAATTTACTTTTATAAAAAAAAGGCAAAAGAAACATATAATATGCTATACGAACATTGCTAAATTTAAAATTAATTCCATGCAGAGAATTATAATAATATTCGACGTTCAATTCACACAACAATATATAAGTTATTAGATTGCAAAAATATTTCGTGAAAAAAGATTACGTAAATAAAGTTTTTTCAATAAGTACTTCATTTCTTGACACAAAAGTTTTCATGTTAAAAGTTATGATCTGTAATTAAAAATAGGCCAAATATTTTCATATAGTATTTTATCAAACTGTAATCAAATTACGTCAAAATATTATATGCAATATATAAAACACATTTGAAACATTTCATAAGAGCAATAATACTTTTTATTAAGTTGCGTAAAAGGGGAAAAATAACGTTCGCAATGTTTTTTCAGGACTCTGGAACGTCGAAAATTTTTGGAAATCACGAACAAACGAGAAATTACGAAAAAAAATTCGCGAAACGAATTCCTATAAATTGTATTAATTTACCCACCCTTTCCAGTGAGAGATCGCAATAAAATTTCGCTGTGCTGTAAACGCGTCGGATACATCGCGTGTACATCGCAAAGAAATTAATCGAGTACATCGACTAAAAGACGACGAAGCTACTATTCCAATGTACATCGTACGATCCCGATCGATATGATTATTATACAGCCGGTAAGAAGGTAGTCGACCTCGATGTCCCGCGTCCGTTCGCCGCATAGAAAGCTTATAATTTGGCAATGGCCACGCAATGACGGCGACAAAACAAGTGCGCGTGTCTCGAACGCATACGGCGAAACGGAAGGAAGAGACGAACGTGGAGGTATCACTTCGCGAAGCTGATAACCGTGAACGTCTCGTGAGCGAACATACGTGCACGGTGCACACGCAAGCATACGCGCGTACATGTATACACACGCGTGTACATGTATGCACACGCCTATGCTGAATTATGCAGCCTGCATATTTTCCGGTCTGTTTGGTGGGTCTCAAAGCCTAACCGGTAACCCGGCAGTCTGTGCACACGCACACGCGCGCACACATACACGCGCACACAAATATGTCGGGTGACTCGTCTGCAGAAGCCACGCAGAACGCGCGAAAATTTTTCAATTTCACAGCAGGCTGCGCCTGCAAGAGAACCTGCCGTGAAAGAAGAACCTCCCTTGAGCAGGGACGATTCCAAACTGAGAATAGAATAATGATGGGGCCGCAAAGAGATTCGCAGAATTTCTTTGCGACAGGCAGCGATCTCGTTCTCTCGGGCCATTATTAGCTCCCATACAATCTGGATAGGATGTCTCGCGACATTTTTTTCCCCGATAATAGGTAATCAAGAAAACACGGGTGTATTATGTTATAAATCATTTACAATTTATCATAGCAAGCAATTTTACTTTATAAAAGAACTCATAAATGAGAAATAAAAAGTACTTTAACTTTAACATAGACAATTCCGAAGACATTAATTGTGAAGTACCTATATAAGACGGTATATTGAGTGCTAATTGATCATTAATTAGATCCTAGAAACTCCGAAAATGGAAACTTTTAGCCTACGTCATGCTTCGTACGAGACTTTGTCGTTTTTTATTATAAATTATAATTCAATTTGCCACGAATGATCATGATATGACAGCAACGAGATGTCGTCAGCGTCATATCATTATTGTAACGCACGTAATTCACCGATTGATCGATCGACGATAATTTAATGAACGCTGGCAAACCGGCATCGTTGTGCCGAATCGAACGATGCGTAATTTCCGCGTGGCCGGTTTATAAATCCTGATTAATTATTTGTCACTGAACGTAGTACATGAGTACTTTGAAAATTCAATAATTCGGCAGCGCGGTTTATAGCCCATTATTCTCTGTGAAATTAATATCTACGCTCGGGCCGATTATTTCGACATTGAAAGCACTGTTGTTTTGATTAATCTAAACGTAGCCGGAAAAAAGCATCTATCAACATCGAAAACCGATCGAGAGAATAAGCACAATGTGCATTGCGCGATGCGAATTTTATCGCGGACTCGCTCTCCGACAACACAAATCCTACTTCGTCTCTCCCATTGTCATTTAAAGAACCACTATCAAATCAAAAGTCTGATAGTTCATGAGAGACCACTAAGCCAACGAGCTCGAACGAATAGAAACGCATGACTTGCATCTCTGTGACAGATTGCGTGGTACTTTTTTACGACTCTCGTAATTTTATAGAAAACCTGTCAAATTACGGAATGCCGTTACTCCGCGTATACGCATACACGTACGCACATAATCGTGCAATGAATCTACATAATAACCGACAACAGCACTCATATATTTTCTATCACGCAACGATTTGTTTTCGCATCTCCGTCATTCGCCTGTAGCGCATTATGCCTATTTGCTCGTCATTATCGATCATTTGCCAAGTGCTTGAAACTTTAACCCCTCTTACGAAAGACTCGTAAAATTCCATAAATACCTGTTTGTAGTAAGAAAGAGAGAGAAAGAGAAAGAGAAATTATTTTATATTTTTAATTTTAAGGTCGTTTCTAGAGAGGTTTATTTTACATCTAACTTTGCAAAATAATAGAATATAATCATCAAAAGAATTATGATAAAGTTATTAGTTAAGTCTTCATCAAAAATTCCTCGAGATTAAACACTCGATAGTTTTAAGTTAATATTGTTTCTGCATTAATTAGTATCTGTAAATCATGATAAAAGAAAGTTTATTTAATTTATCTATAAAGAAACCACAATTAGGTCTCCAACGAAATTATTTACCACTCGTATAATATTGCTCAAGATCTTTGCAACATGATATATTTAGTTTAAGAAATCATTTTTTGCATTGCATTGTAACTCATAAAACAATTGCAGAGAACTGTTCACGGTCAACTAATTGGGAAATCGCGCATGTTTGCCGCTCGTTTTAAAAGGATAATTTTATAAAATCTGGATTTTATTACGACAAGCATTAAATAATTAATATTTTATGTTTCGCTTTACACAGAGTTCAAATGTCAATTTATCCATCTAATTACTTGGCACGATCACTTGACTTCCAACACACCGTGAGGTGCTCATCTTTCACCTCTACCTATTGGTAATAATAATAGGTCTCAGTTGTGCTTCTTCGAGAGATAATCTACAAATTTTCATGTAGACTTTTTACTTTTTATCGAGACAATCTGCTTTTCTTCAACATTATTACACTGATTACGGCGAGCAATTTGAAAAATTACGAAACGTCGAATTAATTTCAATACAAACAACTAATATTTTTTTCAAAATACCTCTAAATAAAGAATAAATTTTTAGGCACATAATTAATTAATCTAACTTAACTTAATCTAATTTTAAGATTTATTGTATTCCATTAAAAAAGTTTTTTCTATTGATTTAAGGAGAAACCAAAGGATTTATCATGAATTCATACATTGTATTGTGGAATATATATGTAAAAAATTATTTTAATTATTATTATAATAATAAATAGAAATTTGCAATGCGCAAAATACAATTGTTAATGTAACAGTACATAATTGTCCTTTTATCGTTGGAAATCAGTGCGATTACTGCAAACATTAGAACTATGCATGTAATTATAATTGATTTATCTTTTTAGCTACACTATGTTCCATCTGTTGACATATAAATTTATATTATGTGACTTTATATTATGCAAATATAATTTTAATATATTTTTATAGAAAAAATATATATAATATATTAGAATTTATATTATATTAAAGTTATATATATATATATATATATATATATGTATGTATGTGTGTATAACAATAAGAATAATATGATAGTAATAAAACGCAAAAATAAGTACAGCTAAAAAAACAGACTAATTGCAAAATTGAGTGAACTCACTATTGCGCAACGTCTCTCGACGTCTATCGTAGCTTCGTAGCTGCAATTATATGTATCTGTAACACTATTCGGAAATATTTCAGGAATCGTCTCATATCGATTGCACTTCATTTCGCTTCACTTAATACGCGAAACTCGCGACTCCAAATTCGCAGAGTTATAATTTTAACAAATTTAATAACTCACGAATTTAATTAATAACAAGTATTTATGGTAACACAAAATTTACAAATTTAGTTAAGGAGTTCTATATGTCCATTATACTTCACATCTACATCGCTTCTCATTTCATACACAATGTACTCGCGACGAAAAATCGACGATTTTATTTACAAATTTATTTATGACAAAAGATACGAAATTGACAAAGACTTTAATTTATCACTAAGCATTTATAAATTAAATTTAAAATATAACTGATTATAATCGCGCGATACTCCTTAACGTATACAACGCGCACTTTGTTTATATAGCGAAGCGAAACTTACGAATCCGTTTAATAACAGCTTCATAATATTTTTACAAAAATTACTTCGCTTTACAATACCTTTGCAAAGACAGTTCCTACAATATTCCTGTAAAAATCGCTCTGCCTAATATATTGCAAAGCACAATTTCACACATTTTCTTTTTACGAATATTATTAAACAATTGAGTGTGTATCAAAATGTGTATAAAAATATATAAATCTAAAAATTAAAAACTCTATCACTAAATGAGATTCCTATTTCTATTAGAAGCAAAATATTCACAGTATATAATATAAAGTATATAAATAAAAAGAATTTTTTTAAAGACTCTAAATTTTGTAAAATTTAATGCCAGAATAATTATACGTTTTGTGAAATTTTCTATCTTCTGCCAAAGCCTAACTAACTTAATTTGCATGTGGCACAAATATTATTATGTAAATAATTAAAAATTACAGGAAAGGAATGAAAAAAAAAAAAAACAATAAATCGCAGCATCTATCAAAGAGCGTAAGATAATCGTCATTTATTAAATGAGTTTTAAAATTTAAAACTGTTCAAGCGTCAATTTCGACGCTAATTATAAAAAAATTTTTGCTGAAAATTGAAGCACCGATGCTGCCGATAGCAGATATAAAATTCAATCGCGATTATATAATTTGTCTTTTAAAATTATTATTCATAAATCAGGTCAAAATACACGTTATAATAAAGTAATCCTATTTTAAAGGCAATTTTGATGAATATTTTTTTAAAGCGAGGAAAATATTACTTATATTTCTTTTCCATTTGACACTTTACATGCAAAAATTCGTATCTGTGCAAAAATCTATCCACGAAGTGAATCGCACTGATTTCAGCTTTTGAAAAAAAACCATCACCCGTACCCTAAATTCTACTCACCGATACTCCAGAACCAGCATCTCGAATCCGAATCTGTGCTAAAAATATAACGTCGTCAATTAGATTTAAGTTGAATAAATCTAAATTGTCTTTTACAAAAATCAAAATTTCATGTTTTTAAAAATTCGAAAATTATTGCAAAGATAAATCATACTAATAATCAAAATAAAGTATATTAATTCATTAAGTCCTAGGAGACCATTACGCGCTTTTCTGTTTTATGTCCTTGTAATTCTGATCCTAATTAAAATTTTTAGATTACATTTAGGAGTAAAATAAGTTGTTCTTTCCGAAAATCTAGTCGGTGATCCGAAAGATATAAAAATTGAAAGTTAAGGGAAGGTAGAAATTGAAGAGATAAAAAAGTAAATAATCCTACTTAAAAAAAAAGTTGAACGTGGAAATAAAAACAGCAAGTAATTCCTATTTTGTCTACAAATATTCAACTTTAAATCTTTCTTTTCAGATAGTCCATCCCATCGACTAGATTTTAGACAGAAAAGAATTTTTTTACTCCTAAATACTAAATATATTCTAAAAATTTTTATTATATAGAACTCAAGTTAAAAGAATTTAAAACAGAAAAGCGCGTAGGAGCCTCCTAGGATTTAATGGGTCAATAAATAGAACAGAAATAAACAATTAGTTTCACAAAAATAATATATAAATAATATAATAAAAAAATAAATATAATAATAAATAAATATAATAATAAATAAATATAAATAATAAATATATAAATAAATAAATATAATAAATAAATAATATAATTTATTTACCCCATGATTGCGCCGCCATTGCGCGATGCCACCCAGGCCTCGTCCTCCTCTCAGCTGCTTCGCTACCTCGTTGACGTTTGCCCGACACTCACTCGCGGAAAAGACGATTGATTACGATCGCGTGATACTTTACACGGCACTCCCGATATTAACTGTATGCAACACGCACTTTATTACGGTGGAAGAACAGCGCGAGAGACATTACGATCCGCTCGAGACTCGACGTCGATCCGAATTAGCGTAACGGATAGGAAGGGAACTCGAAAATTGCGTAGCTAACTTCAGACGTTAGCCGTCACGACGATGCTACTGTCCTTAGCTGCACTTCACGTGCACTTCCGTACTTCCAACTGATATATTCAGAATCTTCCTAGAACAACGCGTTTTAGGAAAATTATTATATTCGTGCAACACGCAAATAAATGTCAATTAAAACTGAAAATGCATATCTCCGGAGCGTAATATCCGAGTATGATCCTCGCTTTGTCGAGACTACTTCCGCGATATATTTCGATCGAGTAAACGTACACGATCCATGATGCTTGATGTTTTAAGAAATCTCCAATGTATGAGCGTCAAGTCGATGTTGCATGATTGATAAACATGCATTGCGGAACTAATAAATAAAACTTGCCAATTAATCGCATCGCGACACCGGTCAACTAGGATCCGGGATCCATTTTGTCGGCGTTCCGTAAGTCATCGAAAACGTACGAAAATCAGATCGATAATTTGATCTCGATATTACATGAACAAGTTGATGATTAAGACGCGGTTGTCCGAAAATACAATCGAAATTAGCATTGTCCACGTGATGCATCTCCGATACACGAAATCCAGGAAACAACGTGTTATTAATAAATAATTAATTAATAACAGTCGATGTATCACGATTCTCGTTACTCGAATCTTCCGATGAATTCGTGTATTATTCCAACTCTCAATCGAAAGCGACAAGCGCCGCGATATAATTAAATTGAAGTTGATTACGTTGAAATTAATAAAAAATTTCAAAGAACGACGTGAGATTCGACTTCAAGTATCGTTAAAGAAGAAATTATCGACCGTGACAAAACAATTTCCATACCCAGTCGCTTAACGCTCGCTTTAAACGAATAACTCGAGGCGAATCATCCGCCTCGATAAGTAATCATGGCAGCGAGATGCTTACGAGTTAGTCGCGGGAATTGACTATTCACGAGGGGCTGACAATCGCTAATTGTTCGGATCGGAGAACGATCACGTTTCGATAAGTAATGCGACAACACGCGGAACGACTCACGCTGCTTGCTCACAGCTCGAGTCTCGATGGACGAATGATAGCGCGGCGGCCTTGCGTAAACACACGGCGCGCCATACGTTACAATAACAAATACCAACACAAAGCAGCGCGCCAGCGAACCGACCAAAATATTTAACTTTGAAAAATGGATTGTAAATGAACGACGGATGATATTCTGTTCTTTTCGTATTTCAGATTAATTAACTGTCCGCATGTACACTCGAAGCGATGACCAGTTGTGTCGATTGAGATTGATAGTTTAGTAATGTATTAAAAAATTAAACGCAAAATTGTCAAATAATTTAATGCTTCTGTTAAATAATAATAGAGAGATAGTTATTCTTTCTTTCACGATCGAAGAGTATTTTCAATCATTCATTCTAATATTTTGGAAGAATAAAACAGAAAAAATAGAAATATATTACGAAATAGTGGAAAACATAAAGTTTAATCTTTGCGAAGATGATTTATGATAATTTAAAAATTTAAAACATTTTTTCATTACAAGGAAATGAAAAATTGATATATCGTAAAATATATTAAATCTAAATTCTAAAAAGAATGTGGAAAGTTCTGTGTAAAAATTTACTTTCTATGAGCTCCATCTCTTTCCTGTTATCCTGTATATCTGTTCAATATTTCATGACATACATTTCACTTTTTCTGACTTTAATTCAATAATAATTACGTACGTATGAATAAAATCTTTTTAAACTTACTTATTACATATTGCCAATTCAATATCTCTGGCGTATCGTATTTATTTTAAAGCGTACGAATAAATATACTAAAAACCTCTATTTTACAACAAAAAGTAAAATTCCAATTTGTTATAAAATTTAGAAGAGAATTTATATATACCATGTATCTAGATTTTACAGAAATGTAATATAAAATTCTTTTCCAATATACCATGAAATTTAAAAAGACTATTAAACGTTACATTATTTTTACAGAGAGAATAAAACAAACTACTAATGAGAATCTATTATATTAAATTTTAGTGGTATCGCGTATATAAGCTACAATATTATTACTAAATTATTAGTTGTTATTAATTATAATTACAATGTATATTAATATTAATTCTTTATTTGTGTTATACAGAATATTCAAGCATAGTTCATTAAATAATTACTATTTTCCTCTACTAGAAATATAATAAATTATATTATTTATAAAATATTTATGTCTCAAAATATCAACGTTATAATCGCAATATATATTATGTATATGTGTGTATAGATGTGTGTGTGTGTGTGTGTAAAATGATGAAAAAACACATCTTGTTTGTGATAACAATGAAATTATAAAATCTCATAATGAAGAAAGGGAATTGCAATACTGCTGTTTTAACATTGTTTTCATTAAGTAATTGTCTTACGTATTTCAGTGTTAAATATTATCGGCATTGTAGTATTGTATTATTATTGTTCATTTGCGTGAGTAGAGCGTGTGGTATCACATACAACGTGATTGACCTCCACGGGATTTAGATCAAGCGTGAAAAGTATCCTACCTGAATGTCTAACAGAATCAAAATAAACAGGCACTACGTGGTGCGTGAATCTTTCACACATCCGACTTTCTTTTCTCCTCCCTCACGGAACGACACAAAAGAACATGAATATAATTTATGCAATACGATTATCAATGCATATTCAATATGAATTCATTAGAGATACATGCTCATTAAATATGAAAATTACTTATGGAAAATACGGATTTGTTGTAAATACATATGATTCATTTAATTAACTTATTTAGAAAATTTATCATTATATATATGTCAATTGAACTGTCTCAAAATCTACTTAATCTCATAATTTACTTAATTTTTCAAAAAAGAAAGAACACATTCCTTATTATACATATGTTATAGAATTTTTAAGGATTTTCAAATTTTGAATTATATGAAAAAATGTAGAGAATAATTAATAAGAAATTATTTCGTTATATTAATGTATCATGTTCCATCCATGTTATACGATACAGGATATTTATTATCCTATATTATCCTATGTATTACATTATTATCTCATTCTATTGGTATATTTTTTATTTTATTGTATTACCTTACTCTCTCTTAACTAAAATTAATTTATTAAATACACAATTTAATATTAATTTATTATTAAAAAATATAAATGCTATATTATATATAAATATATTCTTTCTCTCTCTCTCTCTCTCATTAAATCAATTTATTTATATAATTCATCTTTTTCTAAATAAGTAAATAAATAAAGATATGAATGTTTGAAATTGCATTTAACTAATCCATAATATAAATTTTAATAATAAGTTTTAACAAGTGATATTGACGAATCAGCGTTTCTTCGTGAATAAAAAAATTATTTGAAAACTATAAACCATGAAGATTAAATAAAAATTAGATAAATTAATATAGATAGAGCCAAATTAATAAATACAGAGATACAAAAGATACAAATTAATAAATATTTGAAATTTTAAATGCAATAATTTGATAATTGCATGCCAATTAAAAATAGATTACAACAAATAAATGATAATTATACATTAAATAATGATTGATTATAAATAACGATCAAAATCTATGAAGAAATTTAGCTATGCCGATGCGTGGTCAATAGGTTTAAAAAATTACAAAATTTATTGAATGTCACTATTATTTTAGACAAACCTACGATCATTGTGATAATTAGACCTAAGCGCATGACCGTAGGAAACAAATATCAAAATGTGCAACAGGTAGCTTCAGCAAATAACGTTCATCACTTTTGATGGAAGAGAGAATATGAAAAAAACAAACGAATAAATTACTCTGGCTCCAACAAATCTTCAAAAAATGCTTTATATCGTGTCAAAATAATTATGCACAAACACCATACGGAGAAATATTATTTTTGCTCGTTTTACTCATACTTTATCATTATTCCTCTAACAGTTCATTTAATAAAACAAATAATAAAAGAAAAAACGAGCGAATCGACTAACTTAATATAAATATACACAGTTAATTTAATTATGGCTATGTAAAAGTGCAAATTCAAAAGGTGGCATTAATGTCCGCTTTTACCTTGTCCTGATTGCTTTCTCCTTCCGTCTCCTCTTAGCGAACATCGATTAGTTCTTTTCCTCGAGACCTTTTGCGGCAGTTTCTTGCCACTGGCCTCGACACTCGTTTCGCCGACTTTTGCACATTTTTAGAAATTTAGGTTGCGTTAAATTGTCGGGCACGAATTGTACTGACGGCGTGTTGCGCTCTGATTCGATAGCGGTCACGTTTATATTGCACGCGAACCTCGCATGCATATGTTGACTGAAGATGACAAGCTTAAGAAAAGGATCTACTAACATCAATAAAATTCATTTTATTCATAAATAAATAAAAATTTGTTATATTTTTAAAAAATGTTTATTTGTGTCTTATTTATGTAAACGTCTCTACTTATAAGTTTTAAGAAGTTTAAGCAAAATTATTTATACTTTGAGAAGATGATTTCTATCAACACATAACCCAATGTGTAAATATATAAATATAAAATAATGTAAAAATTTTGTAAAACAAGAATTCTAACTGAATTCTATCGGAATTGTACCAGTACTATAGTGAAAAATGGTCATTGACCTCGTAATAAGTGATTTGCAATCTGAATAATTGAACTACTTGTGCAAATCGAGCTACTTGTAATTATCTTAATAACAAATTTCCACAAGATTCCTACTCAACGAAAAGATAAAAATTACGGCTTAAAATGATGCGGAATGACTCAATTATCAGAGAGATAATTTTCCTAGATCACCTAAATTCTTCGAAATGCGAGAGAAATGCTGTTCGAAAAAAGAGAAATCTAATCACTTCTCGTGAGGCCACTCTGTGATTATCGTCGTGACAAATTACAGAAACAGCATGACACACATGGTTGCACCATGATATAACGTGATATACAAATTATCCAACTTTGTAGTCGCCGTTGTAATTCGAGGGGTATGAAGTTACGATTGCGGGTCTGGCGTATACGGTACTTGATTACTAGGGCGATTACAAAGTTGCTCCCTCTCGAATGCCCCTTTCGTTTTTCTCTATAGCAGTAGCACAAGGTCGCCAGAAATTCGATGGCGTGTGGCAATTGTTTGAGACTGACCATCGTACAGGAGTAAAACAAACTCTGGAATTTGATTGAACGCAAAATAGCTAACAATAGCGGATTTTACATTTAAAATAAATAGCGTTGGAATACGCAAGAAACTATATATAAGTAATAAACATGATAAAATATATGGATGATATGTATCTCTGTCAGCTTCGAAATATATTCAACGTAAATTTGGGAGGTAATCGATCGTCCAATGTTCATAAATTACAGCCCATTCATCAAGCGAAAATAATAAATTATGATGTTAACAACATCGCGGGACGTCAACAAAATAATAGAAAACACATTATTCAGTCGAGAGAACGGGTTGTGACCGATGATTCTCTACTGAGTGAGGGAATAATATGTAATTATTATTGCCGCAATTATACGCAACCAACCACATAATCTCTCCAAACATTGTGAATATTCTCTGCAACAAGCTGCACAAAAATATTATTTTAGTTTCTCTCTGTTTATAACGTTTTATCTGTCTTTTGTCCTCAACAAACCCTCATAATTAGGCCAATTTTGCGGAGGGTATATGCATACTAGTTTTAAAATTAAATACTTACTACGTTTTCTACGAATTTTCTACCGTTCTTTCTTTTCCCTCTCAATTCCAATGACGTTAATTGCTACTCCGGGAAACCTAAATCTTTAAACGGTTTCATCAGCAGCGAATATCAATCAACATTATCAATTCTCTCTCAACTGAAGGAAAAATATCAAGAGACATTTTCCAATTTCCACGGACATATTTCGATAATTATGGAATCACTCAGTTAGACGGTAAAATTTATAATTAAAACGTTGCGCAGTTAAATAACAATTATTTCAAAAGAGTTCCATCTACGGAAAATTTCTATTTATAATTTTATTTTAGATTTCTATTCTATAATGCTTTAGTAAATAACTAATGTGCAAAGTCATCTTCATTTTCTCCTTTTATTCGTTCATATAATATCTCATATGAATTTAATTTTTCTCTCGTATTTATACTCTGTACATTTTTAATTCTGCATACACAAATTATGATTAGTAATTCAATGTTTCGAGTTGTATTGACAAAAGCACATGTAGAAGATAATTTTCCTATAATAGTCGATGGAGAAATACATTATTATAGAAGTCTTCGTATTATCTAACATACACCAAAAGAGAGAGGTATGTTTCCTCCATAAAATAATTAACATAGAAACGAACAGCAAGAGACTTTGCGTCGCGATACTGAAGAAAACATGAAAATAAACAGTAGTCCATTATTGTTCCCTTATTTCTTCCTCGCGAAGTAATTCCGCGAGCCATCAGATCGCAAGAATTCGTCGAACCACGGCTTCTATCGCGGAATAAATTTTTCCTCGAAGAAAAGTTATTGCAGAGGTCTTTCTTCGCCGCCCTCAATTGTGTTTTGCAATAATTACGAGGCAATTAGACACTATACGACATAACAATGAATATTTTATTACAGAAGCTTATTATCATGAGCTATTATTTTTGCGGCTTCTTGGCATACCCTACAATGGACTTCTTCTTTTTTTCTATTCGACGGAAAATGTCATTTCGATGTCGTTTCGCGTTATAGGAGCGCGTTTATATTAAATCGATAGTTCCTTAGCGGTGACGAAAATTGCGGATACGTTGGCTGCAGCCACGAAAAGCGGACGTCTGAGGCGTCAGAATTTAATTACGGAAATGGAAGCGGCTTATAACTGTCGTAGCACCACCATCGCTACCGCCATCATCACCACCGACACGGAGTTTTCCGCAAAGCACGGTTCCGTTCGCGCGCGTGCAAAATGTTATGAAAGCAAACGCATTTCGCTTATACATATATTCAGTGGAAGACACTGAGAGAGGAGATGTGATACGACAATGGTCACGTCGATCAACCTCCGAATGGAGATTATACGCTATTTCTGAGGATCTTGTGATTCTCGACAGTCGAATAGAAATGTAAGGCAGATACATATATAGATAAAGATAAAACTATTGACATACATACATTAAGCAGCACGATATTCAATTTTATCATTCACTTTTTTAAAATCAATTCAATTATAAATAATAAATAAAAAAACAATCACAAAATTTTTAATAAACTGCACAAACTAAACAACTACGTTATATGTAGAGGAAAAATTAGAAAATATATATATATAACTTTTGCGGAATAAATGATCTGAAAAAGCCCGAAAGACGATAATTAATCTTCACGTTTATTTATTCGTTTCGCCAAGCCATCTTTCTTCCGATTCTACGAATTTGCAGCAGCTAGGTTATACATAAATTACGAAGCACGGTATAAATTATGCAACGTGTTGAAAGAAACTCATCAGAAAGACCGTTAACTGAGAAATGAAACGCTGAATAAGTAACGACTGGCTAAGCGACGCGGCATTATTAATATCAACATATTCTTTTTAATTAACAATTAAAACGACTTTTCGGTCAATGTTCTGATCATTAACAATGACTCAAGAACCAATAGCAATATATTATATTCTATATCGAACGAGAGTGTGTGTGTGTGTGTGTGTGTGTGTGTGTGTGTGTGTGTGTGTGTGTGTGTGTGTGGTGGTGTGTGTGGTGTGTGTGCGCGCACGCGCGCGCATGTACATATATATATACTTTTATCTAGAATAATTTTTTATTAACGATTGACTAGTCCATATCTTTTATCCTTCTTTTCCAGTCTTTCAATTCTATACATTTCTACCGTCATCATTTCATCTCATTGGAATAGAAACGCGTTGCCTCATCAGTCAATGATGACAATATCGGACATCGATTAATTTTTAATATTATGCATGGTACTAAAAATGTTTGCTGTACGAAAATCATGAAACAAACAGAAAACTAATTACTATCGAACTTATTACATTTCAATATAATAATTAAAATTTGTAATGTAAATAATTTTTATCTGATTTAGTGAGTTTTATCTGATTTATTTGAGTAGCGTAAATATGAAGAACATTGCCGATCTGATTATTAAAAAATGAAATTCTTATTAAATTCGTATGAAATAGAATATCATCGTAATTGATAATATGCACTTTGATTTACTTGATACGACAGAACAATTATAAAAACACTGTCAAATCTATCATTTATCACATTACCAAGACTTGCACATGTTTACGTGAAATTATTTTTGCATGGAATTATAGATTAATTTGATCGACAGTTTACGCTTTTCATAGTCCATTATGCTGCAAATAATTTTAGATAGATCAAATCGATTACCGTATGCTCTCGAATCGATCACGCTCTATGTCGTTTTTATGTACGTATCATATCAATCTATAAAGCGTTACACGTTTTTAGTGGAAAACTGGCGATAGACAATCGCCAGTTGATTCTATGCATCATCCAAAAAATCGAGATAATCTTGGATGTGCAAAGCAGAACTATTAAGAAGCGCATTTCAGTAAAAATACATGAATATTCCGTAGTCTAGAGAATAATCGGTACAAGAACAAGTTTGAGGAATGATCGATTCCCAATAAATAGAAAATAAAAAGTAAAACTGTCGGTTTGCAACTGTTGGAACGCACAACAATTAAAGATACTTATAGGTCGATAAAGATATCCGACATGTATGTAGATCGACAATACAGGCTGCATTTGCTAAAATATCGTGCGCGAGGAATTGTTATTGTGCCTGTATAACCAGATTTAAAGTTTGCGCAACACGTGTGTTTCCGGGGTAGACGATGCGAGAGGAAAATGAATGGGGTAAGAGAGAAGAGAAATGGTGTGGGTGAAGAAAGATAAGGAGAAAGCTCGAGAGAGAACGTGCGCGATGGATGTCGTCATGCCCAACAATTTCAAATTGTTCAGACGAGATTTAATATTCGCCACTTAGTCGATATTTGTCTCAATTGACACCGATCGATCGATCACCGTTAACTGCAAGCTATAGTAAAATTAGCCACGACAAGTAATGTCTACTAAGCATCCAATTACGATCATCTAATTAAGATATGTCATGTAACTTTTAAAATAACAAATTTACGGATAACTATTAATGATGTATAATTATTATATGTGAAAACTGATTTTCTTGTATTTGATAATTAAAATTCATCACAGATAAATTGTTTGTACAGATAATGTTATGTTTCCTTTTAAACTTAAAAAAAAAAACGAAAAACTGTATCAAGATCTATTAAGAAGATTAGCACTCTTTTGTTGTTTGCCTTGAACTTGATCGATGCGAACGGTCGACTGGGGAATGAAAACAAATTCGTAATTATCTGACGAATTACACATCGAGCTTTCCTTCCCCAAGTCGCACTCACAATCGGTATCAATGCCATCCACATACAGAACTCCCTCGCATTCAGAAAATATAGAGCTACGAAAACCAATGCGTGTACGCACCCGAGTACATCCGAGTTCTCTCTTTCTCTCCCGTTCTTCCTGTCCTCCTTTTCCTACTCTCAACTACCCCCAACCACCCCCTTCCCACTTAGAGCGGAGTAGAGAACGATCAAATAAAAGCCCGTGTTTTCCCCGATATTGAACCCTAAGCTAAGCCTAACCTGCCCCAACCTCCACCTACCGCAACGTGCCCTGGCGTAGAGCAAAGGGGAGAGCAGAAAGGGAAAGGTAAGGGGACAGGAGGGAAACGGAGAGGTGTAGAGCGCAGGGATGGGCACGCGCGGGGGAGGGCATCAGGTAGGGGGAAGCCACCCTAACTGCGGTCGTTGACCCCACGCACACTCCCAGTCCGGCCCGTACCCACCCCTCAGAGCCGACGACACTGGTGCCGTCTCACGGAAAAGTATTGCACTCGCACCACAACCCCCTTTCAGAACTACCCTCGCTCTATCCCTTTCTCACTATCGAAGTCTTTCCTCTCTCGCTCCTTTCCGCACTTATATCGTCTCTATCGCTCATCCGTCCGCGTTTTCCTCTCTTCCTCACTCTCTTTTTCTTCTCCTCGTCGCCTTACCGTCGCACGTACGCTCGCTCTCTTTTTCTCCTTCTCTCCGTTTCTCTTCCTTTTTTCTCTATCTCTATTCATCTTTCCAACGGGACAACGCGGATCTTCAAGGTATTCCACGGTAACAACTAAACGGGAAAAAAAATTTTAGGTGCTGCCGAGCAAAGTTCATTTTGTTACTCGTTCCTTATTGCCGTAAGCGATTTGTCGAGCTGTTTGCAATATTTCTCAGAGGCTGTCGGTTAGGGGTGACGAACATTCTTGAGAAAGCACAGTTGACCGCTGATTCCCGTCTTGAGGAAAATTCCAGACGACCACCGATTAAAAAGATGACGTTAAAGAGACTGTGAGCGCGGAAAATAAAATCTATAAAGCGTAAGCATAATAAAAGAAAAGAGTATATAAAACTACTTTATATAATATTTATCAGAAAAAAAAACATACAGAAACGTAATCTCTATTTTTTAAACGTTTTCCAAAGTATTTTGATTAATAAGATACGCTTGCGTTTAATAGAATCAATTACTTTGATCGATAAACCACCTAACGGCATTCGATGTATTGAACCGTCATTCGAGCGATAATTAAAAACGTTTATTTATTCGTGAGTACTTTTGTATCTCGACGCATGGGTATACTTCGTAATGTGTATACGAGTAGACAGATTGACGTTATGTAAAAAGTATTGTATACTCGTTACCCTTTTCAATACCTGTTCTGTTTCCTTTCTCTACAACCGTTCCCGTTTCCTTCTTCCATGCGTGTCCCGCGATACCCCTCTATAGGTCTGTTATTCTGACAATTTGTACGCGCATAGTCAAGAGAACAAACAAAAACTTACTGTCTGGCCGAAATTAAAATAAACAGAAGAAATGTCAAGGTACATATATAAAATGTACATATATAAAAAATTAAATATTTATATATGTACATATATAAAAAATTAAATATTTTAATAACTGATACTAACTAATAAGCGTGCATCGAAAATATCTTGCCAGACGATATTTCGATAACATACATCAACATTATAATATTATAAGTAGCGTATATAGCATAGCGTAATTGATCTAAGATAACGTGGGATTTTATCGTTAATTGTATTCGAAACTACCGTGTCGTAAAAGCTATCACGCTACATGTGTTACTTTGCTGCGAAAAATAAGAGAGAGAGACTGAGAGTATTGCGAAGTTCAGATTTCACACGCATTAAGCCGCCCATCTTTGCGAAAAATCACACAAAACGGATAATGCGTCAGGAAAATTCTGAGGAAAAGTTTTACTGTCTCTCTCTTAGCGCTATGGCCGATTTGTTATCCAACCGCGCGGATGCGTATGCACGCCTATACTTCCGGGTTAGGGTCCTATGGGATGTTGCTCAACGACCTGTATCGACACACCTTTTTTTCTCGTCAACATCGAGCGCTAGCAGGGACGTTCTTTTTCTTCGTCGACAATCAAGAACTCATCCACAGTGGAATCTCGATCTCATGCGTATGTCATCCGCCAAATCGCAAAAATATATATAAACATATTCTCCTTCGTGCTCAATTATAAATATAATTGCAATTTATAAATTAATTGAACTTAACTTTGAAATATATTTCCGTATCTGTAAAAAATTGATAAATAATATACCTGATACTTCTTCTAAAAAATATTTCTAAATTTTTATTAATTGATTTATGTTATATAATCTGATATATAAATCCAATAGCATTTAACCAATATAACTACCTACGTAATTAAATAGTCACAATAAACTCTTATAATAAAAAATATATACTTTTTACTATTATATCTTTTAACAGAATTGTATATATCTATTATAAATATAATTTTTTAATACACTATCCTGAAATATCGCCATACAGATGACAACACGCGTAGAAAGCATAATAAAGTTTACTAATTTACGATTTCGTCAATAACCCAGCCCATAACGGCGGTCATCAGTTGTTCGAAATTTCAACAACTTCCGTGCAAATTCGTTGAAATAACACGCGGTAGGTTTACAGCGCGAGCCATCTACGTACTCTAATCACATTTCGCTGTAGTTTCGGGGATCGCCTCGTCGGCCAGCGGGAACATAATTGTTATTTTGCCATCGTGCAATGTAAATGTCGCCAAAGCGTAGTTTGTTTTACGATAACGCATCGGCATGATGCCGCGCAAAGCAAGTGTAAACGAGGAGAGCACTTTTCCAGTAATGATCCGTTAACAATGACCATTGTGGTAGCTTCGTTTGGCTAATACCGAATATAGCGACACTCTGCGCAATTATATAGTATATTTTACTAATGGAATAGCACCCTATAAGTTCTTTTTACAATGCTCGCTTTCGTTTAAAGAAGAAACATGAATCATTCACCATTTGCATTTTGTTAATGATTTATTCTTTTATAAAATGGAATTTTCGACTGATGATTTAAATCTTATTCCTGAAAACTTGTTTTAATTAAATATTTTAATATTACTGTTTGATACTACTTACAATATCAACTTTATAATGTATATTGTATCATCTATTTGTAACGAATGCAAATAGATGATTACACAATGGACGCAGTGTATTAAACTTATTTTTTAAAATTTAGTATTTGTTGTGATTTATCGCGCATACTGCGAGTGGAAATAAATACGATAAAACGTAATTTTTAATCTACGAGACAAAGAGAAAAAGTATCGCTGAATGAATCATAAAATGCTGTGGTACTGTTTGTTTTTTTTCCACACATCACCGCACGCTCCTGTCACGAATGCGTGCCTTTTTTCGGACGAGTGTCGACAGTGTAATCCAGGACAAATGAAAGAGTTGCATTATTTTCGGGCGAACACGCTAGCCTGCTAAAATCTCTTTTTATCTCTCGAATACCAACGCGGCAATTTTTCTACTCGTGATAAACTGTAAATAAATGTTTTATTAAATCCGCGGCGGAAGCACGACCGAATATTTTTATTTGTCGAACGATGTTATTTCTCGTAAAAACGCTATAACAAGAGACATACAAGATTGATTAAAAAGGGGCCGTTTCACGGCGTGAAATTAAAAACTATCATTTCATCCTTGTGACTGACTTCTGTTTACCGTTTCCTATTGTATGAACCGAGCAATTTATTCGGTTTACGCAGAAAGATATAACTTCACATAAAGACACGTAGCTTTATCCAGGGTTTAAAGCTAGTAAATACTATTTTCGTCAAAAAATAACAGTTTTTACTGGCTTCACAAATATTATTCAGTTTATAGAAATTAATTCTTCTACTATTAAAAATTTTTTATAACTTTTAATATAAAAAAAAAATATATATATATATTGTATATATATAATTACGTATGTAACTTACAAACGTATTTATAACATTATCCTTTTTTATGTACAAAGTAAAAATTTAATAAAAAACAAAAATATGATTTACAAAATAGATACTTATAATAATAAATTAATTTCATTGCAAAACTAATTTAATATAATAATAAAAATAGATTTCAAATAAAAGTTATTAAATTCTGCTTTAGTTTGCGCAATCAAATTCTTTCATAATTAAAAAAGTACACAGTAGAGAATTATCTATGCAAATAAGTACGATTTAATAAATATGAGGCGTCCAGTTTCAAAACTCGCTAAAGTCATTTTTTTTAATTTTTGAGCTGGCAAAAGGAATCGATTGTCAATAGAGACCACTACAATATGATAAATTGTTGATGTTTCAAAAATTACTTAAATGGCCCAAATTTTGCATCAAATAGTTCTTACAGTTCCAAAACTCATTCATTCCAAACCCCTACTGCTTCAAAGTCCCGTTTCAAAAAAATGAGAAAAGTGCTTTTAGCGAGTTTTGAAACTGGACGCCTCATATAATTAAAAATACTAGAATTTCCGAGACAAAACCATTTTTCGCGAATATGCTCGACAGTTTTCAAACGCGCAGCGGGGGTGAACTTATGTGTCTCACGAAGGGAAACGACCCACCCTAAATTTGCGTGTTCGAGCGGTTCGCAGACTGCTCCCTTCCTAAAAGTTTCAACCCTCCGAAGATAGCCCGTACTGACCTACCCCTACTACGTGATTTATGTACGAGCACCGTGTGTAGACTCAAGGGCGACGAGACCCCTCTTTCCTTCTTAGCCCTTTCGAGACACACCGCACAAGTACTTGTCCCGAAGGGAGGGCTGAAAATTTTCTCCCGCGATCGTGTCTTCCTTGCATATTTTAACGATATGACAAAACGTACCTTTAACATGAAAAAAAGGCAAGTAAAATAAAAATAATCTTTTCTAATTATGTCCATCATTAGCATTTAATTCTATCATAAGCATTTATTCGTCAAAACTGAACGGATGTCTCTTTATTACAATATGTAATGTGACTTTTCTATATATCAATTTCCACATATTTATAAAAAAAATATTTACAGTCTGACTTAAATATTACTTTTACACAATTTCTTATATAAAGATAAAATTGACTATTGTTCAGTAATAACTATATAAAACAGTAAAAAAATATTCAGAAGCTCAATCGATGTGGAATAAAAATATATACGTGTTTTACCGTTTTATTTACCTACAAAATATCACTCGAATCCGAAGTGAAACTCAGAAATGTTTCTTAATTAATTCAACCACAAACGACTTAATCGCAGCCAGCTGCAAAAAGCTCGAATATAAATTTGTGAATTCAGCATTCTCTTTTTTTCTTTCTTTCTCTTGTCGATGCATCATATTGTTTTTTATCGCTTTTTTACGTGGTTAACCAATAAGCTAGTTTGTATCAAATCTTAGTCGACATCGCCGTAAAGGCACTCTACATGTCTTTGTCTTGATATGGATAGCACGGTATCACCGTTGATCTACGAAAAATATATGCGCTTATTTCAAGACACCAACACCTCTTTCTATCTATCCTCCACCTTTTCTTCTGCCCCTTTGCCGTCCACCCTTCGCCCTACTGTCTTCGCGCTACTAAATTACAAACGGGCTGCAAAATTGCTTTCGTAAAAGAAGACCGTTGTCCGTTCCTAGCGGTCGATACTGCCTCCCGAAAGGGGTTTGGATGCAAGGTGCATGCGTGAACGTGTGCGTGCGCGTACGTTTCTGCGTCCCCTTTGAGCGATAACCGTCCGCGAAAAGAAGAGATAAGAAAAAGCGCGCATAGTTTCTGCGAATCGTTCTGTGGGCCATTCACTCGGCGGAAAACCACCGTGCGTCTAATTTCTTTTTCACGGAAGATGCTGTTCGATGGATGAACGGCTTTCATGGGCAGAAAATCCGGAACAGCTACTCGAAAAAACGTGGATAGTGGCGGCCTTTCTGGAACTACCTCGCCAGTAATTACATTCCAAAATGATATTTGATCTTCTGAGAAGATAAAAACGTTTTACCTTTCACATTTTGTGTTAAAAAAAATCTGAATTTTTCTGAAAACGAACTCTTCATTCATAACAACATCCAGCGTCAATAATTTATAAGTTTCAGCCGCGTGTCTTGCATACATATTATTTTTATATATTTTAGTTTTATTTAAGCCGAAAAATAAAATTTAATTGGATGTGTGTTACCTGGTTGTGTTTTTAAAATTCGATTTGCGAAATCACACAAATATTGTTTATACCTAGATATATGTTAAAGAAATTACATTTGTTTTTATAAAATTAATATATCAATTTATTCTTTTTTTATAAATTGTAATCGCATAAAGAATTAAGAAAATGTGAATCAGTCCTTACAGTATTATTGAACGCATCTATTTGCAACCGCAATTAAACGATTAGGCCTGTCGGAGCCAGTCTCTGACAACAGCGATTCATTATTGAGCACGTAAACGTAGCATTGCTAGAGAATCGCAACTTTGTTTTTAACTCCCCTCACAAGGTCTCTTTAGGTCTCCGACAAAGGGATCGTACCTAAGTACTTGTTGCTTTCGAAACGCACGGAATCGTGATTCGTTCAGCTGTATACGATTTGCGCAAATATATGGCCAACGAAAATAACATGATTTGTTATGAAAACAGAAAAATATGCTGCATGTTGTTAAAAATTTTTCCTAAAATAATCATCAAAAAATTTATAATCCATATTAAAAATTATACATATATTAAAAATTTTTTTACAATCTTTTCTATTCAAAAATGTATCTTTGAATATTCTTCGTTTCTGTTTCTTTTTTTCGATACCTATAAATATGGTTAAAATAATTTATAGTTCAAAACAAAAGAATGTTTAAGTTTTCCAGGATATCTGCCAGATACTGTATATATATGATGATTCTACATGCGCCGTATGCCTGTACACGTATGCACGTTAAAAAAATATCGCTACCCGGAGGCATCGTGGTTTCGCATATCGTCGATTAAAAATTTCACAAACATTTCGAGTTTGAAACATTGTTGTTAGCGCATGTCTTACATGCTACACATATGCATTTGATCAATCCTATTGTAACAGACGGTTGAGACACATTGCCCTCGATAAATATTCGAAAACAAACTTTTCCTATTTTTCCATCCCCGCTCCCTTGACCCTCGATCATGCATCGCGACGTGTGTCTGAAGTGTCACGCGTGAGCCTGCAGACAACACAATCCATCCGGAACGACATCTCCATCAGAAAATTGATCAACCCCTTCCGTCGCGCATCGTTGCGAACATCACGAAAACTTAATGGGCCACATACACCGAAAGCGGATTACACCGTCCACCGGCACCTACCTAGCCCGCTCGCGAGCGCGACCTCCAACTTCCAGTTACTCGTCCTCTCACCCCTTCACTCAACGAGGAAGTTGGCGAAGGTGGCGGTAGCGGTCCTCGCGGAGAATTCATCCCTTAAGAAAATACAGGCAATAACCTCCGGATCCTCATTGGAGGTGGGAGGTCGGGAGGCTGGGGGTGCGACGACGGGGGGAGGGGAAGGGGGTAGTATAGTGTTGGAAAGACGTTGCTGCGTAGCGAGAAGCAACGACGCGGAGGGGCGTCGAACGAAGGAGAACGAAGCAGCCGCCGTTGCTGCCGCCACCGCCGCCGTCGGCGCCGCGGAAGTGGAGGAAAAGGTGAAGGTGGAGAACTCGGAAGGGGGGCGGTGGGTTAAAGGTAGCGGGCCAGAGCCTCACTTTATTTTTATGCAGTTATTGATCTCCGTAGAACCCGACACCCGCCGCGTACCCAACCTTCCTCCCCCGTGCCGCTCTCCTCGCTCCTATCTGCCCCCACGTCCCTCGCCCTTCGGCCAACTCGACCTCCTGCCGCCGCGCCTCTTGCCGCCTTGTGCCGGAGAGCTACCCTCTGCCCCTTTCGCGGCAGGGTGGCGGCGGGTAACTAGCTTATCAAAAAATGGGCGTTGCCGCCTCTCACTGTCCTGTTCTGGCCTCTCTTTTCCGCGACCTCGTGCGCACCTTCTCCTTCTCCTTCCTTTCGTCTTGCTGCTTCCCTTTCTCTTTCTCTCTCTCTCTTTCTCTCGATCTCTTCTTTCCTCTCTTTCTTTCTGGCCTCTCTCGTTCCCATTCTATCCTTTTTTTCTCCATGTTTCTCCTTCTCATACTTTCCGCCTTTCTCTTTCTATTTTTCTCCGTCTCCGCTCTTTTCCGCCGTCTCGCTTCCATTCGCAGACTCTTTCTCTCCCTATCGAGCGAAAGAAGATCCTCTCGTCCTCTCGCCCACGGCTACTCGCGAGTTCGTTGGTTCTCTCTCTTTACCGCGGCTGTCTCTACAGCGTCTTCCATTGTGGCTCGCACACCTGCCCTGTCGCGGGGTGGCCCTCATTGGCGTGTCGATGGCGGAGAGCGCGGGATTGGGAGCGGGGGATGAGACGAGGGCAGCCGGGCGCCTTCAGCCGGCTCAGTGGGGTGAGGTGGCTCGCCCGTAGCGAGAGGAGGGTGAGAGAACGAAATAAGATATCGGAGGAAGGAGGGGGATGGTGGAGGAGGATGAGCAGCAGGGTCGGCAGGTGGAAGAGGGAGGATGAGGCTGCAGGAGAGCATCGAGTACGAGGGAGGAGAGGACAAGGGGATGAGACGGAGGCGAGAAAGAGAACAAGAACGAAAGAGAGAGATTGTGCGGAGGTATCCCATCCTTGCCCGGCCACCCGCGCCAACTACCCCCCTTCCCATTTTCTTCCAGGGTGTGTCCCATGCTTCTTCGATTTAGGGTAGGTTCGGGCTAACCGAACCACCCTCAGTCCCTCTGCCTCGTGCGGCTCTATCCGCTACACCCTCCTTCGCATCCCCTGCTTCACCCTCACCCCTCTTGTAACGGCGACTCGCACCATCCTGCCCACGCGGGACTGGCCAGGTGGCGGCGTGTGGTTGTGTATACACGTACGACGCGCGTGCACGTGCACGCTGGCACACACGTCCAGCCCGATCAATGTCTAAACCCCCATATACCCCTTTCTCAAATACCGCCCCTTTACCTTCTCTTTTCCTCCGGCTTTTCTGTCCTATATCCACCCTTTGGTCCTTAATTACGCGCGCGGGACGCTACACTCTTTCCTTTCTCCCGGCGAGACGCGGCGGCATCAGCAACGGAACCGAACGAAGTTCTTTCCCTCTCTCGGACGCGCCCGATCTCGAAACGCGAACCCGGTCCTTAGATTGCATCGCTCGGCTAAGGATGATCCGGCTTGATCCCTCGGCGCAGGCCGTATTCCGCCAAGACGCCGCTGAACGATACGTTCGATTTCATCTAATGCGGGCGATCTTTTTCCCTGACTCACGTTCAAGTATGCTTACGTATTAATCAATCTTAAATTAATCCATTACAAAAATTTAAAAAACAAATCAAATCAGTTTCAATAATTATAATGTTCTCTAAAAATTTAAGAAAAAATTTTATTAAACATAGATAATCGCAAAAAGCTGTGTATTTGATGAAAGTATATAAAGGTAAATTTCTTTATTTAGTTTTTTGTAAACGAATAAAAATATATTTTATATTTTTTGCTAAACATATTCATCAAAATTTATCATAAATTCAAAATTTTAGATAAAGAAAAATTGTATGTAAAGCATTACATTCGAAGTATCATTAATTATACCGATATAGATAGCTCTGGCATGTCATGATAAGATATGACAAAATGTGTCGTAAGGAATATAAGTATTATGTAGCAAGTGTAATAATAGGGAAATGACAATAGCAGATTGCAAGGTATTCTACATGTGTTATAGCGTAATTAATATCTTAGAGAAAGTATTCTTTTACTATAACATTCCCTCTCTACGATCCACTTTTGTAATTTGCTTAATAATTTTTCAAATTAACACGCATTCTTTTAATTATTTATACAATTTACTATGTAATTTTGTGCGTAAATAATGTCATTATTACAAGGGAGATTCTTGAAAAGTATGAGCTAAACTATGCATTCTATATATTGCACGTAATCGATAACAATACAATGAAATACTATTATGCGTGTAAAAGTGTATTGTGTCTTCCAACCGGGCCGGATTCTGTTTTACTTTCGATCCATTTTCCGCAGTATTGCGGGTGTATAGCAGGGAGAACATCCCTTCCGGAAATTCTAAATGTATTGTATTAATGTATATGCACGACTATTCAAAAGCAATTTTCGATAGGTAAAATTCTGCAGGGTTTTGCTCGACAATATTGATGCGTTAAGATAACAAGTAAGTGATTATAAAAAAAAACATACATTACGCCAACAGGTAAATCAACTTAATAATTAACTCAGCATTATCTAATATAATTAACATGTGGTGATTAGCAAATCTTATAATAGACGTAACATAATTCGATCTCCCGAACGGAAACATCAGTCATTTCTACAGTTTTACCATTATTTCTTCGTTCTTTCTAAGATCCACTCTGCATAATTAACGACGCTCGAATCGCCGGCATAAAACCGTAAAAGCCGTTCGAGCGTAAACTACACAATCAATTAATCACCGATTAGTACCATTTATCCCGAGATCACGATTGTTATCGCTTCGTTGGTTCGAAAGTATTGTCTTCCGTGAAAAAAAAAGACGAGAGAGAGAGAGAAGGAGGAAAAAATGAGAGGGGAAGGAAGCGGTCGCCTCGTCGTCGCTGCTGCGCCTCGTGCTTTCCACCCCCGAGCCGCGTCGGGGATAGGGTCAATGCCCGATCACGTGGCAAAAAGGGCGAAAAACGCTTCTGTGAGTAACGGCGGGACGACGCGAGGGAGGAACATGAGCAAAGGCAGCGGACACAGAAGTTCGAAGAGCGGAGAAGCCGAAAACGTGACAGCAACGCCCGGGCCGCGTAGCAACAGGCATCTGTTGCAATAGAAGACTCGATAGATACCCGCTACCGTTTACTTGCATCTGGCGTTCGTGTGTACAAGCACAGAATGTCGCACACAACGCCACATCTACGTGTACGTGTACAGACATTCAAGAGAAGAGAACCAACCTGCCGGGACCGACTCTGCATTCTAAGATAGTAAGCTAAGAGATCGTCGTGTACATACATATGAACATGGTATGCGTCACGAACGTACATATTGCTTCGCACATACATTAAAAACATGAGAGACGCATGTCTTCGAATGAGAAAAAGTTTCACCCTAATCGGCTTGCTTTCTTATTGAATAATTATTCTTGGAATACACCGATTAAAAAGAATTTCTATTATAGAAAAAAATAATACTTGTTATATTCTTAGAATTACTAAATTAAATTTATAAATATTTTAAAACCGATTCTTTATTACGAACGTTCCTTTATAATTCTTCTCAATTTTCAACAAATTATAAAATAATTCATTGTATTTTGTGTAAACAATTAATAGCTTAGAAGTTAACAAGTACTTACTGACGAAATAACGAAATAAGTATTGCAACAATTTTGATGATTTTAATAATTATGAAATTTATTTGATGTTTGTATATTACCGTAATTTGTCCCGAAAGTTCTCTTGATAATTTCATATTTATCGTAAGATTTAAATACGTTGATGCTCATCATCAATGTTGACATTGGTATACATAAGTAAATCAATACATTGAATGTATCCGGCGAGGGAGATATGCCGCGTGCGGGAAAATCGCGTCGTCGACCGAAACGCTTGCCGGAAAATAGGTATGAACGGCACGAAAAACGTGGCAGGCCATGCGTGGAGAATTGTTGGAGTGCTGGGAACAGCGGAAACATAGAGGAAAGAGAGGGAAAAGGAAACGAGAGAAATGAAAGTAGTACGACGTATAATCCGGGACGTGTGTCCTCGCTCAAGAAGCAAATCGACAAGCGAGCGCGATTAATTAAAGGCGATAACAGACGTTCTTGATTACATTCATGGTAACACATTCCCTTGAGAGGAATATGTTAAAATGTGGTAAATCGTAAAGTTGAAACAAGTAAGAGGTTTAACGTCACCGACAATATTGTAAGCCATTGCGAAACTATCTGAATGCCCCTTTTGAACTGAACAATTAATTAATATTAAAAAATATCAAATTTTTATAATCAATGACGTCACGTCAGCGTTCTAAATTCTTATTCCCTTTATCGGATTTTTAGCAACTATCGAAGAATTAATTCGTCGGTCTCATTATTAAAATCAACGAAGCGACGTTGAAAATCAACAAAGACGTAATTAATGTTGTTAAAACGTTCCCATGCATTTTCATGCTGGATTTCAATTAAGTTTCACGAAGAGTCGGGATATAAACGCGAAACCTACGAGTCCCGGTTTGCAATGATAATCTTTTCGTTCACGGTAGAAAAAGCCCGCGGCACAATGCGCTAGCGGTGCAGTCGAACAGGTGGCAGTTCTATATTTTACCTCTACTTCTCTGGCTGACTCCTCCCGACTCCTCTGCTCTCTTTTGCCTCCGCTTCGATCCCGTTCTGCGCTCTCTGCCGAAAATAGCGACCGTGAACTTGCCTAGCTCGCTTGAATGAAGAGAAGTCCGCTACGCGCGTTTCAGCGTGGAAATAGTGACTTTGGCAGAAATGACTGTAACAAATAAATTGTTCATCAAGATTATTACGTGGGACGAAAGATAGTGGCAAATTAATCGCAAAAATATTAAATAACTAAAAATCTCCGTACCCTTTTGTCCAAAAAGTTGTAAATATATTCATGAAAATTTATCGAATTTATGACACTGCTTTTAACGCCAAAGTATCAAAATATTTAGTGAAACTTTAAAATCTTTTCAAAAGTTTTATTTTTGTTTTCACATTTCATCGTAACCCAATTAAGAAAACGTATATGAACTTTCCACAGTCAGCTCTTCAATTACGCAACAGCGGATTTAATTGACCAATCAGTTCACGAGAATTCGGATTAGTGGGTTCTGAGAGCGCGGTATCGCCATTCCGGTTTGCGCACGACGAGCAGTCGCAACGAAAAACCGTCGGAGGACATCCGGCAGCAGTAGCAGCAGGAAATTTCAGAAGCATCGGTGACAAACGTCGGAAGCCACTCTGGACTTTGCTATCGTACCTTACTCTATCGTGACGACGAGATACATCGGCGGCTGCTGGGCGGCTACACTCGCCGCTCGCGAATTCAAAAACGTCCAATAAACACACGACGTGACGCGCGACCGCCGTTTCGAGATGGGAAAAGTTTCGGAGCGTACATTGTTTACGCTGCGCGTTACAAGGGCGACGCGGAAATTCCGCGAAATCCGGCAGATTGTGCCGCTCGCGTGTGCGGCTCGCGCACAGCGCCGTGTGTGCATGTGTGTACGTACGTATGCAGGGGGAGGCCGCGCGGCACGCACACGGCGGCGTTATCATAACCCAGTGACGCCAAATATTGATTTTGACACGTACACGTGACAAGGCGTCGGACACCGGCGTGCTGTAAATGCGTACGCGCGATGTATACGTACACACATACACTCACATGTGTACGTACACACGTGACCGGCACGGCGCACACATTCGGTGAGAACGAGAACGCTCCAACGCACGTCGAATTTAGCCATACATATATACACGCACATACATATATGTGCTCACGTTGATCCATCGCGAGCTCTCGAGCTGCCACTCGCATATATACCGGGTGATAAAGGAAACAGCCGATAATGCATCGAGGGGGAGGGCGGGGAAAGAAGGGCGAATTTTCGGCCCCGCCGCGTTTGTGCGGAAATGATTTACAACGCGGTGAACTTACACGAGTGCAGATAAAATCGACGGTACAGAACAAGCTTGTTGGAACGTCGTCGGTGAGTGTGTACATACGTTACGCGATGTTTGCGAATCGATGTTGCCAACATTCACGAGTCGATCAAGTTTTGCGTCTCATGAATATTAAAATCGTGCGTACCTAAACGTAGCGTTAATTAAATTGCAAGAATAATAGAATAATAATTGCGTGATTGCATTGACGATCTTTTTTCTCGCGCATGATACAACATTCGCCGCTTGACATCCCGTACCGCTGTGACGTATCGCCATCAAGTGGAACGGCAAACTAATTAGTTCGATTAGCAGTTGTACTATCAAGCTCATAGTTGTGCAACAACGTGTTTCTCGAGAATTTATCATAATTCTGTACCCCTATTTGTTGGCGCGTAGTATCAAATGCATGCCCGAGGTTCACGCGGGCACGCATTGACGAAGCAAATTAACGTTAAAGCTCCTAATAATATCATCACGTCACGTTCCGATCTGCAACAACGTTGCTCGTCTGAGACCGTCGATTGTAGGGGGAACGATCTTAAACTCGCAGTTTCCTTTCTTCCGACATTACACGGTCCAACGTGTATCGCAAATCGACAAATGAAGTAATACCCCAAAAAAGAGATGCTATAATTGTTTAATTTATGTAATAAGTTTTAAAATAATATCGTCAAAATCAAAATTAACATTTAGACAAATGGTCTAAATAAATAGTGCAAAATTAGCATAATTAGCTACGGTTGTTTTATATTTCTTCGTGCAATATCTTCAAAAAAAGAAGCAGTCGTTCGATTCGAATACTTGGATCGAAATATGCATCACTCATAAAGAACTTGTTGACGTTGCATTTCGGATCGATGTTTTCATAATCGGTTAGTACGACCGCACTATGCGCGATGTAAAAGGAGGTCATGGTACAACGAAATAGCAATAATAATACAAGAACTACAAGTCCTCCGGAGTTCCGCACGATATTCTAAAACCTGAAATAAACCCGAGCCGTGATACGCACACGTTGGCGACACCTGGCGGTCAGACGGAAAGGCGCAATCACAGAATTCTACGAGAGTGACGAGTAACTTATCGGTAACTTCTCAATCTTGAGTCAATAACATTGAATTCGCTAAAGGTACAATAATTACCTTCAAAGCTGACTGACAAAAAAATTTTTTCGTCGATATCTTACAGTTTAGTCGAATGGATAATTGGTTATGTAGAGAAGAATTTTAGCATCGATTGAAAATGTTGTACTGAAAAAAATTGTACCAACGTGGTTTTAGAATAAAGATATTTTTATATATATATATTTTATTTATATTTATTACATATATTCAGCTTTCGATTTAAGATTAAGATAATAATTATTATAATAATTGTATTTAATTAATCATGTTTATAATTGTCGTCATTATTTCAGCGTTAAAATGAGCCGGTCTGATTGATAAATCCAATTTATGATAAATATATTTCTATTTTGCATAAATTTGAATAACAGAAGACATTTTAAGATATTTAAAATTGTACGAAGAAAAGTGATCTCTGTATAAAACATAACTTCTATTTTTAGATTATTTTAAAAATGTCTGAGATATACCATCTCGAGCATCTTCTTAAGATAATAAGAGGATTAACGACTGCAATGTTGGTGGTGTTTAAATTTTACTGTTAGTTTACATTTGCCACTTTTCGTCGCCACTTTTCTGCTGACTAGCTTCACCTGAGCTCCATCTGGCTTTCCGACCGCACCTGTTACGTGGCTATAATACCCGATGTCGCCAACAGAGAGCACAACATGTTTCCAAATAATACGAAAATGTCAATATTTTCGAGACAAATCAGCAACTAAGAATATTGTCCTGTACTCCGTTTCAAGAACCAATACGGACCATAGCTGTACCTCATACGAAATGCGATTAAATCTCGTGCTTGAAATTTCGACCATCCGATTGAACGATCTGGCAACAGAAAGTATTTCATTCATAACGACCGGAAGTGACGTGTGAATTGAGAGGGAAAGTAATATTTTAGGAGAGAAAATAAATCACGGCGAGTCAGAGCGATCTCGTCAGAATTATCGCGAGCCGATTGAGCGTATGCGACTTGTTGAGCTTACTCGAGTCTCCTGATATCGCGTCATCACAGCTACTATGGCCGGGGAAGATGCCGCGTGGTCAGGTGTATCCGTAAAGATCGGCGCAGCCATATTGGAACATTCAAACGTCCATGGCGGCATTTACATTGAGACGCATCGTCGGTAAATAACGCTCGGAGGTCACAACGGAGACTCGAGCGCTCATTTCACGGGGAAAATCGTCTTTATCTCCTGCGATATAAGCTACAAGACACACAAATTTACGATACGATATTCAGTTGAGACTCGACGCGTAAATAGATGCACCGAATATAGTACAGTCAGCGTCGAAAGGAATATCGATGCATGCGGTGAACGAGCTGCACGGATCGTTTAAACGGGAGAATCAGACAAGGCGCTTCATGAGAAAACTCTTCATCGTGCTAAACTGACACGATTATGTGACGGCAGTATCGCCGTGTGACGCACCGTTTCGGAGATATGCGTTTCCAAAGTTCATTTATCACGGCTAGTATGCCGATGCTTTTGGACGTTATTGTACCGAGTACCCGTCCCTACCGTCATGGCTTGTTAAAATATTGCGCTGATCGCGATTACGCTTAAAGGGTAACTTTTTCAGTCTGTAAGAAATTGAGACACGAATGAATGTAGCATGCTGATGTAATCAGTTAAAAACTTCGTTGTTTGTGCACACGCTGTCGTTATTTTGCGATATATTTTTTCCAAGATAACCGTTAAATGTTACGAATGGTTATGATAATTGGATAAAAACATGAAGAATTTAATTAAGCAAATCGTGCGAAATATAATCAAACGTTGTGATGACGGAATAAATCTTTATTTTCTACGTCAATTGCATTCATCATCGCAATATTCGTCTGTATTTTTTCTTTTTACCTATATTTCTGGAAGACGATTGTCATATGACGCGCTCGACGCTACGAAACTCAGAGTATGCTTGGCATACCGTCGGCAACAAAAGGCTCGCGCGGTACGAGCAAAGAAAACGCGTATCGGGTTGGTTAAATCGCAATATTGCGCCAGGGGCGTCATGAGAAACTTGTAGAGAAAAAAAAGTTGACCCGATTTGGTGTATATAGTATCCGTCTTCAAGCCCGCGTTCAGGAGTTATTACACATCAAAGCTGATTTTTCTGGAGGAGCCGCCGTTTTGAGTCGCGCGCAGACTGTACCGTGGACGCCACCGGCAGCCACGAGCGGCCGCTTCATGTACAGCCAGCTCCGAAAGTACGCCTAGAGTACCGTGAGGAAATGCCGAATTGGCATACTCCGATCGCCGAATTACGCGTGGGGCGTCATGAGAAACTTGTCGATCGTAAAAAACTAACACGATTTGGTGTATATAGTATTCGTCTTGGTGCGATCGTTCTAAAGTTATTCGCGTTCGTAGGCGCTTCGAGAGAGCGCGTATCGGTGCACTCTCAGCAGGGACTGTACCAACGGACGCTACGGCAGTCCGTAGCCGGCGTAGGCTCAGTTGGCAGCAGTACGCATAGCGAGTAGCATCTACCATGGCCGATATTTCGAAGGAGGAGCTACGTAAGGAGATCACCGGTAAGTGGCGATATCGTGGGATGTAGGCGATTTCGGGGTCGGATTAGCACGGAATTGAGCTACGCTCGGGCGTTAGCGCGCGTTACGCGTCGCCGCGGCACCGGGAATACGGGCGAAATCGGGGTCTTTCCTCTTGCGACGTGACGACTTTAGCGCGCACGTATGTGCCCAAGTGGCGTGCCCCACGCCGGCCATTATAACCGGAGCTCACTGTATTTTGCCACCTACATATCGGAATAACGAAAGAACCGGACGGATAGCCGCCGCGTGCAATCCGCTCGCGATTTTTCGAGCAGCCATTTCGGTGCCCTGACGAAAGTTCGGATTTTTCGTCGTTCGCTATAAAAAAGTAGCTTTCTCGTTCCGTCCTTGCGGCGGGCCGTATGACGCGTCTCGAGTGTGTGGTGGCGCGCGCCTATCAGCCTCGCTCTCGTATTCGTGTCTCATTCCATCTCTCTCTCCCTCGTACTCTCTCGACGTCGCGTCACAACGGATTTTTATGCCGTTGGCGAGATAAAAAAGTACGTGTATTCATGTACGGAGCTCCTTCGAGAAAGATATACGTTTCTCGTCGATTGGAAACGGCTACGCGCGCGCGTTGCCCTTTTTTCCCTCCTTCGCGCGCCTCTCTCGCGTATCGCCGAATGGATCGTCATTGGTTATAACCGGAGTCGCTGCCACCCGTCTCCACTGCCGCAGCTGCCGCCGTTAATATGCCGAGATATTCAGCAATTCGCGCTATCTTTCCCTGTTGCGATGTAAAGCGCCATCCCTCGCCATTGCAAACCGTGTCTCGCCCGTCGCGAGTTACAAAGCGGCGGTTGGTGATTAACGAAGCGCGCGCGCTGCTGACACGCGCGCGCGCCCGCGTATTTTTTTCGTGAACGGTTTTCGGCGAGCGTCGCGAATCGACCGAGAGTGCGCGCGCGCGCGTGCGTGCGTGCGACCGAGACCGACCTCTGTTTCCCTCTGCTTCTCGCTCTCTACCTCTCCTCCTGTCCCTTCCATCTTCTCGCGGTTTTCGATCGTTTCGGGAATCAATGCGCCGCCCGATCGACCGCGGTACGCGGAGAAAAATCCCTCCGCGTCTCGCTCCACGCGTCGCAACGACGCCTCATCACGTACTTCCAGATATCTTTCTGTTACAGTCGCGCGCCGCTCTGATCGGCGGCGACCGGCACGGCGCGCGCCACGGCGGCCATTTGCGCTCAATATTCACTAGATCCCCCCAACGCGGGAAACTAAACTATCCCCGCGTATACAGTATACACACTAACGCGCACTAGACGCGGAGATGAATGGCGTGGCGCGACCTTCCGTTTTTGAGCGCAAGCAGAAGAATTTGCGCGGGTTTTTTAACTTGTATTTTAAGCTGTGATTTTTCTCTCTCATTACCTCATCCTTCCCAAATAATAAAAAGAAAATAATAAATATATTATAATACGTTATAGGTTATTGAAATAAAAAAATTTATGTGATGAATAAAATCTGCAGGAACAACACACAACAGTATATTTTATCATTGATAAGTTTAAACAGTAATCAAATGGAATAAACAACAAAACTAATTTGACATTGTCCTATAAAAGATTTTTCAATTTTTTTAAATAAATATATTTAATAAATATATAAATATATTTTAATAAATATTTTTAAATAAATATTCTAACATTTCTTAACATGCATTTATATCATATTTATTAATTTTGTTTAGCCATCCTCAAGGATGCTGATCTTACTACAATGTCTGCTAAGAAAGTGAGGCAACAAATCGAAGAAAAACTCGATGTTGACCTTATAGAAAGGTAAGCAATAAGTGAAAAACAATATATATAGATGAAATATGATTGACGGAAAAATATCTTTGCTCTTACATTTTTGCATTTTATATTTTGATATGTGATAAGATATGACAATATTACATATTTGCACATATATTGGCACATAGGACAAGCAAATGTGTGCTAATTTCGATAGTCAATTTGCATTATTAACGCAATAAATTATTTTGCTTTGATATACAAATGTATATTTACTCACTTTAGAGCTGCAACATCTAAAGACTATTTTTTACAGCTAATTAATAATCTAAATCAAATTGTCTTATTTTTCGTCGTTATGTTTGCCTTTATATCATTGTTGAATTTAATATGTTTATATATTATATATGTATATAATGTATATATACATATATATATACAAAAGATATACAAAAAAATTTTTTTATCATGTTGACAATGTGAGTTATAACCTTACAAATTATATTAATAAATACTTGATAAAGACTTACATAATTAATAAATCAATGAGAAAAAGGACTTAGAACCATGATAAGGTGTTATATCGTGCTATTATATTTCTATGTGAATTTTTGTATACTTCCTTTCAAACAGCAAATTGTGTGCTTTTGCCGATTATTTATTGATGATTATTTATTTCTTGAAATACAAAATTTTGTTGGTACGGTAAATCTACATAATTTAAATCGATAATAAATTTAAATTTAATATTTGATGCTAATAAGCATCCTATTTTATTTTTAAATTACTATAAAGAATTTATTGCAAAAAATATTATCTCAACCAGGATTTGAACCTGGATCTCCTTATCATATGTGATGGGTATCTTTACCAACCACTAAGGCATACGGTGATTTATCGCGAAAACCAATAGTCATCATATTAATAAGATATTAAAAATATGAATTGTAAACATAAACATATGTGCAAGCATTTAGTATAAAATAATTTAATTTTGTATGTTTTTCTAAACAAGTTTGTGTTGCTAAATAGGAAAATAAATCTTTTTTTTTATTAATCTCGATTTGTAAATTTATCATGTCACACAAATAATATTCCTATATTAATGTGTTTATTTTTTAATATAAAATATATTTAATAGTGTGCGTTTTATTAATTATACTTTATTGATTATTTTTGAAATTGAATCAAAATCTTCAAAATGGACATATAGTAGGCACTTGTGCACTGTAAAATTGTGCAGAAGAGAGTTTTTCGGTGTCCTAGAAAAAAAAACAGAGGATCTCTGAGTGGAACTGTCAATATACGTTACCACCTCGTTCCTCCTCTGACATGCTTTCTCAGCTTACTGATTATTTCCTGCAGTGATAACAATTACGTATAAAATAATATCCATAAATTATATTCTTTATAGGAAAAAGGAAGTGGACGATTTAGTCATGGAATGTCTTCAAGAAAAACAAGATGGAGGGAAAAAAAAGAAGAAGGCTGCTAGTGAAGAGTCTGAAGATGGTGAGGAGGAAGAGGAGGAAGGATCTGAAGAGGAGGAGGAGGAGGAAGAAAAAAAGCCAGCTAAGCGAAATCCTGCTAAAAAGGCTCCTAACAAACGTAAGAAGGGATCTTCTGATGATGAAGAAAGCGCTAGTGATGATGATGCTAGCGACGAAGAATACAGTCCAAAGAAACCTAAAGTTACACCCAAAAAAAGTAAGATATTTATTTTTATTGTATAATAGTTTTATTTTCTATCCGAGATTTTATTAAAAAATGAAATATATTAATATATTTTTTGTAGGTAAGCCTGGAAAGAAAGGAAAGAAGAAGGGAAGCGATAGCGACAGTGATGAGGACTGGGCTAAAAACAAAAAAGCTCCGGGAAGCACAGCAAAGAAAGGTGGTGGTGGTGGCAAAGGCAAAGGAGGTGGTTACACACGCGCTATCACATTGTCTCCAGAACTCGCTGCGATTGTTGGTGCAGAACAGATGGCTCGACATGAAGTCGTGAAGAAAGTATGGAGTATCATCAAAGAAAGGAATCTTTATGTAAGTATTACTTATTTATCGAATACTTTTGTACTTATTTTCTATACCTCAATATTTTTTATTATTTACTATATCATCTACATCTTAGAAACTATATATATATATATATATATATATATATATATAGTGTCTATATATACATATAATTAGTATTACTGTATATTACATGTATGTACTTGACAAAGATCTTGTTGCCAAGAAAATGATTATTTTTACAGGACCCTAAGAATAAACAGTTCGCAATTTGTGACGAGGAATTAATGAAGGTAATCGGCGTAAGGCGTTTCAGAACTTTTGGTATGATGAAATACCTCAAAAATCACTTTGTAGATTAAATCGTTCTTCAATCCCGATCTCCAACAAGTTATATACATATATATAACATATTCCAGGGTGCGTCTCGTGCACCTCTTCATCTTTCTCACACGATACATACATATACATAAAACACAAAAGGTATTTCTTGCGACTTAAGACTTTGGATCATGTTAACACTATTTCGATGTAATCTGTCGCCTGTTGTAATTTTGTCCCATTGATGGCAAGACCGAATCAGTATACGTACGTATACGATCTTGTAGGTATTATTATAGATATGACTTCTGACAAATGTGTTGTTCACATAATCTCTAACAAATGACTACAAACGTTTTTTGACTTCACTTAAAATTGGGACACTTGTTACCACGGGCGTTCAGATAAATTCGAAATGTGAATGACATTACAATGGCCAATAGTCAATAAGCTGGTTTTAAGTCATCTAATTCAAAATAAATGTTATATCATTTTTATGGTCATCATTAATAACAATATCTTACTCCTAATGCAGTAACAATGACGCGCAATTATAGCAATGGCATTATTGAATGATAAATTAAAAGTGAAATTTAAACTTGAAAGTACTTTTTTTGCTATTTAAAAAGCTCAATTTTATTTTGTGACATTTTAACTAACACATTTATAACATTGGCGTTATAATTTCAATATATTTGAAGTATTAGAAAAATATTTTTTATATTATTATGTTAATTACTTATTCTTTAGTACAAAAATACTTAAAGTTAATACCAGACTATACACGATTTGCGATTTATAATTTGCTGTTTGCCAGTTGTACGAGTGATATGAATGGAAGGATTCACCAAGTACATACGCGTTGTTTACCATTTATGTCTATTTGGCGAAAAAAGCACGAATCATTAGAAGTCAATTCGTGTGTTGGTTCAGGTATAGAGATAGATTGAACTATCACAAATCGCACAGGACTCTAGCGAATTATAAATTTCTGCAAATGCTATGAATTGTGTGTAATCTGGCGCTAGTTTTATAGTATTTTTGTTATTCCTCTATCCCTTTTTTATATTAAACATATTTCTCTTGAAACTTGGATGTAATAGAATGACAGATTTCCAGAACGAAGAAAAATGTGTGGACGTTTTAAAAGAAAAAACAAAGGGAAAATTAATATTCTGTACCTCTTCTGTATAATAGCTACATTACACACAAATGTAAGCAAAGTTTAATTGTATTATCGTGTAATTACTAATTATTGTCGTATAGATTTCTTGGTGTAAAAATTGAATTCTAACGTTTAAGATCTAATGGTAAAACAATATATTCACTGAAAAGTATCTTATAAGCATATTAAATGATTAAAGTCACAGTGCGTGCAGCAACCACTGGCTGTTGAAGTATAGGAAATAAAATAATAGGCTGACGAAGCGAAGTGCGGAGTCTTAACTGCATACATCTGTCTGAGCTTCGATATATGTAAAATTCATGTATTTTGAATATAAATTAAAGAAATGCTGGCCTAAGTCACGAGGAAAGCCACACAAATAAGATCATTGCAGTTTACAGAAAGCATTACATACGTGAAAAAAATGCGTACGGAATGATAAATTAGGATACGAATTTGTTTTTCTAAAAAGAAGAAAGAGCTATTTAAACTGTAATATTCCGTGAAATGTATTTGGAAGTGTCATTAAAAAATATTGCTTTCATTTTTTTTTAAATTTATGTGTAATTTATTTCAATTATTTCCTAGCACTTTTTTAACATGATCCAACATGTGTATATATATCCTGATATTTTTTAAATGTATTCATATATATATATATATATATATATATATATATGATTGATTAATCACACACAATGTAAGTATATAATTCACTTAAAATAACTTTTTTTCATTTCATTTAATATTAATATTATTTATGTGTGTACGAGTACATACAATTATCTCAGAGATAACAGAATTTTATAAATGTTCAAGCTCATCTTCCAAGAACGATACAACGTGCTGATTGTCATCCCGCCTGCCTCGCAATCCAAATATGAACGTCATGAGTTTCTTTGTGTTTGTATAGTTATCTCTTCTGGTTTGAACTTCCTTATCCTGGGACATAGCCGCTTGCACGTAAACACCGTATCGAAAGTGCGAATTAAATGTCTGAGTGCTGCGCGTAGCACATCGACTTATGTTTGCCTGAAAAATTATCAATTCGAAATCAGTATTTTTCACAAAACTGATTGTGAAAGAAAATGTAAAAATAAATAAAAATTATATCCAAAATTATGTATCTATGATAGTGCATGACATATGTTGCATATATATTTAATCAACGTAATATGTTGCATCTACTATACTCTTAGTACATCTCGTAATTACAACTTTACAAATAAAATATTAAAATATTAAAAGTCGCGAAGTTCTTTTAATATTTACTAGAAAAAATTACTAGAGAATCGAGATTTCTTTAGTGTTCCTCAGACATCTCTTGTCGTTATCAAATATTCTTTTATGAGTTAATAAACTTGATTTACCAAGCGCAATGCTCTACGCTTCAGTTCCCAAATGCTGGATGTATAATCTTTATCAATGTAAGACGGAAGTATGTGAACGTCCGTTTGAACTTTTTGATCGTGACGAACTTTTAACCGCAATCCTTTTTCCGTTAATCTTGAAAACAAATATTTTTTTACATTTCTTATTTACATAAGCAACAGAATGATTAATAAACTCACTCCTCTTGACTTTGCATGGCCTCGATTTCTTCATGTAATTGGAACAGATGGATGTATTCCGCATGGTTGCGGATGAAATTGAGCGCGTCGTAAACGTACCTATTATAACAGTCAAAGATAAGGCACATATGGATATTACTTTTATATACAGTAGAAAAATACCTGTCGGGATTTTCTCCAAATTTAGCAGCTTCTTCAGGTGACTTAAAGACGTAATGTTTTCCTCTCCATTTTGCCACACCGTTATTCGGATTTCCTGGTATAAGGGCTCCTTTGCCTGTCGCAAATGTCCATGCGCAAAATCCTAGAAACTAGTACATTCCCCTCCAGCATTATTTGAAAATTTATTCGAATCTTTGAAATAAAATCACGTAAATCTTCATACAAATTCCTTAATTTTTTTTTATAAAATTATAGAAACATTAGTTGTGTAAATGCTGCGGTTACCTCTAAGTTAATCTTCTCGAAGTCGTTAGTGATGTTGGGATAATATATTAAACATTCTCCGCATTCCGCTGTAAAAAGGGAAAGATATGTATCCACTCCACAGAAATATTTATGCTTCATATCTTATCGAAATAAGATTGGTGAGTAAAAATTCGTTAGCATTTAATATTTATTGTAATTTAAAAAACTATTAATACTTATTAAATTCCCCATGGAACGTTCCAATCTTTCAGCATCGGTTAAAATATCCACATCCTTGGCTATGTCTTTTAACTTTGTTTGATCATAAATATTCATAGTCTATAACATAAATTATTTTAAATATGTGTTCTAAAAGTAGTTTAGATCGATGACGAACTTTATTCATTAATACCTTATTGCTCAAACTTTGTAATTCCCACAGGAAGTTGTTAATGCTACTCAAAATGATCACCTCATCTTGTAAACCCATCCATATATCCGCTAGATCAATAAACTGCGGCTGATGCAGAATATATACATTAATCGATATTAATATTACAATTAATATACATTATTATTAATTTATTGATGACGATTCAACAACATTTTATTTTAATAAAGATTTAATTGTAACTTTTTAGATTTCAAAGAAACATTTTGTCATAAAATTCCGTTAATAGATAATAAAATTTTAATAAATGAGTTATTTCTTCTATACGAGACGATCGAATTTGTATGAAAATAAATTCCATCAAAGTTGTCACTATTATTATATCAAAATAACTATGCGGGATTTCGTAACTATTAATCTCTGAAAATGACAAAGTAATTATGTCGGTTATATCAACTTTAAGCAGTCGTATTTACGTAGACTTGAGTAGTAGGTATAGCCGTTCTGTATCGAACAGTGTCGTGGAGCTTAAAGAGTCGTGCTCGAAGACGCTCCATCAAATTCTTCACCGTGTTCTCACTACGCTCCACATCACTCAGCAGCTTTCTACGATAAGATTAGAAATCAAGTCAATTGTCAATCATTTCTCTTTCGAAAATATCATTTCTCTTTCGTGAGAAACCTGATGTAGATCTCTTGCTGACGGCCAGCCGTTAACATTTCGATGGCCCATTCAATTTTTCCATCCGCGTCGAATGCCCCTTCTTTCGAGCTGCAACATGCAGCATCCGAAGCGTTGACCGATATGCGCGTAATCGCGTTTTCTACGACGGCCGTGAACTTGTATATCTTGGCCATTAACGACTCCAACAGTTCGAGAATAGAGTTGCGGGTCTTCATTAGAGCCTCTTGTAGAATACTCGGTACTAAAAACAATTATCGTTGCAATCATTTTTGCGATGTGAAGAGCTCTCATGTAGTTATAACATCTCTCGCGACACTGCCTCCGTTTAAAGCTTTTCGAGTTTAAGCTGTCACCATCGGTCGGATTAAAAATTACTCTGAACTCTTACGATCATCGATTTCTTCGCCACCACGTTGGCAATCTCTGTTAAATAGACGAATCCCCGCAACTAAACACATTAACTCCATTAACTGCTCCTCTTTCTCTCGTTTCGGCAAAGTCACGTAGTGAGCCAGATCGGAAGCCTGAAAGACACTCTGCAACGCCACCGAAACCTCCCTAATGTTAAACATATAACATTATCAAATGAAGGGAATTAGTTGACGTCAAACTGGCATATGATTGGTGAGCTACGAGCCAACTTGGTTTGTCAGACTTCCACTGCAGTGATTCACCAATTTTTGAAATCGAAATTCGATTTACATTTTGGAGTTAATGAATCTAATCTCCACTTATAAGATGAAGAATTTATTGCGAAAAATATTACCTCAGGATTCGAACCTAGAACTCCCCCATTCCGTGCGGGTGTCATACCAATTCGACCACCGAAGCATGTGATAATATTGGTGAATCACTGCGGTGAAAGTCTGACAAACCAAGTCTGAGCACTGAATATTATTGATTTGTTTGCTTGATTTTATTTAACTTCGAATTTTATTTAATTCATGCAAATAACATGATTACCTCAGAATTGATGGGACCGTGGGACTTCCCAGACCGCTCAAAAGCGTTATTACCGCCAATATTTTCTGATATAACTTTTCCGTATCCTTGCCACTCTCTAATTTGTTAGTTTCACAAATTTCGGCGACTAGAGGTCTGATTTTTTGATGCAGTCGTAACCGATGCTTTTTGACAGTTTCGTCTAAGCAAAATGTGAAATTGTGTAACTTCTAGTGGTTTCTGCATACAAAAGCAACATTCATTTCAAACATGCCTTTACCTCTGTCATGGTAATGCTTGGCGAAGTATAGCTGACTTTTCAAAGTTACGAGACTGGGTCGGCTTTGGTCACATAGCCTCTCCGTCAAAGCTTGAATCACTGTCGCATTTTCCTCGTCATTTTCTTTTATTCGGTACGCTGGATTTAATTGATATAGAGAAAGCTAAAAATTGTTGAGAACACACTACTTGTAATTACTGTTTAGAATCTTGCTTGCGTATATTTCAATAATGCTTATTGGTTATTAAATTACCAAAAACGAAGCCAAATCCTTAGTTACTAATGTCCCTTTTACTTTACATTCGTTTGCGATTCTTTTCGCCAGTTCTTTTCGCACATTTTCCATTATAACAGATGAATAAAATGGTCCCTCCAGCTGATTTAGGAATCGTTACTTGCCACAATCGTCCGATTCGAACAACCATCACCCCGTAAAGTTTGATCGATACTCGCACAACCATCTATCGTTACTATGTCTCAATATCTTTTTAAAAGTTGTTAAATATTATTAGTATAATATTAAAAATCAGTAAGTAAACGACACGCAATAATTATTAATATAAAAGCATATTATTGTGCTTAAAATATTCTTTTATCTATTAACATTTCTTATTTCATACATCAAAGTAAACTTTATCGACTAGTAAAATATTTGTGATGTTGTCTTATTTTTTCCCACAATAAGTATTTACAATTTACATTTGACGCTACACATATGATTTTATTTGAAAAATAGAAATTAAAAATAAGAGCGCTTTCTATGTTCTTCAGAAAATGGAAAGCGATAGATAAAAAACCGAATTTCTCGAAACCACATCCAATTCCAATCTGAATATCAAATGTATTAATAAAATTATTTGTTCACGATTATCGATTACGGAAATAATATAGTCTCATTGCTGAAATCGCGTTTGAATTCCGCGCGTCACGGCGCGCCCGCGATCGTGCGCGCTCGGCCGTTACCGCCGCGCCGCGACTCGACGTCGCCGTAGTGGGGGAAAGGGGCGGTCGGCCGACTTCAGAGGTGTCGCAACGGTCTGCGCGTTCGGAGTCAGTTGGGCTGGGTGGTCGGTAACGTGAGTGTGGTGTGTGCGCGCGCGAGCGACAGACGCGAGACTTCCAACGTGCGAAGAGCGTGCGTCGTGTCGTGAGAAGCATCGTGTTGTCATGGCGTTTGCGTGAGTCGCGGTCGTCACATCCAGGCAGCCAGCCAGCCAGTGGTGTCTCAGGAACATGGCGCGCGATTCCCGGCGCGCCGATCCGCGACGCGTCGTCGACAACTGTGGTGGCGGCGGCAACGGAGGTGGCGGAGGTGAGACGGTGAGGTGTAAACTGGTGCTGATCCTCCTAACGTTGCTGCTGGCAATCGTCGTCCCTGTCGCGTACGCCGAGAGTCAAGGTAAGTCACACATATTTTTCGTGTATTTTTCTCGTCGTGTTACGGGGCTTTTGTTAACTTTTCCTCGCGGTGAAGCTTGCCGCTTGACTTTCAGCTGATCTCTCGCGTCTTGCAGTCGTAACTGTAGCGAGTATTTTGATTTGGACATCGGAGTATAAATAAAACAACCGCGCGCGCGAAAAATACGTATTATCGAAATGCTTTATTAAAGAGTAAGCATTTGCACTTTTCGGTACTGTATTTTCAAGGTCGTTCGATTGATTCCTTACGCTTCATTGTTTTATGACTTCTACGTTTTCTCGTTTATCATGCGTGTTCATCAATGTTACGTAAAATATGTACGAAATATGAAACGAAATTTATAGTGTTTATGTTCATGTTGTAACGCAACGTCTTTGTTTTGAACTTGAAAAGATACGCGGCTACATTCACGCGGCTACATACGATCATACCACGTAAACATTCGACTATTGAAATTCTGGTTTCTCCACGTTTCATTCGCGATTTTTGCATCCTCGATACAATTTTAACCCTTTGCACTGCGAATTATATTTCAATTTTGTTACCAGCAGTTCCCAACGCTTTTAAGTATTTTATTTGAAATTTACTTCAACTAAAAAATAGGGCAATTTAAATAAATAAAGGAAGAAACAAATTCAATTAAATGTTAGTTTTATTTTTTATTTTTTTTTTTAATGTCAAGTGAGAACTCGACAAAGGAACCCCTGAGATAAAAACTGATGTCGAGTCACACTTGACATAGAAGTGCAAAGGGTTAGTCCTTTAATGATCATGCTACCTCGTGTTTAAATCAAATTATCCTCTCAATTTTCTTATAAATATATAAGCTATATTTGTTTTCCGTATAGTTGAAGGACTAAATAAAATTAACACAGACGTGAGTTACATTCGAAAAGCATATTGTATACCCACAAAAATCCGATTCACGATGATTCACGATGATGAAAAGGAGTGAGAGAGTATTCGAACGGTGCTCGATTTACAAATTTGATATTTTAATTTAACAAATTGTTATCGATTTCGTACCTGACGGTCTATAAACGGACGCTGTTCACCGATTCGATTTTTTTTTCACGAGGTGGGAAATGAATATTTTATTGTCTTAACGAAGAATAAATATAATTAAATATAGCATTTTTAAATATATACTGATTTAAAAATGGCATCGGAGACAAGATAGGATTAATTAATTGGATGACGGCAGTTAACGTGTTGGAGAAAAATAGACTTTTTCCTGGCGCGAGCGATTGTCGATCGAATGTCGATCGAATGGGTCGATACTCGATTCTTGTGTGAGGCATCGATCGATGAATCGTTGGGCGCGTTTTTTCGTGGTACACAGCGACGTGCCTTGCATTTTCATGGCCACGCGACAAGCAACGTCATTGCCATGTGATTTCGTTTCGAGCGCATGTGGCCGTCACTCTCATGCGAGGTGACCCACAGTTTCTTTGGTGGATTTTTACCACAAAACAGAATTCCTTCGCGTTGCAACGTCGCGTTGCTACTGCGGAAGCAGATCCCTTCGCCAGTCGCGTTTAAATGGCAAAACTAGTTACATTACGTATGTTTTGTACGTGGTTTCCGCTTTTACGTGGTTTCTGCTTTTCCGTCTAGAGAGAAATGTTTTAAACATTTTCATAAATATATTTTATATTGTATCGCTATGTCGCGCACGTTTTCGAAACAAAATCTGCATTCGTCAAATTAATTTTTACATGTTACGTCACGTATGTTACGCAATTTAGTTTGTGTTTGCAACTTTTTTGGCTCTTTTTTTGAGCCATATCATTTTTTGCTCGAGCCATTTGAGCTCATATTATTTTTCGTATTAACATATGTAAAGATAGAGAAGGAAAATCTAACGCTTCGTGATTTTATTATATTTGTATCACGCGAGATAGATTTCCCAATGGAGATAAATTTTTGTTTGACCGTTAATTTCACCGTTAATTATACGTGAATATAAACGCTGTGCAAACATCAATAATATTCATTAACGGTCAAAGGATTACGTATAAAAAACAAGGACCGTTTTATCTTTAATATCGAAAATTGATTGAAACATACCGAGTTTGATCACTTGAAATGGTAAAATAGAAGTTACATATTTTTGACAATCTGCATCGCATCAAAATCATAAACATTTTAATATCTCACACTGTTGTCCAGTTATTCCAATTTTTACGTATTATTTTATTTTTTGTTTTGTTTTTTATTGAAATATTTATGTGTGCAATTTTTTACGCATCTTTCAAAACAATGCACTCATCATCGCAACAGGAAATGGAAATATAAAAAATATATAAAAAGAGAGAGAAAGAAAGAAAACAACAGAGTTGGAACGGTCGTAAACTTATTCTGGCGTTATTTCCTCGTAAAATAACACTCCGTAAATTCCATTGGGAAAATTACGACGTGACAGTCACCGTTGAGAAGGACGTGATGAATCATGAGTTTCTTTGTATCGACGACCTTTCTGAATATAATTATGTAAACCGCCACGTGCATCTCGATGACTTATTCATTACAAGTGAGACTGCTAATCGCCAGCTTCAAATATATAGCTTAAATTCGGAATATTTCACTAAAGGAACCTTAGTTTTTAAGTAGAGATATAGTCAGAGAGCTTTAAGTACAAGCTCAACTTGAATTGATTCGTTGTATTGATAAATAAATAAATGAGAATTTTCCTAATTCCGATTTACGAGCAATTTTTTGAGATAAACGGGACATTCGTATCGATTAAAGTTTAAATGAAATTTTAACCTGGGAGTATTCCTCGCTCGCGATTATTATAGAAAGTTATTAAATGATGAATTGCGGTTCCGCCGCAGTTCGACACGAGTATAAATAATATCCCTCATGTATGAAAAGGAGGTCTCCAGCGAGAATAGAAGGGCCAAAGGGAATTTATGTCCATTGTCGTACTAGGGGGAGGAGATCGCCAGTTCGTCAATGCAGTCGATAAAAATTTATGGGAGTATGTTGAATGTAATGGCACGTATGTATATATATGTTGTATGTAATGTACGTTGAATGCGATGGTGGCGCAGGACTATGTGAAGATTTATAGGGATTTACATTACGATTTATTTATTCTTTCTAGCCACATAAGGCGGAGAGCACGGTTGGGCCCTTCCCAAAAAAGTCCGCCTTAACGTTAAATCGATCGCGTTACGAAATTCTTTTCACGTTTCCTCTGCAACGTATGGAAATACCGCATAAAAATAATAAAAATAATAAAATATTAAAATAAATTTCTTTGACAAAGTCCGATATTAAAGACAGAGAAAGGGAAGAGAAGAAGAGACGTAAAATAACGTTATATAATATAATTTTACTTATACGAACTTTAACTATTCTAACGTATATCATCAGCATAAATCTTTGAGATGGTTAAATCTGCCGAGCTTTCGTACAAGCGCGCGCTGCGCTTGCAGCTGCATGAAAAAGCCACCAGCTGCAAATGAATAATGTCAGGGTGCCCGCGATATGTAACGTGGTGGGAAAATGGTTAATCGCCCTCGCGGCACAGAGACGGAATAGAGACGTATAATCTTTATGTCGGTAATGTGTTTCCTCGCGGAGGCTAAACCTCTCTCTCAGTGCATCGTATATCAACTTCTTCTTCCTTAAATCGCAACTCTGGAATTCTACATTTCTCCGCTACAAATCATTTTTGACTAGCACTTATCCTCAAGTTGCGGAATGCTGCCCTCAAACCCGTTAAACAATTTTTTTGCAAAACGGTTTTCATACGAAGCTATTCTGTTTTTCTAATTAAATTAGAGCGAAATATTCCCAAGTTTCTGTTTTATGAAATACGTCGCAAAATTGTAACGAAACACTGACTTTATTTTAGCACTAGGCGTTGTGAAGTCGGGTCCAAGTCTCGCTAGAGTTAGTTATTTTCTCGTTCTTCTCGGAATGCTCGACAGGCCGTGAAGGTACCGACATAAAGACCTTGACGCTACCACTTCAGCGTACTGAAAACCGCGGATCTTATCTAATGGCTCTCTTTTGCCATTCGATGATTTCTTACTCTCGACCCTTCCAGCATTCATGTGCTACATGTCTTTCGGTTTCTGACAATGAGTTGCCTCGTGATTAAGATTGTTATCGAAGTATAAATTCTCTGAAATCTTTCGTTTTACATCTCTCGTAATATTTCAAAATATAGCAAAAATGTCATAATAATAATAAAGATAAATTATCATGTAATATTTTAACAAAAAGTATAAATATATATTTTTTATTTTTTTTTAAACCTTGTCATTTGATTTCGCGATTTTTAACAAAGCTTTTCAGAATATGATACTCGGAATAGGATCCGTCCGCGTTGATGCTTGAAGCGCGCTTTGCATTTCCGGTCCCAACCCAAGAGAGCGAATCATCGTCAGTTGAGTCACTGTCGTTGAGAACGTTGCACACTTGGAGCAAATGGATCGTTGTTAATCGATGATTAATTCAGCCTTCTCGATGATACCGACTTAGTCAGTCGGGTGCTTCTTCAAGTCGATGTTTTTCATTAAGCATTCGCTCGTAACAGCGAGTGGCGTCTAGAAGGTCGTTCACGATGACTTCGTTCATTCGCCTCTGTTTTAAATGCGAGGACAAATTGCACATTGCCTTGTCCATCGAGATGCACGAAGAAAACGCCGGTATTATTGTCGAAATTTATTTACGGAGTGTCAACATTTTATAAATCACGCTTATTATAAATTGTTTTACCGCTATTGTTATTCTTTGACAAATTTTAGACCGAACCGTTTATATTAAAAACACAACAGTTTGTCTCTTTTATTTTTTTACACTTGTGTTTATTGTTTATTTATCTCTTCCATTTTTTAAAAAATTTATATAAAACGTGTAAACATGTGCTGCATGCGTGTATATTTTCAGAAAATTATTTTGTAAATTCATTCAAATGATTGATTATATTATAATTGGAGACCCATAAAATATTTCAAAAAGATCTTCATAATATTTAAAACATATAAAAGAATGCTATTTTTTAATGTAAATATTTGTTACTATTCGTTTTTATTACAACAGCGCGAATATCTCGCAATATTGTGATTAAAAATTGATCGACATTTTGTCCGAACAAATTCAATAACAGTCAAATCGAAACGCAAAATAACAGAATTTTGTATTTAAATTTAAAGCTAATATATTTCTGTAAATGCTTTTATAAATATGTTAGCTTAATGTAAAATCCATAAAATATGAATCTGAAAAGAGAAGAGTTTTGCAATAGCACCAGTAATTGAAATAACTTATTAATAACTCTAATAATTGATCACACACAAAAATCGCCGATAGACACATTTGTTTTTAAGTAATTTCAATAAATGCAGATTCTTTCTATATAATATAAATCCTTATATTTTAATTTCAATATCTTTTGCATAAGTATAATAATTGAAACAGTTTTATAATAGAAATTATGACCTGTGACAAAATTAATGTATTATGGAGCATTTCGTCACATTTTTCATTTCATCCAGTAAACCATTCTGAAGACAGCTTCTCTTGATCAACTCTTCTTGAATCTATTTAAATTAAATAATAATTCATAATAAATTTCGCATCTTGCGTTCTCGATTGTCGATCCACGGGATTCCCATATATTGCGCGAACGAAGGAAATTAATTACTCTCGTGTGGTTTCATCGAGTGGAAGCAATTAGAAAAGCATATTAATATTTTCTCTCTCTTTCTCTCTCTCGCGTATGTACTCGTTCAACGAAGGGAAAAAAAGTGAGCAGGAGAGATTTTCCGGTCTCGCGCGGATGTCAGCCCCAGGGAGAAATCGATCGGAAAATTCGCATAGTCGAACGGAACAACGCACGAGGTGAAGCACCTCGTTGTATAAAGAAAAAAATCGAAGGTCCGCCCAATCGATTATGTTCACGGATGTCAGTTTTACCGGATAGTAGCTTCGCTTAAGTAGGTATAGTCCAGTCGAGAGCTACTATTCGGTACCGAAGTCGTCCATTAAATTCTCAACATCGTCCCGTTTACCCACTTTGTAATCAAATCGACGGTGTATTAGTCGGCCAGTAACAATGACGGCCGATAAATATGTTATTGCAAAAACAAATGCATTTGTTTCTGCACTTTTCCTGTACGCAAACGAGCGAGCGGTTCACGCAGGATTTTTACCTTTGTTCATTATACGATATAACCTGATTTCACGACCTCGTACGGAACAGTACCGCACCCGCCGTAATTATTTCGCAATTACATTAGCTTTATGTTGCTTCAATGGTCATGTCCATACTGAAGAAGACATGAGTATTGCACTCTGTGCGCGAAAACGGAGAGTTTAAAGTTTATTAGAAGAACATTAAAAGTTAAATTAGCTCGAAATTCGTATTATTCCTTTCTCTCTTCACATCTTTTCTGATATCTTCACTTGCCGGAACTATAAATGCACAATTCGCACGACCAGCTAACTGTAAAACGCAACGTTAACGGACCAGCCCGTTATATCGCGAAGAACATAAACGCGGCATGTCGTTGCTTATGCTATAAATACAAAGTGACTCGTAAACTCAGTAGTTTTTCGAAGTCAAAGTAGCACGTTGTAATTAATTTAACATCATAACTGACGTTGAAATATGTTGTTTAAATATTTTTATAACTATTGATTAATTGTTACGTTCTGCATTTTGTCCGCCCGAATGAAAATTTTTATCACATTTCATATTTCGAAATATATTTTTTTCATAGAATTAATTGTGCGAGCTCATGTTGTCCAACCGGATTGTTCGAGACTGTGAGCTTTTGGAAATCGACTTGATGATTCATCCATATGACGAATCATTAAAAGTCGAAAGCGCATTAAAAAATCCCGTTTCTCGCTCATTAGATTCCTCTTCCGCATAAACACCACCATTAATAATCAATTTGCTGGTGTATATGTTATTTCGATGGCAATTAAACAGCCGTAAATTCATCATTCTCGAATCATGGGTGTATTTGTAGAGACGACGAGGTTAATGGAATAATAATAAGTTTACAGGTTTGTTCACATGCACTGGTAGAAATTCAATATCACTTTCGATTGTATAACCGATCCTATAAATAATTTGTTCGTGATATATTGTACAGCGCGATGAACGTTCGAAAATAAATTGTGCTTACTAGTGCTTTAACGCGTTCCGCATTACATGTCATGAATGTAACATTGCATTTTTGACTATCGACGTTCGTGTAATTGTGACCAAATTTATGATCTGCAAAAGCGGATATTTTGTCAAAATGTGTTTACACACGAGAAAATTATGTTAATATCTGTTATAATAGATTGTTTAAACTTTTAATATATTAATTATGAATACGATATTATGTTTTAATAATATATATATTGTACAAATATAATACATGTTTAATAATACATGTACAAAATGTCACGTTGGTATCAAAATTCTGTGATAAAATATCAGTTAAATTAATATCATATATAATATTCTATTATATGCAACATTTTTTGTTGAAGGTACAAAGCATGATGTGTATAGAACAAAATTAATTGATGAGAATTATTTTTTCAAATCTTCTAACTGTAAGTCTTATTTTCTAATACAGTCTATGTTATGTGTGTGTGTGTGTGTTTTTAAAACGTTGCCACAATCTGGCAGATCCATATTCGGTTTAGTGAATCCTATAGTGAGAGGTAAATCAATGCAGTGCAATCCTGATGAATATTGTTATCGCGATTGCATTAGAGCACAGATGACATAGGTCGTTGGCACAATTCCATCGATACCCAAAACACTTCCGTTGCTAATTATCCTAATTGCAATCTGTATTCTATGGCTAGATCATATTGCCTATAGAATTGAAATTAAATTTTCTTCCCGTAGCGTAATGTAAAGCGAAAGAAATATTTATTCTAAAAGAAACATCTATTTATCTCATATAACATGTTTATTTATATTGTACGAAGTACATTATTGCAAATCATTGCGCTTCGATCTGGAATTAAAAAAATCTTTTTTAAAACCAAACAATTCTGCGAATCGCAAATTTAATTTAAAATAAAACATTAAACATAAAATTCACATGCCGTTGAAATTTAAAAAATATATAAAAACAACGTAATTCATTATGAAAATGTATTTTCTCTCCTCTCTCGATACGTTCAGAAATTCTATAAAAATTTAAAAATGCACATATCCTATGCATATACATGTATCTTAACATTTTAAATTATCGCGTTTTGAAAAATGAGATATTCTTGTTTTCAATTTGGTGACCAGTGTGAGTTTAAAATACTGTTATTTCGCGATTGAATTTTTTTCTACATATTCATTTCTCGAATTAAGCAGTCTGTCGCCTCGTGAAGTAACGAACAGATAATAAAGAAAGAAACAACATAAATCGTTTGGAACAAAAAATTTAAATTGTATGAAATATCGATTTGATTGCTGAGGAGCAAACATATGAGGCATCGCGGTCTGCAGGGTTCAGACGTTATTTTGTGGGATGTGAGGAAAATTCGCCGTTTTAGCTCTGTTCTGCCGCTCGATTGAATGTGTTTGCTAGTCATGCAGCTGTCGAGAAAGGCAATGAAACTTCGCACGCGCTGCTTTACCTTCCTTCCTCATTGTGTCGGTGTCGAAATGTTCCATTGAACTACTGTGTGCTCCCTTCGAAAGGACAAAAAAAGAGAGCATGGGATTGGCCGTTGGATTACTGACAAAAAAAAGATAGAAATGCGAAAATTTGGTGAAAAGGTAGTCAGAATGTTTTCGAAATGGACAATCAGATACAATATTGCAAATTATGTGAAATAACTTATTTGCGATGAGGTATCTTTTAGTAAATTTTTTTATCGCGTTGAGAGTAAATTTATAAATGAAAAAGAAATTATGAATATGAGAGAAATTTATAGTATAATCATAATTGATTTGCGGAGATAAAAAAAGAAATATATAGAACCAAATTTTAATAAAAGTTAGCCCCTTTCGTGGAATCAGTATTAAAATTTATGAGAAAGAAAAGAAGATAAATATGTCATTGCAAAATGAAAAAATTCCAATACAGTTTTGTTACGGCTATGAATAGGAAAGTTTACCAAAATAAAAGAATTCTAAGTCTACGAAAAATATTTTTCTAAAATATCTGGCACGAAAAAAGTCTCGGGGACCCTACGCTTTGTTGATTCACTAGAAAACGGTCTATTGTCAAACTTAATGGTTTAATCGACTGATAATGGAGAAAAGCACCACTTCGTTTCCACTCATGGCGAACAAAGCATTTCTTGCTGCGGGCGAGCACGAGCGATACGACGCGACGATGCATCGCGTTCGCAGCAAGAAAACTTACGTGAAGACGATGGGAAATGATGCGGTGCATCTACGTGTAATGTATATCTAGAGAATACGCAGGAATGCATTAGGTACATTGCGGTGCACCTGGGACATTCTGCATAAGATTGCGAGTATTGTATGGAAGGGAATGATCGAAGAGGACGATAGCTACCGCTTGCATCACTTGGGAGATTGTTCCAAGCTTCGTCTAAATCCTCTAAGTGCTCGAGATAAAAATGGAAACTATATTGCCCCATCTCTTTTTTTAATTATTATTAATTATCATTAAAGTTAGAACGATGTAACATTGATCGTACTTGTCCATCTCCATTTCGCTAATTTGTCTCAATCCATCTATTACACAGTGGGGAGATGCGATAATTGATAGCGCTTTTCAGAACGATCGTAGGAAATCTCAATCATGCGACACAGATTTAAGGGGCGCAGAGTATACGTCTCTCGGACAGCGCTTTGCGAGTGCTGCTCGAAAACGTTAAACTCAATGAGAATGATCGACGACGACGACGAAGAGACGGCTCGTGCCATGCGTGGGCGATATGTACGACAAAGTGTAGGCGAACCGTGCCAGTCGGTGTGTCATCCGCATTACTCGTAGATTGACACGAATAGGGGATAAGGCATGTTCAAGTTGATATCGATACTGCTTGACCATCCTCTTTCGAAAATATTTCAACATTTTGTGATATGATGTAAAAAATAAATACAAAGAAATACTTTGAAATTTTAGCAGAGACATTTTGCACTGCTGAAATAACAGAGGATTATTATTGCAAACGATGTTTATAACAAAATATTTTCAAAGTATCCTGTATACGGTTGATGGTTCTGTTTTACATTTCGCCATGTTTTTTTGTCGCTTTTATATATTTTTATATTTTGAAATGTGTAACGTAAAAATAAAGTACAGTCAGTGTGTATATTTAATATAGTGTTACATTATTTTAACACTGATATTTTTATAGGATAGTCTGTGATTTGGATAATTTCTAAAATGATGCAAAGGGAAGTTTTTATATTTTCACCTTCTCTCTATCATATTATCGGATTCTTAAAAGAAGTTTGACAAGACTTCACAGGGGACTTCATAAGCTTTCTAACTTCAGTTGCACTTTGTTAACAAAGATGCCGCGTAAATGAAATTAATTACTGTAAAATCTCAGGAGCTTTATATTTCATACAAGTATAGCTAATGAAGAAACTCCTAAATTTTGAACTTTTTGACAATGTAAAATTAGATGTCAATTCTAATGATTAATGGACATTAGTTTCTTTGCTAGATTTATTGCCATTATCAATGTGGCTGAAGTTAAAATGCACGTATGTTTATTTAAAAAATCTCCGTGTTTTTTTTTTGCTTAAATTTCTCAGAAAATATTTTTCTTCTACAACGTAGAGTAAATATTCTCTTTTTAAACTGAATTTAAGTAAAATCATGATTCTCATAATTATGCTTCTTTTATCGGAGTACATAACGGTGTTAGCTTCGCATATATTATAATTAATGATCGACAGATTGGCCTTGGATCTTCTATGGACAGCCATAAAAGTGAATAGTCCTAGATTTGCAAGGCGCGTAGGTGTTCCCGATGCTAAACATGAATTATAATCTGCATCGAACCGAAAACGGTATGCACATGTTACGAAATCTCAATTGTAAAAGAGAGATGCATTGAATCTTACGTATAATACGAAAAGAATATTTAATACGCGACGACGGTAGAAATTTAAAAACCATTTGGTATTAAAATGTTAAATAATTCTCTTGGAGTATTATATAATGTCTACCGTGTTAAATGTATCTTTGAATTAAAACTGCTTTTAAAAATCACAAAAATCAGAGAAAGCGAGTTCTTTAAAGGAAAAAAATACAAGAGCATTCTCTCTTTAATGCCAAAGCTCAACTTGTTTGTTGTCCATTCTGTTTCACTGAAATCCTCCCGCATTTTCTTTTTATTTTCCTTAGATATATACTTCTGTCTTTTCTCGCTGTTATCCTAAGTACGCACCTCGGTTGAGATAATCCTCCATCGTGTTCCATGCTGGTTCTGCGCGTTTGTTTCACTGCTCGTTCCATGTTCGCCGTCGACAGATGTTGGCAGTCGCTTCGAAAATACGAATCTTCCACCCCACTCGTGTTCTCTCTCTCGAGCTATATCCGTAACGGGTTTAACCGTCTGCCGAGACGCGCTTTTTATCTAAGGTCCTTTTTACGCGGTCACAGAGATCGTAAACCGTCTTCGTGAGATTCGCGTAAGAGATCTTCTCACAATCAGTGTGCAAAACGATATAAGGAAACGCTATCGCAGGAACAAGTTGGAATTCACGGATAAATTATCATGTAACAAAGTGACATTCCTACATCTTGACCATTGGTCAAATTTATTCTAGTCGTATTTATTCGTAGAAACGTATTATTCGTATAAAAAATTCTGTTAAGGAAAGATTTTATCTAAAATGATCAATTGGATTTGCAATGTTTTGTTTTGAAATATATGTAGTACTAAAAAACGAATATATTATATTTTTCTGTAATATATTCGTTTTTTAGTACTACATATATTCGTTTTATATGCGGATTTTTAAATTTATTCCATATTAATCAAAATCTCAATGATGTAAACAATTGAAGGATGTGATCAAAGAACTGGAATAATTTATGACTGTACGGAAACTCGCGAAGGAACCGTTCATGAAGACACGTCCGATGAAATACCTAGGAAATTCCGTACGTGTGGCGATTACAAAATCGCTCTCCTGAATCGTGCGCATGTACTCTTACCTAACCCATTTTCATAGCCAGGAAGGTCAACGCGATTGAATAGGTGAATTTATGCCTCGTATCCGACATCGGGGACCCCCTTTTTCATATGACCCCCATTGTAAGTTCGATTTTTTGAGGGAGACCAATTCTAAGTCTCTTTCGCGTTTCTAAATGCTGTCGAATGGCGAGAAGAGGTATAACGAAAACGATTGGTAAGACACGTACTACCCGCCCTTGACATCTGATTCTTTAATAGCCATCATCGTATGCACATTGCGGTTTGTCGCAGGAGAGCATTATCGAGTGCTATACGATATGCAGCATGTACATAGGGTAGCATACATATTGCTAAAATAACGACCCTTAGTCGTGAGACAAGTACCATAAAATGCATAAATACATCATACCGCAGTGTCATGTCCCCTCGTGATTAACATCCTTTGTGTATACAACTTTCATTCATTTCCGCTCGTATCCTCTTTCACTATTCTAAACGTAGCTCTCGTTTGGGAATTGTGTGACGTGTGCCAACGATCGCCATATGTTCGTTCCACGTTAATAACTCGATCCTTCCCTTCGGATTAGCGACTGGTATTCTGAGATCGAAAACGAATTTTCCCCTCGGCCATAATTATATATTACCGTTGACAGAATTAAGGAAATAATAAATTAATAAAATAAAATTAATGGAGAACGTCAGATTATAATCTGTACAATTTAGAGGAAAGAATTTATATTTGACATGTCTAAATTTTATCTCCAAAGTACAGATGTGTGTACTTTGCTATTACTACGAGTACATACAATCATCAGTAAGTCATAGTATAGTAATATAAGATCTCAACGACGTGTTTCTTAGTCGTCACATTCGATTGCTTCTCGACGGGCATTACGACGGAAGACACGTTCTCGTTTCGACGCGAGTCATCTGGAGCTAATGTCGTCGCTTCACACCGCATCTGCCTGCGGTGACTCAAAGCATGCGCTAGCTGACACGAAGAACAGCTACGAGCGACAGAATCGGCAATTAACGCGACGCATCGGCAAACTTCGCGCTTAAGTTCTTCCGGTGATGTAGCGGCATAATATGTTATGCGACTTACGGAAATTACGCAAAATAATACAATTAACTAACAAATAATTGATTTTAAAAATTCGTGGGACTTAAATAATTGTGGGTCAAGATACAACACGTGATTCATCGTCAATATTTTGCTCGGTCATTCGAACATTACATGATAAAAGTTACTATGTAACGCTACCGCGACGTTGATCGAAGTTTTGACGTCAGTTTAGAGGCAAACATAGAAACAACATTTATAATTCTTAATTTTATTTCGATACTTATAAAGAAATCAGTTTTATTAAATATCTATTTCTATGCATCGTTTGCAAATGATAACCAAGTTTGTCAAATTTAATATTTTAAATATTTTTAATTCAATTTTTTTAAATAAAAATGTTTCAGACAAATTGTTTAAATCCATATAAAATTTTTTTTATCGTACACCATGTATGTGAAATAAGAAAAATATGATTCTTGATTTATGTCATTTTAATGAAGATTAATAACATATCACAAGATTATGTAAACATAAAGATTTCTTGATTGTTAATTTATTCATGCATGTATAAACAAATGCGTCTCCGATATTCTTATCTAAAATTTTTTTCGGTAAGAAAACATAATAGTGGCCTAACGATCGATGAATCACGTGCAGCCGAGAAAATATTTCTCTGCGCTTTTAGTCAGGCGTGACGCAGAAGAGAAACACTTTTCTGTTATGTATTAAACCGTACGAAGCAAGAAGAAAGGAATGACCCATTAATTTTATGATTTTTTATTTTTTCAGTCTAGTTTTAGACATGTATCAACGCGAACGAACGAGCGAGAGAAAGACTATCTATTCTGTTGTTTAAAATTTAATTTAATCCCTTCGCCTCTAATCGTCTTTTTAAGGTAGCATTATATACCAAATATTTTATTTTATTTTACAAATCCCTCGCAATAACATTTTCAAACTATTTTAGTTGCCATTATATTTTTAAAAATACAATGGCAACCAATTTTTTTTTAAATAAATGGAGCATTTGCTACACTACACGTTAAAAACATTTTTAGTACTAATTGTATAAGTATAGAATATCCACACGCGAATACAGTAGTATGTTGCATGTTTCTTAAAATATCCATATGTGAATACGATGAATAGTTGAGGAATTAAAATGTATAACGGTAAATTTTTGCGAGATATTTTTCCGTATTCTTTTTTTACTACGAAAATACGGAATCTCGAATATCGATAAATTGTTGAAAACAAAATGTTGTTGTCCCAATTGTTGTTTTACAAGTAAAAAAAATATCGAGAAAGGATTACGTGCGCGACTGAACTCGAATTCCGAGCTCTCGCTAGTCTCTTCCGCTCGTTTTTCGATCTCGAATTTGTTCACGAGCTCACGAAAAATTTACGAAAAATTTTCATCCGATCGTCTATTGAAAGCAAGTGCGCCGACAGGCGTACTTTATTAGGCTAACGATAAAGTCGAAATAAAGATAGAGCCCGCTCCATGTCGGATGGAGAAAAGCTTCTCGTTGATGTTTAGATCGTAAACCTCCATAACGGCTGCACGAGTGTCATAAAATGCGAGAAAATCTTAACGTTCTATTGTGCGAAAGAATCGGACTTTGCACCGAGGATCAATTGTAGTCTCGCAATATGATATTTTCTCCCTACTATTTTCTTCCTCGTCGTTATATCGACGAGACTAGTGGCCGCCAAGATTTTTGGCAAAGGCAACTGCAGTTCATCTTCCATAACAATCGCGAATGCGCCAGAGTGTTCTATCTCCCCTCTCTGACAATTGTATCGTTGCATTTCTCCTTTATTTCGGTAAACTTGAATGTTTTCCAGGTCTTCAGACCGAAAGAATTTTTATCATTGATATCGATATGTATAGATATCGCCTCGGAAGTCGGTGGTGTTTGATAACACTCAATTCAAATTCTTTTTTATATTATTCTAAGATATTAATGCAAGTGTCTTCTCTACTGCAAACAGAATAACAAAATATTAAGTATTCAAAGATTGTATTTATCACGATAACTGTGAAAATGACAAGAAAATATTTTTGAAAAGTAAAATTGAAGATATTGTTTAAAAATTTTTATTAAAAGATAATCGGTGAATGGAAATAATAAAATAGATTTTCTACGTTTTTTTGCACAATATGTTATTCCATGTAAAACGTTTGTTTCATTCCCGAAGGAAATGAATAATTGAGAACTATCGATACCGATTGGTCTCGTAATCTCGTAATTGTACGCGCGCTCTCGTTTTTCTGAGCCTGGAAAGTCCGACATTAGTATCGCGTAGCGGATACAATTTAACGGTAACGCTACGATTTGCATAATCGGCCGACATCGCAACATCCCACGGCGATTCGATTCGACGACGATCATTACCAACAAAGAAAGCGTTGATACGCTCGGTTTCTCTCACAGTCGTACAAAATCTTGGAAAGTCGAACACGAGTAAAACCGACCGAATCGTTGCTCGTTTTCATCAGCATCATTGATGAACGAAGTTTAAAGAAGTAGGTTATTTGATCTACAGAATTTCCGCCTTTAATTTTAATAGATTCTTCAACAAATTTAGACATCATTTGTCCTTAGATAGAACGCGAAAAAACGCCGTTTCACTCAATTCAAAGACTCGGTACTTAAATATCGAATTAAAAATTTAAAAACATGAAAAATTTATATTCATAATAAATGTTTATTATTTAATTGCACTCAGGGATTTTAAGAACTTCTTTCAAAAATGTCTTCAGTCTTTCGATTTTTTTTCAATCGTTTATTACCTCATAAATATCATATTTCATATCTTGGACGTTCGTTGAATATTAATGACTTCGATAGAAAGGAGCAACCGAGGGAGCAACTTTGTCATAAAAATATACATCGAGATTTTTTTATAGTTGTGATCGCGATTGTTTAATTAAATCTACGTGTGCGTTTTGAGATATGAGGAGCAGGTGGGATGTAGTTTATCACGATTTCCTGTCGGGAAACTTTGGCAGTTACAGGCGGTGTCCAAAGGTTTTATTCGTCTAGCTTACATGTGGCTCACTTGCAACTGGAGCTATGTCTCGACGCGACCTAATCGCGATCCCGATCTATGTTTAGCGAACGTGTCTTAACACGGAAACCGTACAGTTGAGAACCATCAAGGAGAGTCTGGCGTCTTCAACGAACACCAAATCTATTCCGGGCTTAACAATGGCTCACAGTTTTCACGCCATTGGGTGAAGTTCCGTCTACGAGATTCGGCTTTCAGAAAAAACGTCTCGCTATACTGAAACATGTTCCCCAATCTCGCCGAGCTTAATATTCTCTGCAAATAAGAAAAAAAATGATATTCAATATATTACTTTTATTTACAAATTTTTTATCTTGTATTGTGTATTTATTTTTGACTCTTGAAAGGCTTTTATGTTATTTTAATTGTTTGAAATTTAACGAGTCGTACCAAATTTGTTTTATTTTAAGAAAAAAAAACTTTGTTAGCCAAATTTTAGCTTTTTGAAACTCGTAGTAAAGTAACTCGTAAAATTTCCCCCTTTTTTGCTTTTTCCACTACGTTAGACAATCCCTGAATTATTAAATAGCTAGAATTATTCTAATAATAAGTAGTTAAGAACATAATTAAGAGTATAAAGCTCATGCTCTTCAGAATATTAAGTCCGCTTCATAAATTTTGATGATACAAATTGATATAATAATAGTTACGATAATATGCAGCGATAATAGTAGTCATGCAGATTTTAAATGAGATTTTGACGTAAGAAACTTATGCATTAATACATTTCTAGTCTTGCAGATGAGCTTGTAGTATCGAACGTGCCCGGCTCGTTCCAGTTCTTATCCGTGCCCGTATGTTTAATGCTTCTTATGATAAGTGGTCAGTGCTACTTTGCTCGTACATCAGAAACTAGCGCGATGAATTGTATATATAAGAATAGTATTGTAAGTGGAACATCGAGCGTGTCATGAGGTCGATGTATGGCAAAATCGTTACGATTTCACTATTAACTTTTAACTGTTTTTTCTGTGACGTCTGAGACCTTCGTATTTCCTCGATGCATTATCGTTTTTATCTTTGCTTTTATCGTTGTTATCAAAGATATACCTATTATAGATATATTCTCGATATCTATATTTTCATACAATATTATACTCGATACAATATTTTCTTGCTATGCTACATATAAATTATGCGTGAAAATAAGACACAAGCTTATACATTAGAGAAATTAATCAAACAAATTATTTTTAATATTTTGTGAAGTAATTTTAGAGTTATAATATAATACATAATATATACCATGTAACATTATGCTAATGTAAACATTAATTTGCGGATATCCACAATCGCAATCGCGGTTCATGGTGAACACCACGAAATTGTTGGGAACGCTAATTATATAGCTGGTAACAAACTTTTGAATTTCTATTGCCTGTCGTCCAGCTTTTCACTAAGTTTTACCTTGAATTTATGCAAAGTTTTTCAATAAGCCCAATTCGAACATCGCCCTTTTCGTCCCCTGAAAGTTCGTCGTCGTTCTATTTTCTTGGTTTCGAACTTTTATTTTTGTAAAATAGCTTCGCTACGGTTACTATGGTAGGGTTCGTCACCTAAAAATGAATTCAAAGGACTCCACCGTTAAATCCCGGCACGGGAGAACGAATATCTCCAAATCCGTCGTTCGTAGTCAAATGGATGCTATCTTCTTCGCTCCTCTTTCGCGTAAAACTTTGCGAATTCGCCGAGATTGCCACAACTTTTTCGATAAATTTCCTCGTCCAAAATCTCCCATCGACCTTCGCTAAAAATTTCCGACCGTTATTTTGCTGAGAGCGTATTTAAGTCGTCCTTTAATGCGGGTGTTAATGCCACGTACGGATATTTACGGTGATCTTTCGCCAGGGGTACACGTATCTTCGTTCTTTTGTAAAACAAAATGCAGTGTAATGTGAAAGTTATGCGACAGTAAAAAGTTGATGTACATTACAAGCTTTTCACATTAATTTGTGCTATGTTACGTGCGTAATACGACAGAACGATGAAACGCTTTCAATGGCTCAACTTCCAGATATTTTTGCAACTTTATGCTACGCAAGGAAATCAAACAAAATTAAGCATAGAAAAATGTGTCAAAATAAATTTGATTCTATTATTATATATTTGTCTACAGGAACTATTTTAGGAACTATTACGGATAGCATTTCGACTCTAACGTTATTTTAAACCATTTTAACTATCGATTTCTCTCTCTCTCTCTCTCTCTCTCTCTTCCTCCCTCTTCTTCTTTCTCTCCCTCCCTTTCGTCTCTTCTTTTCCCTTTCCTGTCTTTCGTGTTACCGCATAGTTTTCGGTTTTTATTGCAACCTACGTGCCTAGAAAATGTCTCGTGCTGTTTCTCTCTTCGAATATTATTTTCATAGATCTCCATTTACTCGTAAGAACAATCATTGTCCAAAAATGAAATAAGAAGAATTATGTTTAACTCCATGAAATTTGACTTCCTGTTGCAGTTGAATAAACACAACTTTTTCTCGTTATTTCTAAAGCGGTTGTTACCCATATAGAAATTATCATTACTTACTCATTTGGCCGTTGGATTCATTCCAAGTCGACCAACGACTTCCGGTTTGTTCTTCCATGATTTACGAGTTTTTGAATTTGGTCAAATATTTCTAAACTTTTTCCGGATCAAAATTTGGCTTACCTGCAGAGAAGGTATTTGCCGGAAGTCCCAGTTTGCGAACACACCCTGCTTTTATTTCACAGCTACGAGTGTTCTCAACTTGTTCTAAATAATTTTGATGGTGAAGATAATATTAATTATTATATAATATATCATTGCATAATAATTTTTTCTATTTTTTATCAATAGCTGTATACGTTAAAATCCAATTTTACAGTTAATTTTTATTAAAACTCAGACGAGATTTGATAAAATATATGAATTGTATTAGCTGTGAAATTATATAAAGCGTTTTTCCCCTATAAATACGTTGTATTTTAAATTTGGATTTACGCTACGTTTTGAAATAAATAATCCGCAGTGCTTATTTGGAGCTTTCTTGTCCCCAGGAAGGGACTGATGAAAGGCGATTTGAAGGCGTAGACGCAGCACTAATAAGCAGCTGTGTAAATCGCCCTGAAACTTCTACGTCGGTTGGCCGACGTGAACCGTATGTAAATCCATCTCTTTTTTTCATAAGATCGTAAAGATTTACAAGCAAGTCGCTTGTTGCTCGTTCATACACCGTCAAGAAAACAATCAAAGTGTTCTCTTCTTTTCTCTTGTTCTCCAATCTACGCTACCATATCTTCGACTGTTTGATATTTTCTTTATTAATAGGTTAAAATAGACTAAATTTATTATTTAATAAAGCCAGTGTAGCATGTTAGTTTGGATAGATTGCAATTTTACATAATATTTACAGGAATAAAAGATAGATTTTCGAATCGTCACGCGAACTGAAATTATTTTATTGCTCTTGGTATGTGTATCATAGCAAAAACAATAATTCTTATCCACACGCGGATTGCAAATACATTTGCCACAATGTATCACTGAATTGATATTATGATAAGTTCGAGGAATCACAAAAAATTGTTGCCGAACATACATCGATATCTGTTTGATATCTATTTTTTGTGATTTATTATAATTCCCTGTGATGACAGTCTTAATGACAATCTTACTAAGAAAATTTATTTCACACTCAAGGAAAACAATATCGAAACTTCCTTTTAGTGCAATAAAATTAACTGATAAATTAAATGATAAATTTAAATTATTTTCCTAAAAATTTTTTAAATATAATAAACATTTATTTATACAAATTTTTCTATAACAAACATTTTAATATTTTCTCTTAATAACTCACTGGCGTAATCAAATACAATCGCAAATCATTGATTAATTATAAGTGAGATGAGTGTCATTAAAATTTACACAACATTACAGGAAGTAATAAATTATTAAAAAGGGCAATGAACTTAAGTAGGATTTTTTACAGACTATTTACGTCTAATCTCGTCACAGCGATGATAACCCTTATCCGTGAGATAGTTCTCATGCTGTATTACCCTTGAATTGCATATGCATAATTGCATACGAGGCACTAAGTGACTGGCTAGCAGCGTCATTGTGAGACAGTGTCGTCGTGCGATGCAAATCAGCGTAATAGCTTTGCGGTTGCAAACAAGATCCGTGGCGATAAATCTTCGAGTCACTAATCGTTAACGAGCGACTTTTGGTCCTCTTATCGGTATTCCGATTTGGCACAGGTCGATGCACCGTCGCAAATGCCCGCTTATCTCCGCGGTCACGCTTGAACGTACATAAACCTTGGCGAGTGCATGACACGATTTTGCTTTCGGCAGCGTTTACCTTGCATTCTTTTGTGTAGTTTCAAAAAGAGTGGAAAAAAGTTCAATTAAAAAAGACGCCTTGATGTCTTCGAAGCCAAAGCCGAGTATTTTCAGTGAAACTTAAGCGTACTAAAACAACGAAACTTTAAATAAAATATCTCTAATCAAAATGAAAAATTTAATGTACTATAAACTCGATGGAATTTAAATTTTAATTTTAATTATAAATTTTAATGTGATTTCTTTCTTAATTATATCCCGCTATAGTTTATTTTTATTTCAGCTTGTAGCCACGATGATGATTTCATTTGCCTTCGATATCCACCTTTTCGATACGATCTCGTCGAGTTGCGCAAGGAGAAACTTTCTATCCTCTCTCGCTTACGGTAGGCGCCCATTATTCTCAACGTCGTTCAGACCTCAATCTCGGTAAAACGTCCCACCTAGCCAACGTACATTCACGTCTGATTCGCAATCGTAATTTCCACTTACATCCTGTCAGATCCGGTTCTTTCTTTTTCCGGCGACATCTCGACGCCGGGTTATCATTCACGGGCTCACCCCTTGTGCAACTTCCGTGTATTTGCTACATTTTCCTTCTACCACGCGAATTCGCGTGTCCCGCGGCGGTACAACGGAATTATCCTCGGTAGACGGTGGTGCATGACAGACGGCACACCGCGTTGGTGGCACGTTAAACCAACCGATCTATTTGTTCATGCCGCAAAGCAAAGTTCGCCACGCTTTCGACGGCGTCTCGTTATCCATTCGTTACCTGCTTTCGGCACCGCAATTTCGCAAACGTGATCTCATGATTTTGTACTAATCATTTTCCCAACTTCTCACGGCAACAACCTCAATCCTCACACAATCTCACGAATCTTTTCATAAACATTTTGGAAGACACATAATAATAACTCCCGTGATTTTTGTACATTGTATTGTATATGTACGAATGCACACACATACACACACACACACACATGCTATAAATTCTGTATTTATATTATTAATCTAGGAGAAATTCTCAAGTTCAAGGAAAACATTTTTATAAATAAATAAATAATTAACCAAAGACCATCGATGTTAAAATTAACGAAGGGAGAGTAGACTTTGAGAGTCAAAATGCGGTTAATTGCGTCAAATTGCGGTTAATTAACGTATATAATATTTAATTAATAATTTTCATAAATTATTATAGATTACTACGTTGCTTTGTTAATTAAATCTATCATTAATGACAACATTAGTATCGTGCAATCAGTTGTGTGTAATGCCACACAAGCGATCTATTTTGATATTCAGATTTGGAAATTTTTAAGTAATTGCTCGTAACATGTTTGAGTGCTTTTAACATAAAATCTTTCTACAACACGCTCGCAATCGTTACCACGTTTTGGCAATCAGGCAATGTTTTAACATGCTACTTTAAAGGCATATCTACGTGCGACGATATACCTAATCAAATGATTAGCTTCTGGTTTCCTGTGTTACTCTCGGGTCACTATCTCTTTAGCGACATGCAGTTCTGGTTCGCATCCGGCGGCATTGCCCTTCACGTCGTCAATTGAAGAGTACATCGAAGTCAATTTCTTCATTTCCCTGGCTTTCCGAGCCCCGGGCAATTCGCTTAGTCGACTGAAATAACACGAGCGGCCTTCTGGCACTGCATAAGGTACGAAAAGAGATCTCGTTCATTCTCCCCAAAACAACTTCAATCTATCTTTCATGCTCGTTCGCGCTTTCACGAAATTTCGAAATGAAAAAAAACGAGACAGGGTTTTGCGCCCCGGAGCTCTATCCCTGAATTTTTAAGATCTCATCGGCAGATGTGCGCTGCTGCAAATGGCGTAGAGCGATTCCAAGCATCGATCAATTTCTATTTAACTGCGTTGCGACGAATGTACATGATAAAAAGATTAACATGTAAGATTTGAAATGTTTAATTCGATTCGTCTGAACGATGATAATGACGATAAAAAGGATGTGTTTCGTTCTATTTCAAAATTTCCGCTAATCTAAGATATGAAGCACGAAATCGAGCAAATTTGCTTGAAGTACTATTGCAATTCTCGGCTTCCTGCTTTCTTGACTTTCTTGCTGATTACTTGGTACTCACTGCGCTACTTCGAGCTAAGTGCTATTCGTTCTTCTTCCATTTGATTCTCCTCATTTTCCTCATGGATGTTTATTTTCCTATGTCGAACGACGCTTCGAATAGATTCGGCAACTTCATCAAGTACCTAACTAGATCGACGAGCGAAGTGCCACGCTGGCGAGGATGTTTTCGATTTATCGTTCTGTCAATCAACACACTCTATCACCGAGAGTTCCTGTTAAAAAGTACGTTTACTTCGCAGGCCTTTTTCAGCAAGTTACTTTTGTCGTTGAATTGAGTTTTACGACAGGAAATGAAATCTCAAAGATACGCTTACTGCACTGTGCTCGATTCCACGGTTCGTTCGCAAGCGGTTAATTAAATTGCAAACTTGATGCTGAAGCACAGAGGATGATCTTTTTGTGACGACCTTACGGTTGATTTTGTGTGTTGGAAAACAAAGGATGACTGTTAAATGGGAAATATCAAATGCATAATTTAATGTTACAGTTACATTATCAATTTACGAAGTTACCGACTATTAGCGATTGATCAGTTGAAAGTGGGACACCCCGTCTGCCCGATGTATTCTTTCACCTATAAGAGGATTCGTTTTTGACGTCGAATGTCTTGGCAGCTGTGTGCGTTTTTACAACGGCGCGCCTCTTAATGACTAAGCATGGGTGAATGAAAGCGGCATATTGCCAGATGAAGGTGCTCGATTTAGCGAGCGTCCCTCATGTTTCGTTAGGCGCCTAGACGATGATGACTCACGTCAGGTTCGTTGCCTCCGACGGTTTATCGACTTTCCATCGCCGGGCGGATACGCGCGCAACTGACTCGTGTTTTATCGTCCAAATAAAATCGCTTCGAATCTCATACATTTTCTTTAACATTCTCATACATTCTCTGACTTTCGCTATTAAGAGACGATATTTGCATCGCTCTTTCGTGTAAAATTTTCGAAATGTTGGGAGATTACGCGGTTGTAAATTTTATATAAAAAGATACAAACGATATCTTGAGGGATTGAGAAAAGGTGGAACATAGTCTTCTTGATTAAGCTTTATATGGGCGACCTACAGTGTAGGCAAACAAGATTATAATACAGTAGTGCACTGAGTTGAAGATATGACTTCACGTCACTTACCGACGAGACCCGAGTCACTCAAGGCGGATTTTCATTTAATAAACGGGACAGTTCTTTGTTAAAATAACCAAATAATGACGTTAATATTTAATATAAAAGATAATATTAAAAATAATATTCTAACATTTAAAAAAAATTTAATTTTGAAGAAAAAATATTGAATTTTTATAAATGAATATAAGAATTGAGAAAAGTTAATAATTCAGACAGACAGGATAGATAAGAATAAGTCTTGTCGAGCTTAATTTCAAAAAGAAATTAAGAAACTATTTTTTATCTCTAAAATTGCCACGCGGATGACTCAATAAAAAATTGAAATTATATTAAGAGGATATGATATTAATTTTATATTTATGTTATTAAAGTACTTTATATTAGAAAATCATCTTGGTGAGAAAGTTTCGAGTATATAAATAATAAGAATTCTACGATATCATTACGGCATGTAATTTTGATTAAGAACGTGAGAAACGTCAATGCAGAGTTTGCAATCATTACTTCGATTCGGAATATTGGAATTGAAGCATATTGTTTGCAATTCTACGCCAGCTGACCCACTCATTTCACTTTGCCACTGTAGGCTACACGTGGCATTAAACACATAACAAGATATATGTACACTGGGTGCATTTTCGATAGATGGAGGAATTACGAACGTGTGTGTGTGTGTGTGTGTGTGGGATTATTCACTTAATACACCGTGTTGTGTACGGTGGATCAACCGCGCGAAACCATTGTCGGACATTTTGTCATTCGTATCGGCGGCAATATCTGATGAAAATAGAAGGGTTTCCTAGTATCATACAACCGATGTTTCACAACGACTTACGTTCCTCAAATTACCATGGCTCAAGCGTCCATCCGGGTCAACTACTTCTTTGTCACGAGCGATTCCAAAGCTTTCCTTATTATTTTATAAGAAGGAAGCCTTTGTTCACTTTGAAACCAACAGATTTAATAGAATATTCAAAAAAATATTCTTTGATGTATTACGATTTAATCATGTATAATGTATTTGATATGTTACTTACCGAGTAAGGATTTCAGAAGTAAAATATACAGTTTCGAGCTTTTTCTGAAATTCAGTAATGTACGGTTCCATAGTAGACATTTCTATATAAGGGAAATTTTTTTTTAACAAATTTGGTGAGTGAGAAACGAGAATTTTATTTTTGTACCACTCATATCTGTTATTTATCTTATAATGCATATCGTATGAACACTTTGACATTACCTCTTTTTCATCACGTTATTTTCAGGAAGGATCAAAGAACTTTGTCTCTTTAGATTAATGTCACAAGGATTCTGAATTGGAAATTAAAAAGGATGTAGCTTTTACAGTAGCATATCTAGTTTTTTTTAAATAGAATTGTTTTATTTTACGCGTTGCGCTACTGATTGCAACAATCCGTATATTTGTCATACAATATTATGTTACGAGATATTTATGGAAGATACAACATTCTGCTTATGCAATGGCGTACGAAGGTAATTGAAATTCAAATAATTTGTTCGATACAGGATATTCACCATCCGACTGGCTCGATGGTGATAAAGCCATAATTCGATGACAATGCAGCGCATATAAGGCCGCAACATTTCCGTTCACTAGCGAGTCTGTCTCTCTCTGCGCTCGTCACACGACTGTATTGTATTGCGTATATCTTTAACAATGGTCCCTAAACTAGTGAGTTACGAACGATGAATATCGCTGAACGTGTCGGTAATGACCAATACATTCACATGAGCGTCGAGAAGAACCACGCTTTCGAGAATGAATCATACGGGATAAATTATTTATGAGGTAGCGCCGTATGCAACCAAAACTAAATTTCGGAAAGAAGATTGGTAAGACGATTGGTATCGTTCGAGATGGAAAGAAATGCTTAGAGAAAGACCGATCTATTCTTCTAGTAAAAGATCGCACGTCTTAGAATAAAGAAAGAAAAAGGATGTGAGGGAAATGGAAAAGTGGGTAGTGACAGTTGTCAGTAACTGGTATGGGATCGTCTTTACGATGCTTGGACTTGATTTTCAAGACGAGTCGAATGTTAACCAAAGATTTTTCTTGCAATAATAAAATTGGAGAAAATTGTGGAAATGGAGCAAAGCAGCTTGCAAAAATGGAGAAAACCAGTTGAGAGAGAGAGAGAGAGAGAGAGAGAGAGAGATTAAAATTCAAAAAATATATCTTTGGATTAAATTAAACTTCTCATATTTTTGTTTTTATTTGAAGATTTCTAAAAAGATCGTGAGATATGAAATATGAATAGAAGTCAAAGGGAATATGATATGTAGGTTGATATATATTAATTTAAAATGCCAACTGACGAGAATTTGATTATAAGCTATCCTCATATCATATGTGTCACGAGTTTATTTATCCCGAGAATATCTTCTCATTACGAGATCATTTTACAGACTAACTTTCTCGAATGTCCTTGCGGAGGATTGTAATTTAGAAATACGGGTAACTTCATTATCATACAAATAACACTTATTTTTATGTGTAGCATGACAAACCATATTTATGAGACAGTAATTATCTCGCGAGGCAAACATCACGAAACATTTGCAATGATGCATGATGATAAATTTAATTAATACTGTTGCAGATTGTAGCACTTCTCCGCACGCCTTCACATTTATAATCTTTACACTCGGTTGGAAGATGCTAACGATGACAACACTACTGAACAAAGGACTTAGCATGCAAACTTTACATTGCGTCAGCAGACGTTAGTATTAGTTTAATGCGCAACCTCAGGAAAACAATGTTTTGTTTTGAAAATATCTTTAATTAACATATGTAATTAACATATGTAACAGTTTATTCGCATAAAAATGAAGAAGCACATTTAAAACAAAATAATTGTTCATATTCCATAAAAAAAGCTGTTTCATTAATTTTCTATTTACATACATCTAATATAAATTGCTCAAGTATATTAAAAGTTTTCACTGAAATATATAGTAACGTGAAAGTTATTTATTTATGACAACGATAACTGATTGCCGAGGTATTGTAAGGAAGTATCACATCTTTAAATTCTTACCGTTGTATGATATAGAAGGAGTCGCTGTCGCGTGTAAACCTGTTACGACTGTATATACACCGCTCTCGAGATGCAGAAGCGAATCTTAGCGGTCCTCGAAAGTCCTTTTAACCTCGGCATTCAAGTACGTTATCGATATCAATTGATCGCATCGAGTTTCGTATCACGTATACAGATGCATACGGTACGTGTATCAGAGCTCTCTGATACACGTACGAAGTACATACATGCTGGTCTGGTGTCAGTACCTCTCCGTTCTGTTCACACAAGGAAATATTCTACATCTTGCTCTTTTCATTGTCCATTATTTCTTCCAAGATATCGTTCAATATTATTCTCAATACCGGTTTTCAATCAATACTTGTTTCAGAAATTACCTCAGTATTCAATTTTAATGACAACTTTTCTTGTATCACGAAATGTATGAAATATATCCAATAGAAATTATATCCATTTAGGCGCGATTCGATATTTATTATAATGTAGATGTATAATCGATTTAGTAAAGGATAAGAATAGTAAGATGTCCAACAGTGATCCTTTATATATGAAACAGTAATTTAATAAAAGTATGTTCAATTACAAATATAGAGCGAATCTTGTCGCTCTCGTCTCTAACTTAACAATTGCACATTAGTCGTCTCTCGTCAAACAGTTAATTTAAAGAAAACTCTGAACGCGTGAACTCCGATTTTTTACACTCTGTCTCTTTGTCTCCGCGAACTCGGTCTCTCTCGGATTCTACGAACTGCCTCTTATTATTCTCAGAAATCTGTCTCGTCCTGCGACTCACAGCTGACTCTCTCGTGCTCTCGTTCTCGAAAATCTAAAACACGTAAGGTCGCGTCAGCTCGCACTTAGTATCGACCAATAACAATCGGTCCTTTTGTCTCTGTAAAGCCCGTTAAATATCCGTTACATATTTGTGCTCCTACAACTCGGCCATTCCTGCTGCCACATTCGCCCTCGAATGCGTATTTTCGGTCTGCGTTACTCAAAAACCTCGTCATCGCTTTCAGAAAAATCGTTCTCGTTCTCGTGACTCCATGGCTTCATATAATCGGCTGACGTTGTTGTTCGGTTTGGACCCTCACTCTCGCCAATTTTTTGCACCACGTATCTGTGGTTGCGCAAAACCCTGACAACTTCGTATGGTCCTAGGAATTTACCAGCAAGCTTCATGCCTGGTCCTCGCTGGGTACGCCTAACAGCAACCATCTCTCCCTCGTGATACTCCCTGGCTTTCTTTCTCCTCCTGTCGAAGTTCCGCTTGTTCTCCTGCTGCATTTTGATGATGTTCCTCCTCGCCTCGACTCGCAACTCATCTCGGGCCTCCTGAAAAGAATCAAGCCGCTCCCTCTCCAGTACCTCCTTAATTTCCGGACAATCCTTTAACCGCGGACGTGTCCCTAGAAGCACCTGGAATGGGGATGAACCTGTGCTTCGATGAGGTACAGCATTTAGATACTGTTGCGCCGTATCAATGTGGCGATACCACTCGTGCGGCTTTGGAGCAGCCAACTTAGTCAGCAATGGTATGAGCGTTCTGTTGACTCGCTCAACCTGCCCATTCGCTCTCGGTACCCCTGTCGTTATTAAGATGTGCTCGATATTTTGCACCTTACAGTATTCCTCAAACTCGCGGGACGTGAACGCAGTTCCTCGGTCCGTGACAATCCGTCGTGGATTGCAAAAAATTGCCGCCTGCTTCCTCAGGCGCGTCAGAACTTCCTGCGTGCCCGTAGATTTTGCAGCGTAAAGCCACACAAACTTAGAGAAAGCGTCGATGACCACAAGGATGTGATTGTAGGTTTTCTTCGTTGATGGCAACGGCCCTAGATGGTCCATGTGCAGCGTATCCAACGGAACATGCCCTTTCTCAATCGGATGCAAGAAACACGCCTTCCCTGCTTCCTCTCGGCCAGAATACACGCAACACAGTTACGCACAATCTCCTCGACTCTTCGCCGCAGGTTCGGGATCCAGTAGTCGTTTTTTACTAGACTTTCGGTCTTGCTCACCGAAAAATGTCCCTGCTCATGCGCTCGACGAATAATCTGCGCCTGCATCCTCCTCGGTACCACAAGCTGTAGATCGCCATCGGATTCCCTGAACAGTAGATCGCCTCGCATCGCGTACTCCGGCGCTTGTCCGCGAGAAACTAACTCGCGAAGCCTCTTCACGCTGTCATCTTCCTCCTGGGCTCTCCTGAGCCTAGCTGTTAACCCAGCATCCGTCTCGTCGATCACTAAGCACTCCGGTAACGGGTTGCGACTAAGTGCATCAACGTGCACCATGCTCCTTCCGGGTCGATGCTCTATGCTATAGTGAAACTCCTCCAGAAGCAATGCCCATCTGGCGACTCGTACGCAAAGATCCTTTTTACTCATGGTCAGCGTAAAAGCCCGACAATCGGTCACAATCTTAAATGTGATGCCCAGCAAATAAACGCGAAACCTCTTTAGCGCCTTGATTATGGCCAAGACCTCCAACTCGTAGCTCGCGTATTTAGCCTCAGCCGATGTCGTCTTTCCGCTCGAATAATAGACAGGATGAAAAAGGTTGTCCTCGCCGCTTCTTTGGAGTAAGATTGCACCATACCCGAGCGCCGAAGCGTCCGTATGCAACTCGGTCTCTGCTCCCGTCCGGTACAAACTTAGCACTGGTCTCTCGCTCAGCATCCTCTTCAGCTTCTCAAAAGCATTCTTCTCCGCTGTACCAAAGTTGAAATTCACGTTCGCCCTCAGAAGATTCGACAGTGGATGAGCTATTGCGGCATAACCTGGAATAAACTTCCTAAAGTAACCGCTCAAACCCAAAAAGCTCTGTACTTGCTTAATACTGGTTGGTTCTGGAAAACGCTGTACTGCCTCAGTCTTCCTATCGGATGGTCGCACGCGCCCCGCCTCAACTACGTGGCCCAAAAACTCCACTCTCGTTTGCAGGAAGCAACATTTCCTCCAATTGATGTCAAGGCCAGCCTCGCTGGCGACTCCGAGCACTCTTTCGAGCCTCTTTACTCCGCTATCAACGTCATCCGATGGAATAATTAAATCGTCCATGTAGGCCAGCACTACTCCTTCTCGTATCAGGTCTCTAAAAGTTAAATTGATAAATCTTTGAAATACAGCTGGCGAATTGCACAAGCCAAACGGAACTTTTAAGAATTCGTAATGTCCATCCGGAACGATGAAAGCCGTGTATTTCCGACTCGACTCTTCTACTCCTACGTGAAAGAAACCATTCCTCAGGTCGAGCGTGGTAAACACTAGAGCGCCTTGCAACAAATCCATCTGGTCCTCTATTAATGGTAACGGATACCGATCTTTTAGAATCTTCCTGTTTAAGTGACGGTAGTCTACACACAACCTGGCCGTTCCGTCCTTCTTTCGAACCAATACCACAGGACTGGCGTACTCTGATGTCGATGGCTGGACAATTCCCTCAGCAAGCCATTCGTCGATTTGTGTGTTAACCTCGGCTCTCTCCGATGGAGACAATCGCCTCGCCGACTGATAAACTGGTTCCTCGTCCTTTAATAAAAGTTTCATTTTAATATTAATTTCACGCGCTTTATTCGGCTTATAATTCTCGACAAGCTTTCGCAGCGATGCTTTCTGCTCAGCATTTCCCGCGCTGGTCACGTCCACGTGATTTGTTTCAAAATCCGCGTGCGTCAACTCTATACTAAATATCTCCGGTGTTAAATCCTCATTCTCGCGTGTTGTCTCTTGCAACGGACTAATTGAGATTTTCCCCGCTTTGAAATTGACCTCGACAGTGTCCAAGAAGTCGGTGCCTATTAACATTTGATGTCGCATTAACGTATCCGAAACCACTTGTATACACACAGTATAGGTATGTTCGTCAACACGAATCTCTGCCTCGAATTCTCCTAAGGTTGTGTTATTGCCCGATCCCACTCCACGGAATCGCATTCCACCCAATCTTAGTCGCGGTGAACCTAGTTTTATATATTCATCTGCACGCATCAGCGTGAGATCGCTTCCGGAGTCTATCAAAGCTTTTATTTGTTGACCTCGGATCGAAACGTCTTTAAAATATTTTTGGCTCACAGATCGCGTCGTGGTAAGACAACTTTTCGAGGTTCCCGCTTTTTTCGGACACTTAGATGCGATATGCCCGCGCTCGTTACATGAGAAACATTTCGCGCCCTGGTCTTTGGTTGGACAGTTTGCTCCCCGATGATCTCGCATACCGCAATTGTGACAATGTATAGCCGTGTCTATTGACCTTTTTTTCGCGTCACCTTTGTCAAATCTTTCTCCTTTATTCGTGACACCGTTTCGCTTTTCGGATTTCGCTAAGTTAAACGTACCTCGTTCTCGCAGAGTTACCTTTTCAAACGCGCTCAGCAGCGCCTCCACCGTGTCAAACCTTTGGATTCGTGCCTGGTTTCTAAGCGCATCGTCGGGTATGCCCTCGACAATATACTCTAGCATCTCATCGTTGTCGACAGGAACTCGATTTCCCGAAATAATCTTCTCGTGGACATACTCATGGAACGTCTCCTCTCTTTTCCACGTACGATCCTCGAATTTTTTTCTCAAAGCCACCTTAGACTGACGGTGCTGAAACATGCTCCGCAATTCACTGAGAAGAGTGTCGAACGACATCGTAACATGCTCCGGTTTCGAATGTAGCCACTCTAGCGCTTTGGCCTTTAGCCGCATACCGACTAGCAGTCTCGCTGAATCATCCTCTAATTTATATGTCGTCTTTAATAAACGGATTTGGTTCTCCCATGTCTCGTAATGCGTTGTTTTACCGTCAAAATATCCGAGCAAATCCGCGATAGCTGTTACGTTCATTTTCGGTTGTATAGGCTGAGTTCGCGCGATATTATCGTTAACGTTCTGATTTTCGTTAATCGTCACGCGTTCCATCCGGTTATTTTGTCGTAGCATTTCCATCTCACGCCGCGTTAATTCCAACTCGCGCTGCGCTATCTCTAATTCGCGTTGCATTATCTCTCTTTCTCTTTTATAAAGTTCGATTTCTGATATTCGTGCGCTCGTACCTTGTTGCGTTCCTGAGACGCCAGCTTGTGAAATATCTCCTACATCGTCATGCCGATCGTGAGTCTCTTCGTCATCCTCACGCAGCCATTCGCCGTTCGGATCAGCCTCCATTATACGACAGATCAGCTCATTTTTCGTTCCCGCCGTCGACAGATTATGCCTCTTTAATATTTCCTTGAGCGCTTCCACCTTGTATTTAGTCAGATCTTTCATTGCTGCCTGCTGATTGTCCATTGCATGCAAATTATTTAGGTCACTCGGTATATTGACACTTGTCTTTGTCTTTCACGAAATTCCGTTGTAGGTCAGATCTCACTTACACAACGCTTTGTTTTCGTGTTTGTCTCTTTCCGACACCACTGTGTAATGCGCGTCGAACCGTTCAAACTATTCGAGAATTTTAACGGCTTTCGCATATAATATATAATATGAATTACGGCACTTATTTCTGAACGAGCTAATATCTTTGGACGAGCTAATATCTTTGGACGAGCTAATATCTTTGGACGAGCTAATATCTTTGGACGAGCTAATATCTTTGGACGAGCTAATATCTTTGGACGAGCTAATATCTTTGGACGAGCTAATATCTTTGGACGAGCCCCCAATTTTGTAGATGTATAATCGATTTAGTAAAGGATAAGAATAGTAAGATGTCCAACAGTGATCCTTTATATATGAAACAGTAATTTAATAAAAGTATGTTCAATTACAAATATAGAGCGAATCTTGTCGCTCTCGTCTCTAACTTAACAATTGCACATTAGTCGTCTCTCGTCAAACAGTTAATTTAAAGAAAACTCTGAACGCGTGAACTCCGATTTTTTACACTCTGTCTCTTTGTCTCCGCGAACTCGGTCTCTCTCGGATTCTACGAACTGCCTCTTATTATTCTCAGAAATCTGTCTCGTCCTGCGACTCACAGCTGACTCTCTCGTGCTCTCGTTCTCGAAAATCTAAAACACGTAAGGTCGCGTCAGCTCGCACTTAGTATCGACCAATAACAATCGGTCCTTTTGTCTCTGTAAAGCCCGTTAAATATCCGTTACATATTTGTGCTCCTACAATAATATATCTTGATATTTTAATATCAAGTATCATTAGTTAAACATATCACCAATTAAATGTTAAACGCATATCTGGTTTTTTAAATTTAATATCGATATATGAAATTCGAATGGCTTTGGTGCTGTAAAGACTAAATTAATATCCACAATTCTCGCGGATTCAAAGTCGTTCCGGAAGACAACAAGACTGAGAACCACAAGACGTGCATTCGACTTGCATGTATACGATGCAGTATATACGTGCAAATGTAGAGCAAATTCCAAACACTAGCGGATCCCTTCGAGAGGACTTCGCTCCTCCGAATTCTCATCCATTTCCGCAAATCGTCTGGAACGTATCCTCGGATCGTGACACGTGACGAAAGGAGCCGCTCGACTCGTATCTAACGTATTACGGTTCTTGATTACGAGATATCTCTCACACTCGGTTCTACTCGTAACCTCGATTGCGAGATAAATTACAGGCGCATTCGGATGCTAGGTGCAAATTATACGACTTTGTTGATTTATGGCCTGATCTGTAGTAGAGCAAATCGTGTTCAATTCGGGGTCGTTTAATATATAATACTTGCTTACGAAGTGCACGTGTAACAAACATATACAACAGATAATTATGAAATTTGTAATTATTTTATTTATTCGTCGAAGGGGTTCTACTTTCGCGAATATGGAATTGCAAATAACAGAGTTATAAACAAAATAATACGAGCGGAATAAAATTTATTTATCCGGAAATCAAATAAGCATTACGAAGCTTTTTCCCATTAAACTTTAGCACAAATTACAATAATTAACATAAGATATAGATGTGTATGGCCCACGTATTTTTGATAAATATAATATTTAAATGATTTTTAGCGGAAAAAATTGAGTATCTTTTAACTTTAATTAATCTTAATATCTTATTATATTTTAACTTTGGAGTGTGTGTGTGTGTGTGTGTGTGTGTGTGCGTGTGCGCCTGTGTGTGCGTGTGTGTGTGTGTGTGTGTGTGTGTGTGTGTGTGTGTGTGTGTGTTTAACATATATATATTTTTTCTGATTTAATTTTGTTAAGGTATACACAAAGTCCACATATCGTTTAAAATTTAAATAATTTTACATAAGGATTCTATTTTTTTACTCGTGAAATATATCACGAGTTGATCATGCTAGAGTTTTATTTAAAAATATTTAGTTTTGCATTCTGTATTACATCAAATACGCTTTAACATAATCCTGATGTAAGCTTGATCGTTTTTGTCATCTTTCCATATTATCCGTTAGTATATGCGAAGGACGATGAACTCACATACACACGTAATATTTTTGCACGCCTGCGGGACTTCCAATAAAAATGTCGCGATATATTTATATCGTATTTTCTATGGATATCTCTCGTTCATAAGGTACAGACGTTGACTCGATCTCTCACGGTTTCTGAAACATTGATTTCCATGAGCGATTTCCTTGTGCAGCGTTTTAATACACTATACGCGTTCTTAAACTTGCATATGCTAGTTTGCTGCGAAATGGATTATGCGATCGCGAGATTACCGGCATTGAATTTCTCACGACAACAGAAATAAGGAATAAAAGAGTATGTGCAATATAAACGTGCAAGACAAAATTATTGAGCAAAAAGTTGAGAAAAAAATGTTATGTTTAGTCTCGGGATTTTGTAGTGTGCTACAAACAAAACATCATTCATTAAACTTCTAACACGATGAGTCTTTATTCTCGAAATACTCAAGTTTTAAATAACTGCAAAATAAAATGAACTGTAAAATGAACATTTATTTTCGTCTAACTTTTCACACATGTTGGTCGTCTAAACTTCTAAAATTATATGTAAAACTGCATTAAAGGTTAATGTACATCTATTTACGTTGATTTTTTTGGAGAATTAAATTCTTTGATTTTATAAACATAATAACATGCTTATTTTTCTATTATTATTATTATTATATTTCTATTATTATTTCTGCTATTATTTTTTGACCAAATATAATATCGTTCAGAATGCATGTTCAAAACTTACTTTCCAGAAATTTTAAAACGTATTTTTACGTCGTGATTATTTCTGCAACTTTGGACACTTCAGCTATAACTAAATATTAAATTTAATCGAAGTTTTCGACAGTACATATTTTCTCCATTATCCTTAAGGGCTGCACTAACCTAAGTTTATGGTAGCGAAGATCAATACTAGTGACTCAGAGGGATTCCCTCAAGCAAGCTTTCTCGCAAATCGATCCAGTCATGTTCGTTTTTCTCTCCGACACGAATCATATTTGCAGTAAGCTGCTGCACGGGAGCTAAATGTAAAGATACTTCTGTATTCTCTCTCGTATTCTTGCTATTTCTGTTAAATCAGGATTCGAGTATCGGAGTTGATATTTCATTCGGAAGTTTTTAACAAATAACAGCGATTCGTGAAATATGTAAGGGAAATTTTTGTATCTTGATATCTTTATTAATTGCAGCTTATCATTTCTCGCTTCTTACTAAAGCTTAATGTAGCTGAATCTCCGTTTTTTCTCCTCTATTTCAGATTTATCAGTTCGTATTGAAAGTTCTCGAGAAGAACAATTTTTTGCTCGAACGTGCTAAAAAAAACACGTCAAATTAGAACTAAAAATAAGCGCGTTGAATAATTTATTACGTTTACATTTAAGATCACCGAGATATGTATCTCGGTCTGAACTTTAGAATGTATATTAACGCGGGAGCAATGAAACGGGCCTCATTAAATACTTGAACCGGCATGCCGTTCCGGGAAGATCGCCCGAGGAATTAATATACGTCGTGCATTGTGACAATTATTTCCGCATGCGTTCTGAATATTACAAGATATGGTTGGCAAATGTAACAATACGCGACTTATTGTGGGTGTCTCTATGGAAAAAATTTTCGTGTAATTGCTTCACGATGGAAGAAGTACATTTATTTTATGCATTTTCATCGCCAATATCTACAATAATTATATTGTTCTGTTATAATAAATATTGATAGCAACTATAATAGGTTGCTATAACAATATTAAATTGCATTATATATCTAAATACTGTGACACATAATTAATAATACGCAATTTTAATTAACGCAATATCAACATGCTCATTAAAAAAGTGTAACGTGTTGTATAATAAAACATCAATTTATCACGAGATTCAACAGCGATAACTGCCATAAATATTAGATTTTTTTAGCTAGAGGAAAGGTGAAATCATAGGTATTTACACATTACATTGATTATTTACATATTATGTAATTAATCTTTGTTCGAGCATGAAAAATACGGAAAATAAATGTGGAAGAGAGAAACGGGAAAAGCAAAAACTTTTGCTAAGTTTGTTCCAATTTGGCTTCATAATTTAACAATGCAACATACTCATGTTTTATGAAAGATTAAATTAATTCTCTAATGATTATTTTTTGCATTTCAGTTATGTTCCGAGTTCACGCTGGAACTTTTATCATTCTTTATCATTCAAGACAATGTCTGATTCGACAGTATCCGGTATCTTATTCATTTCTTTATCTCATAACAGAATCATTCCAGGATAGGGAAAGAACAAGTGAGTCACGTGTCAGTCAGGTTTCCTCGGTAACTTCTTACAGATCGATACTTACAGCGACTCCATTTGAACCCCAAATTACCGGAGAGGCGCCGTCGAATCAACCCAATGTACCATCTCGAGTCTCCACGAAATGTGCACGCATTTCCGCACGTACGCGCGTGCGTGAGCGTGTATACACACACTCGTGCATTTTATATTGGGCGTGTATTATCGTTCCTGCACTCGGCGGCACAGAACGCTACTACGCGTCCTGAACACATGTGAGCATATTACTTTCCCTTTGGCGACTACGCGTCCCTCCCTGATTGTGAATTCGCCCTCTGGTACAGATATTTTCGCCATCTTCACAAGTTGAGAGCTACGAAAAGTAATGATCGACACAAATCTGAATTCTATTCAGAATTCAGAAGCAAGAACGTTATGTTATTTCAGAAAAGTATTCGATTGTATGTACTTGAATAATTAAGAGCAGAAGAAAAAACTTCTTCGATATTTCTTACCAAGAAAAATAAAAAGAAAGAGAGGAGAATCAATATAAATTTAGTATATTTATTATTAGAATGCTGCAAACAATTTCCGTATTTATTCACGATAATTGGTGTAAAATTCGTATTTTTAGCATCAGATTAAATTCATCAAAAAAAATTTTTTATTAATTTCTTAAATCTATCATTTGAGGATAATTAGAGGTTTTATCTTTATTTTATTTTTTACATAATTTTACATATATTTTACTTAATTAAGTATATTTATTTAAGTAAAATATATGTAATTAATTATATTTATAATTAATTTAATTATAAATATAATTAATTAAATATATTTAAACATATTTTTAAATATATTTTAACATATATTTAAAAAATAATTTAAGGTAAAGTTTATTCCTATAGGAATTATTGATAAAGTCGATTGGAAATAATTATTCCTAGAAATTTTAATCGCAAATTTGCATGAAGATCTTAGAATTTTGTCCGTGCACGTTCTCGTCGAAATTCGCAAAGTGTTTAACTGCATTCCGCGGTTATTTGAGGGTATGCAGGGACGGTCAAGAATGGATGTGGTGAACACCAAAATAAACGGAGCACATTAACGGAGTTAGGACGGACCAAGTTTGCTACTTCGTCAAATAAATCCCGTCCAACCGATCAAAATATTCGTTTTAGACCATATTTCTAATAATTATATTAGAGAGAGAAGTATTGATTTTTTGCATAAATTATTCATCGATATTTATATTTCCCTAAAAAAAAAAAGATTTGTAACTGCTTTCTATATACACAATTACATTTAGTGAAACATCTCAGAAACTCGAATTCTTTTTCTAAAATTAATAAATATATATGCAAATTACTAATCGCAATATTTATATCCTTCTAAAAAAGTTGTTTCTGTATTTTACACATATGTGTACATTTACGTTTAATGCAATATCAGTTAATTCGAACTTTTTTCCTAAAATTAATACACCATGTTTTCTAAATGCGGCCATTTTCCACTGTGTAATTTAAGCTTTAATATTTATTTAATATTTTAATATAAGCTTTGCTTGTGAAGATTTTTAGTATATCACTACCATTTCTATTAATTTTTTCTATTTTTTTTTTGGTCTATATGTTCATAGCGAGAGAAATATTAATTCTTAAAGTGTAGGAGTCGCATCAACTTTTTTTTTATTGGAATCACGGTTGCCAGTAAACAAATAATAAAATCGTCTCGCGCAACCCTCAGGACAAAAATGATTGTCCGACGATTCAAATGAGAGTAGAATAAAAATGTTCGCCATCGGCAATATCGCCTCTGTAAGAATCGCCGGGTCCCTGTTATCGAAAAACCATCGTTCGACACTGGATCGATGTCTGATGAGTTACTGAACAAGGGAAACTTTCCTCACGGCGTCCTTCTCGTTTACGTTTTCATTCCGCGATCGTTAACGGAATTCCGTCGAAGATGCAACGATCCGTCTTCCCGGATGCCACAGCGATTTACTAACCGCTCGGTAATCTCGTTTCCAATTAACGTATAATTGAAAAGTTTCACGCGAATGTGTTTTCGTCTCTCGGAACTCTCGATAGTGATTTTCTCGAGAGCGACGTATGAATTTGCCAGGATTGACTCGAAAATGGATTTCATATTCGCAACTAATCGCCAAGCTCTTTGTGGAAATTCTTGGTTATCCGCGTTCTGTTTGTTTTGTAATCTGTTGCAATCACGATTTTCGATTAAAATTTTGTAGAGAATTTTTGCTTGTGTATAGGTCATCGACTTATATTATTATACAATTATACAATTAAGTGATTACATGTATTTCACAATTGTCTCTCAACGATTGATTTTTCCAATTCGTTAATTTTGTGTCAAAACATTATGATGTTATTTTAAATATAACATATGTATGACATATAAGATATAATAATTACATAGTTACATAAAAAAAGATATAATAATTGTTATTGATTTAAAAGGTGTATTGCTAATGTTTAATGTATTTTTATCATATTTCGGTTTGTGTGATCTTCGTTAGTGCAGCATTCTCAACTTCAATTATTCGGCATCATCGGAGACATCGACGTCACTTGCTTCCGCTCCGTTAATCGTAATATAATCACATTTCCAATTACGATGTAATTAAAAACTCATCGGCCCGAGACGAGGCCGTGCCTTCGGTTACATAGTTCGAATATGCACCCTCCGGAAGTGTGGAAAACGAAATGTGCACTTCCCCACGTCTCTGCTTGCTTTTATCATGCTCTCTAATTTTTATTCGTGAATCCTTTAATTAATCGAGTCAATAGGTGTGGCAGGATTTACATGTGCCCTTGTTGACGTAATTCTTGTACATTCTTGAAAAATTGCTATTCCAATTAAATTCACATGTGAATCAAACATAATTATTGAATGCAAAATCGTAAAAACATTGTTAAATTTTTAGTTTTCAATAATTATAAAATATAAAAATTTATGCTGTTAGCATACGAAATGTTTTTTTTAACAAATACATTGTTAACGAATACGAAAAAATATATTCTATTGTAAAATGTGTTCTAAAAATAGTCTTTTAATTTTTTCAATGTGCAACCAACTGTTTTTAATTTCTTCAGTGTTCAACCAACCTATTTTTTGAATCGATTGCCAAGTCCACAACGGTAATGAAGTCAGTGAGTCAATTGAAAAACGGTGGAAACAAATATCATTGCATCGACACAAAATATATGAATGCATATACCGAATGTATGTATGAATGTATGCTTTTTGACACGTCACAAACAAAATTATTCTTGCAGCGTACAGCGTCATTTTTCATTTTAATGCAGTGTTTTTATATTTAAAATAATTATCGTAGCGTTAAAATATCGAAGACTTTTACTTTGGTATAATTTAATACGTAAATATAAATATTTATTTTAATTCTGCAGCTGTCAAACAGCTTATTTTCAGCTTTTTATTAGGTACAATTCAATTCGATATACAATATGAGTTATTTGTTGATTAAACAAATAGGAGGGGAGTTTTCGATATATTTGCAATTTTATTGGTTGCAGTTATTTTATTGAGAAACATTTTCATTTTACAACGTTACGAGAATTCTCATGATATATTTTCTCGCTTCTGACGTTATCAATCTAAGATGGTTATTATAAATGAATAGGAGCCTTAATATTGAATGTGACAAATATATTTACTAGTTCCAAATTTACTGAGAAACCGAAAATGAGTGAGATACATTAACATCAAACATGAATGAGATGAACGTTATCTTACTTAAAATACCCCTGTGATAGTGTTATCAGAACATGTACTACCCACGTTTTCCTGCGGCTTAACAAAGAAAGAACTCGTTAGCTACAAACTCGAGACTCGCAATGGTCCACGACAGTGGATGTATTTGCAAATGACTCGTCCACGTATCGTTAAATGCGGCAATCGGTAAACCAGATATAGATCCATCTTTCTTGCGTAAATACAGTTTTGTGGTCAGGATTACTGCATTTGTATTACGTGAAACCACTCGGTAATGAATAACAACGGCATTATCCATACGCAGAACAGATCCTGTTAACGGAATAAACATGATTCGTTGGTCTCTCGCTCATCAATTTTGTCGTAATCAATTTTAGGTATGCACGGAATGAAATATCAATATTGGTCGAAATGTATATAATCATAATCTGCAATCAAACTCACAATGATACGTACACTAAACTCATGAAATAAACGAATGCTACAATTATCGATTAAATCGCCGATAGTAATCATGATAATGTATATCGATCTGCATAAAAAATTATTAATTGATAAAAAATGATGAACAATGAATAGTTAAATGATAAACAGCAGGAAAGGTAGATTTTTGTCCAACTTTCTAATATTAATTATTTTGCAAGAACGAGTTACGATGGTATCATGTACTGCTAAATTTCTTATCGCATGAAAGAAGCGACGAGTAATTGAGATCGCGAGAGCAGTCGTAGAAATATACTTTTTGCTGTGTACGTTATGGCGAGCTATGATGTTTTTCGTACTGGATGTCTCGGCGAAGACCGGCGACGGCGGGGAATTCTTATTACTTCATTCGTCTCATTAGCGAGTTTGCATTCGTTGATGTGCACCAGTGGATAGGAACGGGAATTAATAGCAGAGCCGAAGAGAAGAATTAAAAACGGCGATAGAAGAAAAAGAAAGACGTTATTTCTGAAATAAGAAATATCAAAGACTATCTACTCGGGTTTAGCAATATCGATGCATAGCGACATATTGAATGATTTCTAGAAATATTCCACGATGCTTTCGATTGGAAGTACAGATTCTGTTTCGCAGATTATCGTTTCGTCGAAGTTCAAGTCATATCGAATGCGCATAAAATGAATTTGTAATCAAACAATAAGATGAATCGTATTGTAATAGCATAAATATTCGTTTATGTAATTTATAGCCGACGATATGTTTTTATGTCTTCTCTAAATGCGACAAATCCACTGACTTGGCGCGAATTTATATAAAAAAAATTTAATAATATAGTATAATTAATATATATTAATTTTTTTATTGGGAACCAAGTTCACATCAGTAAGTTATCCTGCTTTATTAAGAAATTGTATTTGTCTAAGTAAAATAAAAATATTTAATATTCCCAATAGTTCAACTTATTTTTAAATGCATTATCTTTAATTGAATACAAGAATTTTTTTAAAAAATTGCAGTCCAACTTGCAATTAAAAATAAACTAGAAATCTCAAATTACTGTTTGAATGATTTAACGTGTTGTTGTTTCAAACTATTCTAATCTCAAAGAACTCCGTTATATTCGGTGAACTACCAATCACACACATACACACACGCGCACGCGGCACACACACACACACACACACACACAGATGCACTCTATCTTTCTTCTCAATCAACTGGTCTATTTTTCGTCGAGTGCAGATTCTCGAATTACATCTGAAATACAACTGTTCTGTGTTTTCTTGGATTTCGATTAGATGTGACAGATAAAAGGAAGATAAAAGAAGAAAAAAATATGTTGTTTTGCAAGAGGATGCATTTTTAAAAAGTAAAGCGTAGAAACAAGATGCGTAATATGTTTTTTATTTGAGACAGAATGTGATTTCTTAGTCAAAGGAGTCTGGATCGTCAAATTTGCAGGAAAAGATTTATTTGTTTATTTGAAAAGAAAGGCATAAAATGAAAAAATACGAAGAATAGAATGAAAACTCGATATTCGTAAATAAGCATATTATGAATTAATAATTTATTAATGACAAATATAATATATCAGTTAAAAATTAAAAATATATTAAAATAGTCATTCAGCATGAAATTTTATTCGAGGAGAAATTAGTTTGAAATCCATTGGTTGAAATCGAATAACATCAAAACGGAGATTGAGATCTCTGGGTCATCCTATACGTGAATGAAGAATTGTTGAAGATATAAAAGCAATCGGGCGGTAGGAGAAGCGACGTTAAAAAGATTTTATCTCCGAGGGACCGAGCATAAATATAGAACAGGTCATTCGTCCACGAAGAAAAGTTTTCACGGAAAGCTGAAAACGACCGAAGATAAAACGTTAATGCAAATAGAACTGAAGTCAGTTCGAAACAATGGTTATGAAACAATTCTTCAGGACAAAATGCCATCTTATCGCGAATGCAGCCATTGTCCGATATGGAGAGACAAGATAAACGCATTTATTAATAATCATCTCTCTCAAAGCATGGTTATCAATTGACCTTAGTTTGGGCATTGAATTGTTTAATAACATTTCTTGAGGACGTCTCTGTGCATTGATTCTAGTACCTTGATCGAAGAATTATTAACCACCCATGATAACACGAAGCAAAGTGTGTTTGTGAAAAAACAGCAATTGATAACAGAAATTGATAATTCTGGAAAGCTTTTTCTGTAGGAAGAAATTAAATGCTGCGAAATTTATGCAAATATTTTATTTCCTGTCAATATTAGTAGCAATTTAGTAACATTTATATTGTACAGAAGCATAACAAAAAAAACAATACTAATGATATATTAATAATGATATATTAATTAATTATGTACGTATGTTACGTATTATGATTATTATTAAATCATTAAATAATTCGTAGATTATTCAAATAATATCTTTTTTATATCGAGAATATTAGATTTTTAATTTAACGTAAAATATTACATAAAAATTTTTGTGATAAAGAAAGCAAGTGATATCATGCGAAAGAAGACAGGAATAATAACGGGAGAGCAGCAGGTTTCGCTGACGGTAACCCAAGACGCGAAAGGACCACTTAACACCTATTCGCGGCAATTAACCCCAACTGGGATGACGAACTTGAACTATCTTTCTTCTTTTCTCTCCGTTGAGACATCCGAGCAAGTTATTTTTAGAATGTTTCATCAGAGGAATCAGATATTTATCGAGTTGAATTAATATATATATCGACATTTCGACATTCTCCACAAAAGTTCTCGTTCGGAATAACATCGAGAATTGTTTTATCGGACAAAGATGCAAGTCTATCTATTGCTTGATGAGGAATCTCTATTCTTCCGCATACCTATGTGTCAGTGTGGCGGGCACTGAATTTGTAGAACGGTCTACATGAAAAGGACTCGCTTAAACCCCTTAAATGACACGCATTGAGCTTGCAATCGCTTTATGCATACGGATTCGTGCAAGAGTGTAATTGCATCCAGTGGAAAACGATGAATGTCGAATTAAATGGAACGAAGATCTCCAATAGGAACTAAAATGCCTGGTATACCAATCTATTACAATATTATGCTTTAGATCATGAAGAATCTACTAATTCTTCTCATTTTGACTCGCGCTTTTTTCCGGTAAAATTTCCAAAATTTTTAATTTAGTTTGAAAACGTGCAAAAAAATTTGAGTCGACTTTAAGAGAAAGATCTTATTTGCATAGGCGGATATTAAAATGTTAAATGACTTGCGGGCATCAAACATAGTTTCTTCTTCTAGTGTTTTAACAATTATTTAATGCACATTTAAACAATTATTTTATTTATATACTATTTTATATACTATTTTATACCAAATTATGTTATTATATGTATTACAAATGTATTATATGAATAATGATGAAATTATATAAATTATGAATAAATATAAATGTATTCATATATTAAAAATATGAAAATAAATTGTCATAGCAATAGAAATCTGTTAATCTTACAACATTAAATTTTTTTAACATTTAGAATGAAATATCACAATCTCTTCTTCGCGAAATTAATTAATACATGTACATAGAACACTGTTGCACCTTGCAACATCATAAAAAGGTTAATGTACTGTTTTTATACACACAACTGTCTGTAAAAGTTATTTAACACGTTTGCTTTGCGATATACACATCGCACGTGCTGACAAAGGGAATTTATTTGCGAATACGACATAAACGCTTAACGATAAGACGAGTGATAGTCGGATATACAAGCGTCGCTGTACAAACAATTCTCAGAATCGGCGAAGAATATCTTGCGCGAATGCAATTACCGCTCGGCGGTGTTTCGAAACGTTTGCTATTTCGAAAAGACTCTTGTAACCATAAAGTCTGTCCATGTTGCTCTTACGAGCACCCTTTATGAAGAGTGAAATTGCATACCCTTAAAAAGAGGTAAGCGATTATTAACGGAGTCAGTCCGACGTTATATAAATGTCGCAACCGTCATAAATGAAGTGGATGACCCATGATGCGACATTTAATTGATTTTATGATATTTTATTCGCTTTTATCACCTGTCTCAAGGAGTCATTAAGAATATAACGAAGTTTAACATGCAAAATTGAGAATTTTTTTTAGAGGAAAAGAGGAATACAATAAACATTGTATGTATCTTTCTAGCGGCATACATCTCGTAAAGTCGATAATGTATAATAAATAGCAATCTCTAATTTAATTTTAAGAATGTTTTAAATGTCATACATTATATTTAACATCTAGTTATTTCTCTTGATTATATTTCGTTATATTATTGCGAATTGTTGCAAAAAATGCCGATATCGTGCATCATCTTAAAAGTAAACCGATTTTTCACTCGTGCACGTCCTTTACGCTCGAGTGCATATTAATCCGTTAAAAGCGGAAATCGCCTCAGAAAACGCAAACAAATGTGGACGAACATACGATCTGGATATTCGATCTGCGAAGCCAATTCGTCACTAAGCCTTGCAAATGCCATCAAATGCCGCGATAAGCTGCTTTGGATTGACTTTATCAAATATGAATGAGGTTGTTCTAGCGGAAAAAAAAGAACGACAAATTCAATGACTGGTGTCAAGCATCATCGTCGATACAAAAATTATTTTCACGGCAGCGTCACTGTATCGCTTGTATAGATAACGTGAAATTTGTGTTTCATTTTTTGGCGAAAATAGATTTCGAGAGCGGCGAAACGTGCAGAATATTCTGCGGAATTGAATGTCCGTAGCTCTATTGAAAATCCATCATCCTCTGTTCCATATTGCTGTGAACGATTGCGTGAACGATCCATAAAGGAGCTCGTCTCCATATCGTGTAATCGATAATCGCTATTTGCGGCAGTTATCCTAATCAATAATAGCAGCTCGCTTTTACGTGTGGGATAAAATGTAGGAAAGTTAGCAGCATCCGTTGTGCATTGGGAGATTCTCCTGACAAGTGGAGCTATAATTATGTTGTTTAATTGGCTAACGAGAGCAGGCGGGGATTGGCAAAGCAGTGCAGAAACGAACCCCTGATTGGTCCATTCACTAAACTCGGCTGCGTTTATTCACGTTGTGATTAATCCGAAAATGCTACATTGATTGCATTTGATCGTACCAGTATCACGTTCGTCACATATGATAATCTCTCTTAAGCTTTTTTATGATAAATTATATCACATTTGTTTCGATATATATTACAATAAATTGGAGACGAATTAATTTTTAAAATTAATTAATTTGAGAAATTTGTATATTTAATTTATTAATTAATTACATAATATTTTACATATTATTTTAATTACATTATCGCGCAATTATAAATATTTTCATACATTATTCATATATTTTGTTGGTTCATTGCATGAAATGTGGAAACTCGAATTCTTATTAATAATACATGTTACATTATGAGATGCGGTGTTATTTTCAACGGTAGAAAAACTTTCTTCACTTTCACGTTATTTCATTGAAATATTTCCTTGTTCAGCATACATTTTTCTCTTAAATTACATAGAATATACGCGCAAATTTGTAATACATACTCTACTTACATATATTACTTTCTTTTTATTTATTTTTTTGTAAACTTTACAATAGCAAACATTTCTCGCAGAAATTAAAATAAATGATAAATGTGCTTAAATTAAATTTTATTAGTAAACAAAGAATATTCGAAATTATGCTATGACGATAATTCTACTTTACTGAAATTTTATTCCAGACAAGTGTCACATTACTTTTGACGGATGGAAGAAATTTGCAGGTTCGCTGGTAGTGCGCTCATCGAAAAAGAATATATTATACATTGTTACGTTGACGTAGCGTATATAATATTCTATAAAACGAAAGAAACGAGACAGAGTGCCGAGAATTGCGTGACGTACATGCGAGATACAAGAACGCGCGATTATGTTCTTCGCTGTTCTTCGTCGACAGAGTCGTGTTTACGCACAGCTACGATCGTGAGGACATGTGTGAGATTGGGATGCAAGCCATGGGAACACGAAATGCAGATCCGCCTTCGCATGTGCACCGATCTGACGTGTGCGTTTGCCCACCGTGTTGCCAAATTAGCTCTGTCCTAATTGTCCTCCGTCGTTAATTCACCTCCAACCATCATGTATCATCATGCAAGCCGTCGTCTTTGCGCGACCACGTCACAGCATCTCTCGAACTTTTGCTCGTGCGAGTTACACCAATTGGTGAACCATAAAATAGCGCTTCCGCCGTAATTTCATTCAATTTCTTCAATTGATTCTGTGGAATTTAAAATATCTCTCTCCCCAGATGTCTAGTCCCCTATACGAGTAAAGATAACAAGTTCTTGTTCTACTACTAATACAACATCGATCTAGTTTTATTACATGTAAATCATGTGAGTAATTAGTAACATAACGTTATGATTAGTACAATTGGAAACATAACGTTAACATAGTTCGCGCTACGATTTATTGAAAAAGAAATTTTAGAAAATTATTTAACTTATGTGACAAGTAAATAAACTTGTGAATGGCTTAAAAATCCATCTCGATTATAGAAAAAAAAAACATTGTTATTTTGAAAGAAAAGTTATGGAGAGAAAAGTTTATGAATTGAAAATTGAGAATAAGAAATTCAGTTGTGTATTATAAATAAAACATGAAAAGTATACATACATATAAAATGTTGTTGAAACTTTAATCGTCTTTGCATTTTCAGTATACTATTCTCGAATTTCTGCGATAGGTTTTGTTCTTGAGTTATGCTCGGTACTCGAAGTGGGCTACAAATTGTTTCCCCGACGAGGGAAACTTATATATATTTGTATCGAAAATATTTTACGAAAGGAGAAGATGCCAGTAACTTTTGCATTTCTCTTTCTTTTTTGTATGACGAACGTCATAAAAATTATTTTTTATTCGAATGCAATCAGACGATGGCTCTCAGTTCGCTTCCTTCGATTTTTGCCGAATTTGCGACATCTTTTCAGGTCAATGACACGCGCACGATACACTTGCTTGATTAACGACGTGAACGGATTTGTATTCGACCATTCGCCTGTGTAAGCTTACTACGACAGACCAGATGGCGGAGTCTAGTTGACTATGCTATCTGCCCTATATAGGATGACCCGCGCCATAAATCAGGATTATCTTGAAACCTCGACCGAGATATGGAAAATGGCTGAAACAAATGTCGTGCCTCTTTCCTGAAATATAATTTCCATTTATCCAAATACCTCCAAATTCGCATAATCTTTCGATCATTCTAACACTCTCAGGACCGAGCAATGTTTCAATGTCTCTCGTTTTTCATCGTTCGCTTATAGTCAGTTAGCATACTATTGTAAATGAAATGATTACAATCAGAAGGATAAATAATTGCAATCAGAAGAAATTATTTGCTTTTAATTAAAACTGAAATGTGTAGATGGAATATGTAGATGAAATCTATATATTTAGAAGGAAGATCCATAATTAATCTGTTATTTTTTCAAATTTTTTACTTTATTTTTCTCTGAACTCTTTGATATATATATATATATATATATATATTAGGGTGGTTCTTATTTTATACTACATCGAAAATTTTTTTTTTGTCTCACCCCTTAAAATGGTTCCATTTTATGAAAAAATAATTCCTATAAAAGTTTATTTCAATCGGATAACGGGAAAGAGTGCCGAAGAGTGTCTAAATAAGGATTTAATTCTTATTTTAGGACATTTAGACACTCTTCGGCACTCTTTCCCGTTATCCGATTGAAATAAACTTTTATAGGAATTATTTTTTCATAAAATGGAACCATTTTAAGGGGTGAGACAAAAAAAATTTTTTTTTAATTTTCGATGTAGTATAAAATAAGAACCACCCTAATATATATATATATATATATATATATATATATATCTCAACATAGTATAAATAAACTATATAACGTATTAATTATAATTATAAGATATCATAAATTGTTATTTTATCTCGGGTTGAACATTACTTTGTGAAAACACACAGGGAATATAGCAACAATTCTAACAGTTCCAGGCGGTATGTTTACCGATCGAAGCATAGCAAACAATAGCAACGTAAAAATTGCAATGTAAATTTTTGCGTCGTATCGTAAATATCAGTATGCGAGTGCGCAGTATCGCAGATGTTGCTTTGAGAAACGTTGTCTTGCAAGTAGCAATAGAAATGATTCACGTCGAATCGTCAGAATTCTCGCGATACACAACGATTCGCTATACGATCCTAACCGGATCCTATTTCCCCGTATCGTACAGCCACTTGTCCGACAGGAAATTAATGACAAATCGACCGACTGGCGTAACAAGTTACTCGATAGGCTTAAATCCATCGCGCCGTAATTGTGATAGCTGGAGATACATGGTCCAATTACATCGGCACGGGAGAGTTATTCGTTCGACTTGCGCTGCTCCGTTTTGCATACCGGTGGCAATTGTCACGAGCGTCGCGGAAATGGAGAAATAGAAGCACGAAACTCGTTCCTGCGAAATGCACCCTATCGCGAATGCATAGCGACGCGCGCGTTTCATAAACTTTAGAGAAATTCGGAAGCGTGTAAAATAATATAATATAATTCCGCGCACAGAGAGGACAATAATGGCGACGAGACAGGCTAGAATGTAATGATATATTCATAATGACACCAACAACACCGCATTACCTTCTTACGAATCTTACTCATTCTTCTTCTTATAATATACAGCTCGAATACAACTTTGGGAACGCAACCGGATCTTCGTAAATTGCAATTTTTCTCCCAGAAATTTGCTCATTTTCTTAAAACCTTTACTTATGTCTTGCTGTATCTTTTTACGCGACATAATTGATATTGAAATTTCTTATTAAAATTTCTATATTGAAATTTCTTCCAGAGGAAAACTCGAACCAAGGAATCGATAAAATTGTGATGCAGACACATGACGAGTGTGTTTATATTTTACTGGTTTATATTTTATGTATCTGTTACATGTTGGTAGAATGTAGTAAAGAATATTCGAGAATTCGTTCAAAGTGATAAAAAAAAACAAAAAAACAAATTCAAACTCTCCTTCGCCAGTGAATATTAATAAACAAACTCCAATTTTTCTTCGACTCGTCTGGCCAATTTTATTATTATTACACTACTGACCTCTGGTTTGGGTCAAGTGTACAAAATTTACATATAACTATGCAGATGGAAATCGCATATTGATATCTGTCTCGTTGACATTCCCAAACTACATCAATCTAGAAGTTATTCGTTTGTGCGTTGCAGATAAGAATCAGTCAAATAAAAATACAGCGACGTCTCCTCTTGTGGAATACGTCACATTATACAGACATTTAATAAGTGATAAGGACTCAAACCAGAGATCGAAACGTAGTGTTAACAATTAATAATAAAAGACCAGACGGGTCGAAGAAACATTGGAGTTTGATAAAAAAAACTTTGCGTTCCATCTAATTGAAACTGATGAATCCAAAGAAACGCGACGTGAGACGTAGGTTTCATTCGTGCTTCAACGCGAATCTCATTAGCACGCCTTTGCGTTCTTCGCGTCGCACTGGCTTGTATAAAACACCACGCGTGCGCAAGTCACGCGCACACCCAGTCATCATCGCGATATTAGTCGGCATTACTCCAATTATTAAATACCCATTATTCGCGAGCGAGACGCTCACTGGCCGTGACAGCGGTCGGAGTTTATTTGAATTTAATCACAGGGCAAAGTGCCCGTATTAACTGGGATACATGCAGGATCCGTGAGGAGAAGAAGGAGAAGGAGAGAGGGAGAAAATTTAATATCCGCTATGAGCGAGCACATTCGCATATGTAGCAACGAATAGGATAACATGGTGGCCGAATTGTCCGAACAAATTTGCGCGTCGTCACGGAAACACACACGGAAAATGCCGCAGCACGAAGCCGCGATTTTACGACAGCTCGATTTGTATACGGATCACTTTGTTCGACGTGTAAAAATTTCGCGCGTCCACGTCCGCAACGTTCGCGTGTAACATTTCTTTTCTTCCTCGCATAATTTTATGACGGACAGGTATCGTACACTTGCGGCGTGGCGGAGCGTGCTATTGCTTGACGTGCTATCAAACGCACCCGGTCAGTCGGAATGATTCGTTGTTACTGTATCGGAACTCACGAGCTGTTATTACAGTTTATCCGATCGCACTCAAATATTTTCACGATAAATATTTGCGGGTTTCACGATACATTTTGGGATGCTTCTACGTTACATATATAAGACTTATTTATTTTGCTATTGGAATTCGTCGAGTTGTCTAAGATACTAAGATATGATTCTCAAGATACATGGCTTATAGAATATATATTTGTTATATAATATATTTGTAACATCTTTCAAGCAGTATCATTGTCAAAGATTTTTTTTTTATAACTTCGCATTTAAATTCTCTCTCTCTGCATTGATTGATAACATTAGATTTGTTTTTGTATAAATTTATAATTGAATAATATTGAATAAATATATGTTATATAAATATATAAATATATTAAGTATCTCTTAAGGAAACAGTAGATTTTGAAACAGTAGATTGAAATTTTAATACTTAATGATATTTTTAATGTATAGGTATCGGTATATAAATTTCACCGAATGAACGAATATCCATACGTTTTTCAAGAATAAAAACTCCCATATCTCTCCATATCCGGTGAGGCTCCGGACAAGGGTTGATGACACTCGTTTCACGAAAACGTGGAGGCGAGAAGAAAAAAATTCGATGAGATCGTTCTCTCTCGCGGCTACTGACGTCTTCCTTCGCGCTCTCGTATATTTGCGAGATCCGTTTTTGCCCGCGACTTCTTTTTATCGCCGTCGCCATTGACGTCAATCTCGCTCCCATAAAAGCCCTCGCACATGTGCGAGGTTCTGGCCTCGCGGACGAATATGCGAACTTGCATCGTCCGTACTGTTGCGCTTTAAAGAGCCAATCAAAATTCCATGTTGACCCACTTTGTGATTGACCAACGGTGCTACGTGTTCGCGACTCGATGATGCGGCCTGATAATCGCTCCCGAACGTGATCGCTATCCGATGAGTACTGGCCCATCGCAGGAAGCTATTATCGCTTCCATGCACTGGCATGTCATCTAAATTGCATGCGAAGCAAGCTGCATGAATAAGTGAGATATTACATTTAGCAGGGAGCGATCTGCAAAAAGTTTATATTTATCCTACCTCGATTTCAACTTCGAAAACATGTTTTGAGAGATATATATTTTCCTGCAGTAGTATACGCATAGAAAACGGAGCAATTTCTCTTACTTGATTTGGTAGCAAAGTGACTTTTATAAACGATACGTATGCACTGGAATTTTCTGAGAAGACATAGTACCTATGAAACAGACATTCAGTCAGAAGGAAGTAACCAGTTTCTTGAAAACTAAAACAATTGCTTGCAAAGTTACACTTTCTGATTTTTGTTTTCCTATGCAATAAGCATCCACGAGAATAATGATCATCGATCATCTTTTTTTTTTTTTTTAAGTAAACGTTATAATTTTCTTGTAGGGACAAGCGCTAAATCAGCAATTTATCGTTACTATGTCCAAACGTTAAAATGGGACACAAATCATGATTCGAATATTTTATCTCGGAGCGTGTCAATAGTTTATTCACGAGATCGTATAAAACACTTTAGAGTATTTTTAAACGAGAAACTGTTCTCAATCAAATTTTGTAGTCAGCGTATCGAGGATTTATTATCGATGTGATGCTGAATATGCATTTATGTATGTACCTCCGATTTGTCGATACCGGCTTGCTATACCTATATCGATTGTGCGCGAGTGAATGTAATTGAAATTCAGTTTTCCGCGGTACTCATGAGAAGCGGAGGAAACGTTAAGCAATAATTTCAGTCCATTTACCACCTACACGGGAAGAATTAGCGGGCTTAATGTGCAGTTGACAGAATGACGAATCGCGCCAGCCGATCCCTCTTCTCGCCTACACGCGCAATATAGTTACCATGTGCCGATGTTGAAACGCAACAGCGTATAGTAGTAATGAGTTAATAAGTGTAAAGTTAAATTATTAATTAATAAACGCATTAAATTAATTAAGTAAATTAAACTGTACATATATAGTGGTAATGATAAAACAACTTTACAGAAATTTATAGTAAAATAACTGTTAAATTACTGTCGAAGTAATCTGAAATCGAGCTAAACATGAAATTAATAAGTTTAATGAATGTTTCGTAATTTCGTTGATTTCGATATATTTATAATATTCAAATCATATTTAACATCTCTATATATTTTTTGAAGAGATAAAGTATTGGAGATTCTGTTGTATGAGATAATACATTATGTATATGTACAGATCTATATTACAAAGTTTAATTTAATTTTGTTACGAAGTTTAATTAAATTGTGTTCTATACTTTTAAAATAAATCACTCGTACAAACATTTAGACCTTTACGAGCTTTTCGGAATTACTTTTGCGCTTCTTCAAACGTCCTCGTATTCGAAGCCCGTTTCTCCTTACGCGGATAAATGCAAATGGTCGGGGAATGGCATCGTTTCGGTAGCATCGACTTCGTTCGCTCGAGTCAACAAAAACAAATTTCTATGTTACTAGAAATCGGATCGATAGTTTTGGTACTCCAGCTGCTAAGGATGGAAAATAGAGGCCGAAGATGTTGAATTTACTCGTATTGAATTTACTTGTAACTCGTGCCGATGTCAAGGACTTTCGTCGATGTAATTACAGTGCCAGCGAGGGTTGACGTTCGTGTAACAAACAGGAAAAGTTTCCCGCGGTGCAACCACAAATGCTGCGACGGGAAGAGTAACTTCGGTACGCGTCGTTGATCGCAATGTTCGATTGGGCTGAAAATACCATTCTATTTGCGAAAAGAGCCTGCCCGATTTTGCGAAAGGGTTTTGCGTGCGAGTACTGATGATCGCGCTCGATTGGCTTCGCCATCGAAAATATTTCGCTTTCCGGATCTATCGATGTCCGCAGGGGAACCTTTAATTTAATACGTTTCGTTGTTTATTTTAATTAAACGACAGCGACAAAACCCTACAGCTATGAATTTATAGTGTTTACGCGATCAATTGCAAATAGCGATAATAGAATTCACAAAAAAATTTTTTTTCGAACTTTTATATTTGAATATACGTATTTCGCATCACACGCACTGTGATGAATTTAAAGCGATTTTTTTCCTGGTGAAAAATTGAATATTTTTGCTCGCAGTGTGAAATTTTGTGACAGTGAAATATTCGTTTATCGATAATGAGGGATGCCGGCTTAATGGACGTTAAAACGCTTCGTCAGTAGTCGGATAATTACTTATTGGCGATCGTTGAATAATTTTTGACGCCAACGCGGTCCTTCGATGAAACGTTAAATATTGCATGCGACATACTTTTTTGCATGCGCATCTCGTGAGCTCTTTTTGGTGCGTTGCTTAATTTCCATATAATCGAATGTATAAAGGTGAAAAGCGGCGATGTCCGGTATATGAAAAAAAAGTATAAGAGCGGACAGCTTCTGATCGATATACCAACATCCACCAGGTATATTCATTAATGCGGAAGCTTCGTAAAAAGCTTTGTAAAACGTATTACAATGTTAGACTCCAATGCACCCTTTTTTCAACGTTGCCTGTCGCTTGTTAACACTTGAGTAGTTCTGCAAGAATCACTTGACTTATAAAGTTAGATATTGGATTTAGTATGAAGTAAAAGTACAAAATGCTTTTAACATTGCAGGTAGAAAAAGGTCTAAAGTTGGTTTATATATCGGAAGAAAAAAGAATTTTTTAAAGTTTTATCATATCTATGAATATATTAAATTTGGTTATTAGCACCCATATGTGAAATCGATGTTGATTTTAAGTTGGTGATTTACTGCGTTTTAAGTTCGACATATTAAGTCGACACGCATCTTATTTACTGCGTAGAGTCCGGCAAACCAAGTCGGCACGCAGCTCATTGATTGAATATTAAGATCCAGCTCGTTTGGCGATTTTAGATATATTTCTTACTATTAAGTAATTTACGGTCAAAAAGAATGTAATATTTGTGTTTATTAAATTTGCGTTATATCTTTTGGCAAAATTGAAGATTAAAATTTCCCTCGCATTACATACTTTAACGAACGCAACACTTTAACACCAGTTTAATTAATTAATTAATTAATTGTTACAGGTCCGTCCCCAGACTTTAGCAGACACACATTGGTGAGACCGCGAGTGTATCACGGCAGGACGAAAAGGCAGATCTCGTCAACCAAAGAGAGTGTGAGTTCAGCTAGAATATATTTTTGAATGAAAAATCTTTATCCAATCTCATAAAATAATGTATACCATCTATAGTATCTATACCATCTATAGTATCCGAAGCTTCTAAAATGCTACTCATCTTTGATCACATTACTTAAGAAAAAAACACTCTATATTCAAGGGGGTCTATGAATCAGCTCCCTTTCGTCTCCCTTCGATCGTATCATGTAACACTTGAGCCGTAAATATGAAGGGTTTTTCGTATAACGATTTTATTCATGATTCTCTCGTATAAATTTCGTCAAGATGAGGGATCTTAAAAATTATTTATGTGACAAAAAATTTCGATCATTTGCTGATCTATGATATTGTTTGCAATATACATAATGAGCTTTATCTTCACTCTGTTATGTGATACCTGAAATTATAAATTACGCCTGCTACGTATTATTATCAAACGCACTGGATATTCTGGATACTTGGCAAAGGCCAACGCCTGCGATCTATGACCTTCGGCATAGTGCGTTGTTTACTATCAGCTGCAATCGTCGAATAGCTTTTTTCCACAAGTTTTTGCGCGACTGCACGCGGTGTTCGCCATTTGCTCGGGTGGATTACGATGCGAAACGCGCATCGGCGACGGGTGCAACAATTTCAATGCAAATGTCGCGGCGTGCAACGAATACAAAACCCGCGAGGGTCGCCGTGCTATTAGATAGGACGGCGCCACAAATATAGAGAGAGCAAAAGAGGAAGAGAGAGAAAGGTTTGACCGACGTTTTGCCATTGCCAGTGGCAAATTCGAAAAAATTCGTCAAGGGAAATATGCAACAGAGAAGTTGTTATCTGAAAGACAGATATTTCGATTTTCCTCTTTTGATGCCCATCTGTTTTCAAAAGAAATGTAATATTTTTTTAATGAAAATAGAGAAATACATTTCCAGACATATCATGTCATCTACCAAATAAAATAAAAATATTAATGACTAGTACAAGTTGTACTAGTTACAAGTTTTAAAAATGTTTGAGATTCTTTAGAAATCATTTTCTTTAAGTTTTCATAGACTAAGGATATTAGAAAGGGTTATTTATTAAAAAGGTATTTATTAATATTGTTTCACGATTATTTTAGTCTCTGTCCGAATATCTGAAAAATTTTCTATCAATGTTCTTCTCGTGAATAGTGGCTTGATTTCAAAAAACATGTTGAAACAAATATATATATATATGTATATATCTATGTATATAAGAAGCAAGTACTATATGGTTAGAGAAAATAAGAACATCTTTCAGTCGACGCAATAACATTTAACATATAATATATATTTTTCGTTTACTGGAAAAGCACGTAACGTCGAGAAAGATATAAAGTAACGTTTCATTTCTGTGAAAGCTGTTTTGAATACAGCGCGTTCTTGTACTTTTATCCTATCTTCGCTTCTTTCTGGCATAATGTACCACGTAATAGAAGATGACAGGCAGAAGTGCACACTTACAGGAACAATAACGGAATTTACATCGAGTATACACACGTCTCGGTGTCGTTTCCCCTGAATCCGTTATTTGGTGGGTGTCACAATGGACCTGTACGTATGTCACTTTGCAAGTACGACATATAACAAACATATTCGTGATAGTTTGCATCCCTCTAAATTCCAGCCGATAAAGAAATGAAACAACGAAATGTTTCACGACTTGACTTTCGTAGTGCAAGACGATACAATTTATCTATTTACTTAACAGTTTTTATTAAGAATAAATCTACGGAGAAGAAAGAAAGATAGAAAGAATGCATTAAGGAAAATATTTCAATTTGTTAATAGTTTATACGTAATGATAAGGTATTATTTGACAGACAAACTGGCCACGTGAAGGCTTTTCAGCCAATTAATAAATGATCTGCGCACCGAACATGGATTGTCAGCCTAACGCAGTCAAACAACGAATTAAAATCATCTTTCGATTTTAATCGTTTTGAATGTTTGGTAATTGAATAAAGAATTGTTTGACTGCGTTAGGCTGACAATCCATGTTTGGCGCACAGATCATTTATTGATTGGCTGAAAAGCCTTCACGTGGCCAGTTTGCCTGTCAAATAATACCTTATCATGTGTTATCTTAATTACTGGCGAAGAAAAAACTATTTTCAAAGTTTATACGTAATGATAAACTTACTCTCATACAAGAATTTTTAATTAATATTCAATTTATTAAACATAATATTTATTAATTCCAATACAATTTACTGGAAGTTAATTTATTTTTTCTCAGACTTTACTACATTATTAGTTTTCCACACCATAGTACTTCTTCATTAGATATTGTAAGATTCGCGAAATTCTTTTCTCAAAAAAATTGTTTACTCACGATTTTGTTCACAATAATATTTTACAGTCTTAATCATAATCACTTTTGAACTTATTCTCGTTGAACTGCTCTTGAGAGCTGCTTTAACTGGACTGTGTGTATTATCCGAAGGTACTCTTTTTTTATACTTTGAAAAGAGTCCGTCTGCTTTTGGGAAGGGAAACTTCTATTCGTGAATCATGTAGGAATTTAGTCTACCTGAAAGTTTTCCTATTTTCTTGTTATCTTATTTGCATTCCTAAATATATATCCCTAAATGTATATTTTTAGGTAGATAGCCGGAAGGTCATAATATATAATATTGCTAGTAAACCAAAATGCAGGTACATATCTGATCAGAGAATTGATCGTGACGAGTAAAGAAATTCTGCCGAACAATATCGCCCTGTTCCATGAGTAACATAAACATAAAAAGAAAACATAACATAACATAACTATAAAAATGTCACGACAAAATATCACGCGGGTAGTCTGTGTTTAGTAGGACATTCAAAAGTTGTGAACAATTCACTTTATTGGCCTCCACTCAGCGCAGTCGATAATAAATCGCCACATTATATATAGATGTATACAGTATTATACAGGGTGGCCCATCGAAAAGGAAACAAACTGAATAACTCTTACAAAAATGATTTTTCGAAAAAATGCAAAAACATGTCAATTATTATTGGAAGGGGGACATCTATTGACGTAAAACTCTTACCCTCAACTTCCACCCCCTAAGCGGGGGGTGGCAACCCTTAAAAATTTTAAACGAGAAGGGGGGTCGAATAATATATCATTGGAAAGGTCTCTCAATTCTCTATAATTCTACGTTTGATTTTTTAAATTTGATCGATTTGTTTAGAAGATACAAGGTGTTTTACAGGGTTACAGGGTTGTATCTAAAACAAACAAATCTGCATATCTTCAAATTTTTTTTATTATCTATTGTCAGCGTAACAAATGTTCAAAATGTTGACCACTAGCTTCCATACAATAATAAAGATTCTGCTCAAAACGTTGTCGCACATTCTGGAGCATTTGTGGAGTAATTTTATGGCATTCGTTAACAATACGTTGACGTAAATCTTCTAAAGAAGCTGGTTGTGTTTCATAAATTTTACTTTTTAAATGTCCCCATAAAAAGAAATCCAGTGGCGACAAATCTGGAGAACGAGGAGGCCATTCAATAGTGCCTCTTCTTCCAATCCAACGATTTGGAAAAGTTTGATCCAAATATTTACGAACAGACAGTGTATAATGTGGAGGAGCTCCGTCCTGTTGAAATATTAATTGATCTTCGAGATAATGTTCATCATTTTCGATAATATTGGTTAACATTGGATCAATTATGTTTTCTAGCAGTTCCAAATACATATCTCCAGTTAAATTGCCAGATAGAAAAAAGGGACCAACAATACGATCACCAAAAATGCCAGCCCAAACATTTAATTTTTTTGGGTGTTGAGTATGGGTTTCATAAAATATGCTTGGATTAGAATCTGCCCAATAGCAACAATTATGGCGATTTACTGTACCATTTTGAAAAAAAGAACATTCGTCAGAAAAACAAATATTAAAGAGGAAATTTGGATTATTCGTTATTCGTTCACTCATGACCTCACAAAATTGCAACCGACGGTCAAAGTCGTCTTCATTAAGTTCCTGTAACAACTTAATTTTATATGGGTGAAACTTATGATGTTTTAAAATTCGTTGAATACTGGTTCGACTAACACCAGATACAGCAGATAATTGCCTTGTACTCAACGTAGGATCAGCAGCAACATGGCCTAAAATCGCTATTTCCACCGCTTCATATCGTACACGATTTTCAGCATTCCGTTTTTTATTAACCACAGATCCTGTCTGTTTAAATTTTGCCACTAACTGCAAAACGTATTTACGATTGACATGTTTATTTGCATGCCTTTGATTGAACAGCTCAGCTGTTTTGTTAGCACATTTATTATTTTCAAAATAAAGTGCAATTATTTCGATCCTTTCTGCAATCGAATAAACCATAATGTCAAAACAACGAATTATGAAATTTACTTGTCGCAAACACTAGATAAGTACTGATCTTGCTTATCGAAGCACACTGAAGAAAGATTAGGCTTCGTATAAGTTTAAATTTCGTTCAGTGTAACAAAAAGTAGCAAAGAAAAAACCAAAACATTGGAGCACATTGACGTAGAAATTTTCTTCAGTGTAGGCAAAGTAGTAAAGAGAGAGAAAGAGAAAGAATCAAAACATTGGAGTATACACATTGACGTGGAATAAATTCAAAACTTGAAAGCTTTAAGCTTTATCAACATTTCAAACAATTACTACGCTAACTAACACAATTTGAACACCTCTTGCAACCGATTAATGACCTGGTTAAAGATTATAAAGATTTATTTGTTTTAGATAAAACACTCTGTATCTTCTAAACAAATCGATCAAATTTAAAAAATTAAACGTAGAATTATAGAGAATTGAGAGACCTTTCCAATGATATATTATTCGACCCCCCTTCTCGTTTAAAATTTTTAAGGGTTGCCACCCCCCGCTTAGGGGGTGGAAGTTGAGGGTAAGAGTTTTACGTCAATAGATGTCCCCCTTCCAATAATAATTGACATGTTTTTGCATTTTTTCGAAAAATCATTTTTGTAAGAGTTATTCAGTTTGTTTCCTTTTCGATGGGCCACCCTGTATATAAAATATTATCATATATAAAGTATTATTATGTAAAAAGTTCAATAATGTATCGCAGAAACTTTCTAACATAAAAATTAAGAAAATTAAAAATCAGATAGAACTGGACAATTGAATTTTATCTTGATTTAAAAATTCTTAAAACGTATTTAAAATAGCAATGTGGGAAAAAAGTCTAAAAAACAGCGCGATAAAACACAGCGCGTTTTAGAACTTTTTAGACGACCATAGCATTTTTGTTTTAATTTTAGAAAGCTTTTACGCCGATGGAGAACCTAGGACAAAATGTGGTGTCAAGTTCCTCGCTTTTACCGGCTCTCTTTTTGCTTCTTTTAAATCCGGAAATGTCTGCACTAACATTTGGAATTCTAGAATTCTAGAATTGCGAAATAAACTTCAACTACCGCAATCCCGAATGCTGCAATCTCGAATGCTGCGACCACATGGTGTATATACGTATGTGTACCGCGTGCTCGTTGGTCCGGATAAGAGTAACTCAATACTAGTGTCTACTTTGGTGTTGCCAAATATAGTTTACATCGTTTGACATGTGATTCTGCAGAAACGACATAGACATGTTCTGTAGACATATACGAGTTTACTAATACCGTGGCCGCTCGGTTGTACAAGATTGCAGGCTAACGTGTGACTCGCACACTGTGATTTAGTGACAAAAGTTACAACTCGCGTGCGCAACTTGGCCCTGAATAGACCGCGAAGCAAACTTCTTGATTGATGCTAAGTGGAATCGAAAAGAATATAAAGCAACTAATCTAACAAGATGATAGAAAGACATAATATCCGCGTGCACGCATCTAGTCCATTGAATTTTGCAAGCGTACAACTAAATGCACGATTGTTGATATGTATCAATAATAAATATCTCTAAAAAATTTTTGACAATGATACGCGAATTGTTTATTTTCGTGAATTCGTGGGTTTTATCAATGAGCAATAACATTATTAAAGCAAAGTTTTAAATTAGTTTTATTTTCGACGCGACAGATTCTTATAAATATAACATGGAAAGCTCTGATCAATATGAACGTGCAATACAGAATTGAAGCAATATGGAATTTGTCATTCTGTTAAATTTTTAATTAATCACTGGTATTAATTATTATTGAACAATTTGATACTAGTTGATATCTTTGTCTGGGATTACGTCGATACGACCAAATCAGATAAGCTTCACGATCTGATCTTTGATGAAACGAATAATTGACCTCGTTTCTCGTTATCGCAAACGCTAGACAATATCAATCCGCTTGATGGAAATAGCGGTTATGATTCCCTGCAATCCAACCTCGCAAATAACACGCATCCGATTATTATTCACATTTCTGCGTCTATTACATGTGCGTATCGCGTGATATCTATTGATTTCGATGATCATGTGCGTATCTGTCTTGGAAAGAGAAAAGGCAATGTGTTTCGCACGATGTTCTCGGCGCTGAAGTTTCTTATAGTGAACTTAAAGTGGAGTACAGAAAACTGTGGAAACTATGTTTATATGAAATTTGAACTCAGTCGGAAAATATCAGTAGGGAAGGTCAGGACTACGAAAGTACTACAAAAGTCTTAAATTCCTCGCCGCAATGGAACAGAAATGAAAGAAATTGTTGTTTAATTAATATTTGTCTCAGTATTATACAATTGAACGCAGTTCTATACGGAAGCAACTCTAAAACCTTATTTCCGCTAGAGTAAATTTCACGAAACGTTGACACAAAAATTTTGCGTCAACGTCATCTCAATTATAATTATTCTCATCAAATACAATTCCATGTATTATATAATATTTTTTTACAGAGTTGGATCATTTTATCTGAATTAAAAATCTTTTTTATTTTTAATTTTGTATTACAAAGAATCTATGATGTTATTTAAAAACGGTCTGACTTTTAACTGTAAAAAAAACAGTAATTATGATATTCCGAGAAGAGCGAATAAAGAAGAAAAATAAACAAAAAAGATTATTCTATATATATATATATATACATATATGCATACATCACATACATATATATATATATATATATATATATATTAGGGTGGTTCTTATTTTATACTACATCAAAAATTAAAAAAAAAATTTTTTTGTCTCACCCCTTAAAATGGTTCCATTTTTGAAATGAAAATAAGGATTTAATTCTTATTTTAGGACATTTAGACGCTCTTCGGCACTCTTTCCCGTTATCCGATTGAAATAAACTTTTATAGGAATTATTTTTTCATAAAATGGAACCATTTTAAGGGGTGAGACAAAAAAAATTTTTTTTAAATTTTCGATGTAGTATAAAATAAGAACCACCCTAATATATATATATATATATATATATATATATATATATAAAAAATGTATGTATGTACAATATGTGTAATATTCTCGAAATATCATAAACCGAAATATCATTACCGCTGCATAGCGATTCCAAAGTGCTTTAAGTTTGTAATTGCTTTACTAATCGTTGATTCAGACATAACTTAAAGTATCAAACCTCAACTTCTCGTACTCTCGGAGTACATTCAATTTCACTGCATCGAAATATATGTAATATATGTAATCGACTCCAGGTAAAATCTCTCGTCTATTGAAACTTGTGGAGCGGTGTCGAAGGGAAAAGACGAATTAGATGATTAAACGGCTAATATGCGCGGAAGCCACGAAGTGAGTAAACAATATCGGTCAATAAATTCCCGATAAATTCCGTTCGCCTTTATTGCATGTTACGACTTCAAACCATCACCGTGCGGTTTATTCCTGACTAGTAAGAGATATAACGAAAAGGGTTGAAAGGAGTGGATTTCCTTTTATGTGTGGCAAGCTTTACATCGTGGTTCAGCGTTCGAAGTTTACAAAGGAGAGATAAAATACTTGCGCAGGTGCAGCGATCGCGGTCGTGTGAGTCGATGGAGTAGAGACGTCAGTGAATGATGTTATCGAGGTATCTATTACTAACTTCTGTGACCGATAGAATGATAAAATAATAAAATGACGAGATTAAATAATGAGAATTATGTAATGATGTTGATCGATAGATTATTAATTTTCTTGAAGCGAGAGTTTCTATCCTCTGAGTGTAGTAGCGTTAGCTTGTGTTTATTAGATCAGATCTTATTTAATTAGTAGATTATACATTCTTAACTACAAAATGAGGTTGAGTCTGCTTCCACAAATACAAAGTTTTACTTGTGTTATTGTTATTAAAATTAATGTTTAATTAACGTGTTCCTGCGAGCACGCCCGTATGATCTTTTGAAGGTTCTCTAATACACAAGGAAGTAACAATCTTCCAACTTTCCAACTATTATCTTTTGTAATGAAAATGTAACGAGAAAGCTTTTAATTATTAATATATCAATTGAGGCACGTACATACAAATAAAATATGTTCACAGATTTTGATTTAAGTATTGATGAGATTCTGCAGTTCACAGAAGGCAAAAGGACATATTTAATGATTCTAATTTCGCTTGTTAACGTATTACAAAATTATGATTATAAATGTATTCTGCTTCATTCATATTTAATTAGGTTACATCAAAGTTAATTTTTTCTTTTAAACATTGAAATACTTGTTATCCCAACTTTTAACCGGATTAGTAAATTAACAAAATTTTCCTAGCTAGCTTTTCAAGTTTTGAATAATATTACTGAAAACGGAACTGCGTCAACCGCAATGCATGATATAAATTTCCCCATTAGATTGCGGTAATCATACAGTGACAAGTTCTTTGTCCATATCTGCCAACGGCAGTGAACTGCGGAAACGAGACTTCTTCTATTCGCGAGCTCTCAACGTTCGTCTAGGACGACGAGAGATTAAAAATTTCTTTCATTCCACAAAGTAACTATGACAGATCCATCTACAAGTAATATTGCGTGCGCCGTCCTTGCAGAGACACAGTCAATGTAATTATGTAAATGTAAAATGCTCTAGAAGAGCCCAGAAAATGCGGAAAGTTCAAGCTTATCAGGTCCATGAACTGTATGATGAAACAATGCTTTCGACGTGTATTTGAAAATTACTCATGCGCTTCTTCTCAAGCTCGTGCTTGTCGACTTCAACGACATTTAATCAAGAAGACGCTGTATCCCGATATACAGTGTAAAAGCCATTATTCACGTAATGAAGTCATGCTTGAAAAAGGACTTAAACTATATTCATGAAATTTCAAAAGAGAGATGTTGAAACATAATTGAGATGTCAAAGGTTGAGAAACATATAGAACATTTCATATATCTTTTGTCTTCAAAGACAGAATTTTAAAAATTAGGTCGATATGCTACGCAGTAGGAAACAAATTATTCCTTGTCGCTCTACTTTGCTAAACAATTATACTAAAAATTAATTACTGAATAATTATTAAAAAATATGCTCTCATTCGTTCATATTAGAATATGCTAATGTAAGGACGTAATATGCTAACAAATTTTGCATGAAGGTTTCGCGATAAATTATCATGAGGTAAAAACGCAAGATTTATTGTATATTCTCCAGCATGTTGAAATACCGTTGGAGAGAGGGAAAGACTTACACAAAGAGAACATAGAATCGTCGTAACCTTGGCGTGGTCGTGAGAATGAATATGGCAATGCGCGCGTTCATGTCATGCAATACGCGTGTGGAACCTGCGGTTTTCCGATCGCCGCCGAGACTCGCGTAACTAGTCGCGCGAAAATAGCACATATAAGATACGTGCTTCTGTATGCATAATTCTGGGAACACGTTTTTAAAAAGCTGAAAGTCACTCGATAAAAATTAACATGACACCCACAATCGTCGAAGCGATCGGGTGACGAATTTTTGTATTATAAAAAAACGTAGTAACGTAGTAAAAACATTTCTCTTGGTGAACAGGCGTTAGTTAAACTTTCCGAAAGCGAGAAAGGATGACTATGCGCATTTTGGGTCGAAATTGTTGCCGGATTCGCGGATCGGTGTCATCAATTAGCTCCGCTTTCATTTGACGCAGCCATGCGTACGAAGTGTGGATGTACGCTTTCTGCTTTTTCTTTTAACTATTAAAGTATTTTTTTAAAGCTTAGCACATGTATTTACTTTCTGGTTATGTAAAGGGAAATATTAACCGAAAGCCGACTGGGTCATATTTGCCAACGTGGTGAAATCGTTAACAGAATTCGAAGCTTAGTTGCAATATACATAACGGAAACCTTCACCATGTGTGATATCGTTATTGCTCGTTACCGCGAAGATAGAAATGCACAAACAGATACATAAAGGATCTCTCTTGTTTGCGCCTGCAAATCCTGATGTAGATTCAGTAGAGTAAATTATATGTCTCCCGTTAACTATACAATGCAACAAAACTACGATGCGAATAATTTGATTAGTGGCTTTCCAATATTTTATCAAGTATTATTGCGCGATAAAAAATTATTTTTATTTGGAACAAAATGATGAAGAAATCAACAAGAATTCACGAATGTCGGCGAGACAATGTACTGACAATTGTTACATATTCTATTTACATACTTAATTGAATATCCGGTAGTCTCATAAAAGTCTGTTATGTATGGTAAATAATTGAATTTTGTTTTCTCACACGGAGATTTTATCAATATGCAGTCGCGGCAATACTCGAGACGAATACATCAAGCTCGTTACAATTTGATAAATCGAAATAAAATTTTTTCGAGTGATAAAACATTCGGAAAAAAGAAATCGCAAATGTTAACCCGGCAAGTATTGACAATATGTAACCAAGCAATTACCACAGGCGCGCATCGAGCGATGATTTGTATTCCGCAACGCGAATAACAACGCGACCGTACGTAACCGCGCGAACGAACCACGCCATAATTAAAATCGCAAAGCTATGTGCCATTTAAATCGCGCCGCAGGTGCGAGTCTTTGTACTTTTTATAGAGCACGCGAATTTAGCCACGTATTTTATTCAATTACGATCATTGAAGCTAATGATAAAATGATAAAACGTTTCCGACTCGTCGAACATCGTCTCGCTTAACGGCACAGAACGACAATCAACATCCGAATTTCCCTTTTGCATCTCTTCTTTTGTTCTTTTTGTTCAGTACTGGGTGTTGAGTTCTTGTTTATCGAAATAAGCGAGATTCCTCGTTAGTTATATACGAATGTTATGAGAACATAGATTAATCATCGGTTGTAACAATTTTTAATCAATTTAAATCAAGATATAAAATAACGAACTATTTAAATATGATTTATACAATTAATTTTTTTTTTAATTTTTTTATTTATTATTTTTATTATTTTGACACGACATGTAGATGTTACAAAATTGGCAGCAAACATGTATATAATGTTATTCACCGTAAAGTTTAAAGCTAAATTTTATTTAATGAAAATAAATGTCACAAGCGCAATCTGTATAAATGTACTCATTATAATTCAAAATATGTGCGATTATACCGCTTGCAACGTGAGAGTAAGAAAACATCGTGTCATATTTTAATTTCATCGCTCATTACATTTTAATTCCTCTCGATTAATTTAAACTCAATCCGAATCAAACACACAGTGACATTATTAAGTAATTGTAAATAAATATTATCGAGCGATTATACGGGAGCGTGAAGATTGTTAATTGTTTAATGAAAACTGGAATAATTACTCAAGATGATTCATGCGAGCTCCATGTTTAATCGGAACGCATTTAATCTTGAATGCATTTCTGCGAGCGTCCTTTGCAATTCGTCTTTCTCGGTGGCAGGCATTGTGCACCACCGGAATTTTTTTAAAAAGAGCCAAGCTTTTCTTTTCTTCGAGTTTCCGAAGGGCGCGGTAGAAACCACGGAGCCGGAAACTCCGTTGAGTGAGGGTGGTTTACAGGGACACACAATGGAACGTAAGGATCACGTCGAGTTTTACGGTAGCTGAAAAGGAAACTCCTTTCTCTCTCTCTCTCCCTCTCCCTCTTTCCCTCTCTTCTCTCTCTCTCTCTCTCTCGTTTTAACGAGCGCCCTGTTTTCCCTTCCGTGACACTCTTTTTCCCCCGTTGGATTAACTCAGTTCTGGTTACTGGATTAAAAGGACAGGCGAATTTTTCAACGAGTGACGGCACTCGGAATTTTCTCAACTGGCTGTGGAAAAGTTAAAACGATCGCCGGCTGTTTAATTCGTTATCCGGCAACCGGTTAATGCTGTTATTTCATTCGGTAAATTGTTTGGGGATGCTCTAACAGAGTGAAGAACAAAAAGTATTCGCGAACTTTGGTGAGCTTTCACATTTACCTTAGCAACTCTTGGTTTTCCTTAACGTCACCTTTCAACGACGTTGTCGTAGTGAATGATTCTGCTTGTCGAGTTTTGTTATTTTCTACCCAAAATGTTTCGAATTTAACAAATCATATTTTTTCTACGGATTCTTAATTTGTCTAAGATTAATGAATCAAAACCCGAGGAAAAGGGAGAGTTAACTTTGGAAAATAATCATTCTTCGAGGAAAAATCAAATTACTTAAATAAGATTTAAATAGATCTGCAGGGATATTGGGCATAGAGTATCCAATATCTCTAACCCAGCAAATATATTTGTTTCTCGATATCGACGGAAGATGAATGCAGGTCATGGCACCGTGCAGGAGCCAGCGGCGATATGATATCAAAAACGGTCTCTGCGGTGGCCACGAGCCAAGTATAGATTACTAACTGTCGCTGGACAATGATATACACCACGCTGAAAGGATTTCAAAGAAGTGCACTGTCGGCCGTGTAACGTGCACAGTGTTACGCCGTCGTATCGTTGTGGACTTGGCTTCCTGAAGAAATATCGTTACTGCGTCATTTGTCTCCCAAGTGTAAGCTGCGGAGATACTTCTCAATTTCGGCTTGTTTCTGATGTGTTCCTGAAAATTACCGAGTGCACGTTTCAACATGAGCACTGTGAAATTTCAATGCTGCAACGAGAATTAAAATTCATATTTTATCATTAGGAGTCTGATTTCGCATTTGCATTTTGAAATAATGGCATTTAGTGAGAGCTCAACGTCATTTGACGTTTATTTGCGTTTGACGTGCACGCATTTATTAAATTTGCTTTTTAATATATGTACATCTGTTATCTTCTGTCATACCCCATTTTTCATGAGTTCATGAATTTCAAGTTTTTTAATATATTATATCATTCCGTCACAAAATAAAATGTATGTACATTTAAAATTATATTTAATTTAAAATTATCTCAACGATCGTTGCAATATGAGAACCGCTGAGAACTTCCTTCTCTTTTTTCGCAGTAATCTATTACGACGTTAAATTATTTAAAGAGAATGTCGCGTTTCTCGGATGTTTCCATATTTCTGAGTGTGGACTACTTTTTTATATCCAAACGGCTGGCTAATTGGAACTGCGCTATGTTTAGATAGCGTCGTGTGTGTTGTCGAAGCACACAAGGAGGATAATCAATAATTTATGATGGCATAGGGTATCTTTGTTTGGACCATTCACCCTAAGTTGAAACCCACCTCTCTGATTGTCCGCTATGTTACATGAGTAATTACTCCCACATTTTCAGTCCAACACGGCACTTAGACTAATTAAGATTTAAATAAAGAGTCGAGCTTCCGTCACATTGTTTCGTGCTACAAGTCTGTCTTTGCACGCTACAAAAGATGGTTAGTTAAAAGCTTCTTTTATATTTTTCTTTACGTAGAACAAAAGACTGACGTAAAAATGTAACAGTGGATATTGTACGTATCTTACGTATATATCCTACATAAAGTTGGTTGATCGTAACATACAGATGTTGATTAAGTCTTAGCTGATTTTACGATTGTTCTTTCAATTACTTAGTTCTTTCAATTAACTTAATTACTTACATTAAATAAGACGGATGGACAAAAGAAATTTTTTTTAGAAGAAAATATCTTATTTAGAAAAATTCAGTGTTTTTATTTAGTACTTTTGTTTTATTTTGAAAGCTACAGGTTTAAAATAGATCCAAGATAAACAGACGCAAAAATACACGTTATATTATTTAGAAGTCAATAGCTTTCGCCAATTTTCAAGCTGTGATTGAAAATTTATTCTAAATTGACTAAAAAAAGTCATCATCAAAACTCGGCCTGTTTATTCAGATATATAATAATTTTGATAAAGAAAATTAAAATTTAATTTTATTTAATTATTATTAATTTAATTTAATAATAATTAATAACTTGATAATTGCTCGACTAGAGCAATCATCATCCGAATTTTTCCCAAGCCTTAACGAGTTCGGGCCGACTGTTGATTCTAGTGTCATTTTCGGTGCAGCATTCATAGATAACGCAACATCCATTCTCTTCAACATGAAATGGTCGCAGGAAAAGTATCCCAGCTGGGACAAACCCCCATGAATTAAACATCGCGCCGTTGAGCAAACGAGGTTCGCAAATTTATTTCTGTTCACTCGGCACGTGTGCGCTCGAAAGAGAGGAGAACGCACCACAATTCCGAGAGTTTATGAATTTTAGACCGAGGCTTGCCAGCCCCGGAATTACGATCTAATAATGCTATTTTATACGCTTGATGGTATGATAATCAGCAAATCGGTTTAACCGTACCGAAAACGATAAATGCGACGTAGCTAGTAGTGCTGGTTATTCCACTAATAATTGACATCTCTCTCGTAATCACGGATTTTAATTTACGCAGCTTGTCGCGTAAATTTAACAGCCATAGAAAGCATACTGGTAAAGAATTTAGCGTGAAAATTGTATTTTTGCATTAAGCTATTGTTATCCAAACTAAGTGAAGGCATTGTTATTTGAACTAAATGAAGCTATTGTTATGTGAGCTATTCGTTATCAATTATCTCAAGCTAACAATTGAATATAAGGCATATGAGATTATCCTTTTTGTTATTACCAAAATTCAAAGGTGAAAATTAAATAAATTCCAGTTCAAAATACACACTTTTTTTATTTTACTTTTTTAGATACATACTAGACATACCTATACTCTAAAAATCGAATTTTATTTTATTTACTTGCTTAATATTGTGGGCTTGTATTTATACGACTTACTTCAAATACCCGTCGACTTTCTTTCGGAGTTTAGCACTTATTGTTGGGTTGTTGGATAGTCATTCGGTTTCATTTGGTCGGAGAAAGCGAGCATCCAAGTATAAAATTAATTGTAGCTCGATGCAACGATCTCAGAACCTCAATTTTTGCGGGAGAAATTTTCTTTCCTCGCTGTCTAAGCACAGAGTCTTACCTCTATTAATGCAACAGGTGCGCGATCGAGCTTTTCAGTGTGTTCGATAAGAAAGAATCGGCTCAATGCCGTTACTCGACCATTGAGTTGTAACGATACGATAAATCGATTTTTTAAGAAAATGTCTGTCTGTAGTATATAATTTATATAAAATTTTATTATGAATAAATAGGCTGCTAATTGCAGCCTGAAATTGAGATAAAATAAATGCATCCTAGTATAAACGTATATTTGCAATATAATCAACGAAATACAAATAATTTAAATAAAAAAATTGTTTATTTGTAACTAATTACGGTAGTTTAATATACATTTTTATATAAACGCCCCTCGCGCGACAAATCGTTAAAAAAATGCATTTTGTTTCTTTTCCTGCAAAAAAGAGACTTAACTGATCAAGAAAATCGATATGTTTTTTATATAACAGTGTTTTATAGATTTTCTTATTTCAGTTGTAACTACTGAGAAAAAGAAGAAGAAAATTTTAACTGCAGATCGAAATTCAAGAGCTATATTTTTCCTCTTTTCAGGACTTCGAACATGCGGACGTGCTGATGATGGGTTTCAGTGTGGACGGCGTCGAGCGTATTCTCGACCTTCGGCTCAACACCGATTTAATTCCGGTTGGCTATCAGCAACTTCACCAACATAACGGCACGTACAAAGTGCATACCCCGTCGAAAGTCGTAAGTACCTCTCGAGTATCCAGTATTCGTATCCCTAGCGTGCTAACCGCTTTTCCGCAAACAACGTTTGCGTTAATCGATATCGAACACACGAGTGTAATTCTATCGGATACCAGCAACGATCAAGGAAAGCGTGGAGGATTCATTCAACTTAACTCCGTGCTCGGCCATTCACTCGTGACTCGTCACGTGTCGAATGGCACACAAAGAGCTGCTTTATCGTCATTTAATGGCATGATACGTGACGTAAAATTTACGCTCGTAAATGTTTCCTACAAGAAAGGGACAGTTAATATGACGATTATCGCGAAAACAATAAAAAATCATTTTCCGAATTTGATAGTATTTTATTACAATCAGATATTATTTAAAAAGGAGGGTAATATTTGACAGCAAAAACTGGTTATATAATTTCTTTAGTTATATCCACAATGTTTCGACCATTGTCCTTTTCAAATGTAACAATATATTTTTAAACAGCATTTACGTACTTATATTTATATTAAATTATATAGCCAGTTTGCTGTGTCAAATATTACCCTTTTTTTGGATCGTTAATCACTGACGAAGAGAAGATTTTTTTTATATAATTTTATATTATTTTATTATTAAATATTAAGTTCCGATTAGATACTATTTCATTAGTATGCTTTTTTTCTTAAAAGTTTTTCACCTTATGTGTGACGTAAATGTCGAGCTAAACAATTATGCGTATATCAGCTGTACAAAAATAATCTCGTTATGCATATCACTAGAAATATCACAGATGTCGAAACTTGTTTATTTGTTAGTGTGTCTTTTTCATTTGCTCTTCGTCTTTGATTTTTGCCCTTTTCGGTCCTCCACAAATCGATGCCACGATGACTCTGCAAGTCGACACGTGGCTATAGAACCATTGATTTTATGATACGTTCACATAAAGAAGGTCGTCCCGTACAATTTAATTTTAATCTCCAAGCGATCCATATTATATTAATATTTACTACCTTGCAATCATGCTCCACGTTATAACAATTTTCGCAACAGAATTGGACAATATTAGAAAACTTTAGAAACGATGTTTTATTCAGTCAGGTCAACAAAGAGATGCCAGGCAAAAGAGAAATAGCGTATCGTAATAAAAGGTAATCTCCATTTTGAGTGAAGAATCGCTCTTTTGGAGTCCGACAATTTACTAGTGAGAAAGTTCATTTAATTCCACGCTCGACTCGTACTTCCGGTCCCACGAAAATTAAAAATCTCCGCGGGTGTCTGTGCCCTCTCATATCTGTCTGTCGTCATCGCGCGGACGGCAAAGGTAGGTAGACTCTGTGCAGGTATAATACCGAAATCGATCGAGGTGACTCACTCTGTCTGCCATCTGCATGTTTAATAGAAGTAGTCTCGTTATAAACACACGCAAATGTGTAGCGGCGTGTTGGGCGAACGGCGGGCGTACAACCCCGTCACGTAAAAATCATGCATGAGCGGCGGTCGCGGGGTTTCCGCTTTATAATTCAAGCACCGCGACGGAAGAGAAAGGCAGGAAGGACGAGAAGAAAAAAGGAAAGGGAGAGAAAAAGTGATGGAATACTCGGAATACGTTGAATTGCAGCGGTCGCACGACGTGTCTGCGAAGTGTATCGTGCAAAACGCGAAGATCGCCTCGGAAATTGTTCCTGTTAAACGTTTAATTCCGCTATCCATAACATGTCTGCAGATAATCAAGTTTAGTTGCTTGTGAAACATACGTATGGTGAAGGCATTATGAAGGAGGAAAAATAAAAAGCTGAGTACGTTAAATACTTTGGTATTATATTATTCGACATGTACCGGTTATATTAAATTTCACTCGCACTGAATCAGCGACAATTTCACTGTAGTTTACGGAAATTGTGGAAGTATTTCTAGAAACATTTCTCTTTCTTTATTCCTCTAATTACAAACTTTCAAAAAAAAATCGTGTGATTACATCATCTGGGTGAAAGCAGCGAATTTTATGTGAATGTAGCAACAAAAATTGCTATGCTTTGTAACACGAAACTGTACTGGAACTTTATGTTGACACGATTATTGATGTGATTACTGTGCCTTTTCATTTTAATTGGAACAGAATCGATATTTATTCACTGAAAGAAGAATTTAGTAGTAAATACTAAAATTTAATAACAGTTACTAAATCATTTGGGCAAATATTGCGGATTAAAGGTTCGGTAACAATTACAAGAAGAATTAATTGGGTAAACAAAATATTTAATTCTGAGAATTAAAATTTAATTCGCTTAACTACAAATTTGGTTTCTTGAATGAAACTTTCGTAACTGTTATCAAATTTTGGTAACAAAGAATAAGATATTTTGTAAATATTATTAGATATTTGGTAATTATAACCAAATCGTGGTAAGAAGAATGTGGAAAATATAGTAATTGTTACTAAATATTTTATTGAAAAGAATAAGCTATTTCGTAATAATTAATAAACATTTGATTATTACAGCTACATATTTAATTAAAAGGATGAGCAATTTGGTTACTGTCATTAAGTATTTTGTTGAAATAAGTAGATTGTTTAGTAGTAATTTTAAAAAGATTTATTACAAAATTTTAATATTTTATAACAAGTTTTATTACAATAGTTTTATGAAACATTTGTTTAATTTTAAAAACGATGTTTAAAAAATTTTTTAAATAAAATACCTCAAATTTTTTTGTAATATTTTTTAAACATCGAACATTGATATAAAATAGCGTCCTTCGCCTGAAATATGGAAATTGCATGTTTTTACATTACATCCTTCTGAAACATTAATAGTATAAATTTCATATGAACTATTCTTGTGTGGTAATTCAATTTCATAAGCTTTAAAATGAGTATCTAAACCTAAAGTAGTACACTTTTTATATACAGGGTGCGGCAAAATAACCTCCCTATTTTTAAATGCTAATAAAAAATACATTTTTTTCCAAAAAACAAATTTATTTATTTTAACTTGTTCTATTACATGGGAGTTTTTTTTCTACTTTGTTTTAAAAAGAATATCAGATAAGTGATGGCCATGGTTATCAATACACTGTTGCAAATTATTCTGAAATTGTCATGGACTCTTTCGAGCATGGCTTGAGGTATGCGCTGAACTTCCTCGCGTATTGCTTGCTTCAGATCTTGCAGGTTCGTGGGGCGATGTTTGAACACCTCGGCCTTTAAGTAACCCCACAGAAAATAGTCGCATGGGGCAGAGGGCTTTCGAGAATGTGTGGTTCCAGCAGGACGGTGCCACAGCCCATACTGCCCGAATAGCAATAAACATTTTGAGGCAAATGTTTCCTGGCCGATTGATTTCTCGGGGAGGGGACATTGTATGGCCAGCACGATCACCCGATTTAACCCCATGCGACTATTTTCTGTGGGGTTACTTAAAGGCCGAGGTGTTCAAACATCGCCCCACGAACCTGCAAGATCTGAAGCAAACAATACGCGAGGAAGTTCATAAAATACCTCAAGCCATGCTTGAAATAGTTTTTGACAATTTCAGAATTGATTAAAACAGTGTATTGATAACCATGGAAATCACTTTTCATGATATTCTTTTTAAAACAAAGTAGTAAAAAACTCCCATGTAATAGAACAAGTTAAAATAAATAAATTTGTTTTTTGGAAAAAACTGTATTTTTTATTAGCATTTAAAAATAGGGAGGTTATTTTGCCGCACCCTGTATAACATAAAAAAATTCTCTGTTTTTTAAAACAATATGTTTTATTATCCCAAATGATAAATTATTTTCGTCGGCATCAGAAATTATTACATATTTAGGTTTAAATGTGACGCTGTTATATCGAATCCATGCAACTTCCATTAAAATATCTATTTGAGATGCATTCATAAACATTGACTTGGGATGAGTCGTCGTAGACAATGTTTTTCTAAAAATAAGTGCTATTAAGTGCGCATCGGAATCATTTGATATTAATCTTATTTCTGGACCTGTTTCAATTATATCGATAAGTCCTTTTTTAGTAAGAAATCTATAGCAAGAATGTAATTGTACTTTGAGCGTTAATGATAATAATATATTTTTTCTTGACGTTGTAACAGACGCATAAGTTTTTGAAATTTTATGAAATCCCTCATATCGAATGGAAGATAAATTTTTAAGAGGTCCCATTCTTCGAATCACTTCTGGATAATGTATCATAAAATGAAATTTCGGTTTTAGATGATCATTGAATAATTGTATATACATTTCATGATGGGAAGTAATTAAATATTTCAGGAAGTTTACTTGAGCATATGATATAATTTTATCTGTTACGATGTTAATAATTTCACAAAGTGTAAGATATAAATCCCAAACTTCATCGTCATAAGGAACTAAATCTCCGATAATAAAAGTTAAATAACAAATCATTGCGGACATCTCTGCTGCTGTCATAATTAGATATCCTTTTTTCAAGTGATCAATTTTAATCAACGGCATTTTGTTTCCTTTATCGAATTTTGATTGATGATTAAAATATTTAATTCTTTCATTTAGATGCTCTATAGTAAAAAAATTCTTCATTAAAAAATACTGCAATATTTTCGCAAGTTCATATCTGCAAACACCCTCGAAAAGGTCATGCATTATATCACAAGTTATATTTATCGAACAATCAAAATGAGGGATTTCATTGAATATACACTCTTCTTTTACGCCGTGTGCCAATTTTGAAACGTCTTCGCAATAATTTTGAGAGGTACGTAATAAATTTTCGTCTTCGGAAGTAACAGAACGCGTATTTGATTTTATACTACGACAAATTCTACAAAAATAATCACTGGAGAAACTCTCATTGAAACCTAGAAGGCCATTAAGTCCCAAATTATCACCCAAAAGTGCTATTACAACGAAATAAACAATATGTTCAGAACCATTTGCATCAAGAATAACAATACCATTATTACTTAAATATTTTAATTCTTCTATAACATGTTGAAAGCAATTTTTGTTGCCAAAATATGTTCGATCTGATGAATTTATTAATTGCACTAAGAAAATATTCTCTAATAACGAAGCATATTGCGAAGGTACAATTGCAATCGAGCAATAAAGTGCTCCTATTTTATAAATCCCTGCTGCAGATCCTAAAGGATTACTTGTTTCGAAGTCGTCGTAGTATAAAAATGTGGCGGACAGTTACACAGCCGCACATGCGCCGCGCATGCGCCGCCGCTAGGCGCAACGAGCCGCCGAACGTTAGTTCGGGCGCCGCCACCAGATGGCCGCTGGCCGAAGACTTTCTCGTGTCGAGGTTCCGCGAGACTCGAGTATATATACCGGGACCCCCGGCGGAGAATTTTGTCGATTCCGGCTAAGAGTCCAAAAGACTACGAACCAGAACGATCGCTTTTGAATCTGTCCTTGTCAGGATAAACCGTACGGTGAGTGCTCTCCGGGCCGCCTCGGTGTGTGCTCTTCGGGCCGCCCTAAACTCTATGGTGAGTGCTCTCCGGGCCGCCTCAGCGTGTGCTCTTCGGGCCGCTCTATAAACTCTATGGTGAGTGCTCTCCGGGCCGCCTCAGCGTGTGCTCTTCGGGCCGCTCTATAAACTCTATGGTGAGTGCTCTCCGGGCCGCCTCAGCGTGTGCTCTTCGGGCCGCTCTATAAACTCTATGGTGAGTGCTCTCCGGGCCGCCTCAGCGTGTGCTCTTCGGGCCGCTCTATAAACTCTATGGTGAGTGCTCTCCGGGCCGCCTCAGCGTGTGCTCTTCGGGCCGCTCTATAAACTCTATGGTGAGTGCTCTCCGGGCCGCCTCAGCGTGTGCTCTTCGGGCCGCTCTATAAACTCTATGGTGAGTGCTCTCCGGGCCGCCTCAGCGTGTGCTCTTCGGGCCGCTCTATAAACTCTATGGTGAGTGCTCTCCGGGCCGCCTCAGCGTGTGCTCTTCGGGCCGCTCTATAAACTCTATGGTGAGTGCTCTCCGGGCCGCCTCAGCGTGTGCTCTTCGGGCCGCTCTATAAACTCTATGGTGAGTGCTCTCCGGGCCGCCTCAGCGTGTGCTCTTCGGGCCGCTCTATAAACTCTATGGTGAGTGCTCTCCGGGCCGCCTCAGCGTGTGCTCTTCGGGCCGCTCTATAAACTCTATGGTGAGTGCTCTCCGGGCCGCCTCAGCGTGTGCTCTTCGGGCCGCTCTATAAACTCTATGGTGAGTGCTCTCCGGGCCGCCTCGGTGTGTGCTCTTCGGGCCGCCCTATAAACTCTATGGTGAGTGCTCTCCGGGCCGCCTCAGCGTGTGCTCTTCGGGCCGCTCTATAAACTCTATGGTGAGTGCTCTTCGGGCCGCCTCGGTGTGTGCTCTTCGGGCCGCCCTATAAACGCTTCAGGCTGCCTGCCATCAACATCCTGCCAAGGAGAGGCAGCAGGGGACAACGGATTCCGGTACCAACGCCCGACCAGGACCCTGTCCCTGTAGAGGACACCACCAGGCCCTTGAACCAGGGGATCACACTCCTCCCCTGGAGGGTCTGCCGCATCGCACTACCGCCGAACCCCAGTCGACGACAGGACCCAAGGAGGCCAACCACCTGCACCCGGAGCACGCAAACCACACCGGAAGGCACCAGGAAGCCGTCATCCACGGGGACACAAACATCCACCCAAGGGGAAGTTGCAGAGACGCAGACGACGCCGAGCGTATCAAGTGCGGTGCAAGTCTGCCCGCTCGCTCCAAGCCCGACCAACGTCCTACCCGCGACATTAACAGGAAGGCCGCGTACTCCAGGCCGCCGGCGTAGGAAGCGTCGACCTAGATTGACCGAAACGTGTGAAGAACTGTTCGGAGCTTCGCCGGAAGAAAGTCGCGAGGGCTAAAGCGCTAAAAACCGCCCTTTTCAGGGCGCCAAAAGATTCCGACAGGAATACCTCTGGTCCCTAATAAATAAATACTTTACCTGTCATTGTCGAATCCCGACGACCTTACCCACAAATTGGTGACCCCGACGTGATCTAGCGAAGAAGTGGGCATCATGACAGACCGCCAGGACACCCATACCGAGCCTGGTTTACCAGAGGGAGCGCAAGCACAAATCAACAGGATAGCGCTCAAGATACCCCCGTTCTGGGCAGATGAACCAGAACTATGGTTCGCCCAACTGGAGGGGCAATTCACGCTTGGAGGAATCACTCAGGACAGCACAAAGTATGCCTACGTGTTGTCACACATCGAAACACGACACGCCAAGGAGATCAAGGATCTGATCACACAGCCTCCCGGTGCCAACAAATACGAAACGATCAAGAAGGCACTCATTCAACGATTATCAAGATCGCAGGAGCAACAGATCCGACAACTGTTGGAACACGAGGAAATGGGCGACAGAAAACCCTCGCAGTTTCTTCGTCACCTACAGAGCCTGGCAGGCGCCACCGTACCCGAGTCACTCCTGAGGATTCTCTGGATGGGCAGACTGCCCGCACAACTCCAAGCTATCCTGACTACACGTTCCGCAGACGACTTAGCAGAAGTCGCTGAGCAAGCAGACCGCATCCACGAGGTGACCGGTCGCGCAGTGGCAGTCGCTGGAATCCAACCAGTCAAGGAAAAACCCACCGTGGAACAGCAAGTCGAGACCTTGGCGAAACAGGTAGCCGAGTTAAACCTCAGGCTGTCGAAGTCGAAAAAGAAAGAGGAACTCGAGAAACGATCTCGTTCCCGCAGCCGCTCTAAAACTACAAAAGACGGCATCTGCTATTATCACCGCCGCTTCAAAGAGGAAGCTCAAAAATGCACACAGCCGTGTGCCTACAAGAAGCAACCGGAGAGTAAGAAGGAAAACTAGAAGGGCGTTCGCAGATGGCGGCGAGCGACGTCAGCCCTAAAACCAGCCGCCTGTTTGTAACAGACCGGAAAACAAAAACCCGGTATCTGATTGACACGGGATCGGACGTCAGCGTCTACCCGAAGGATATGATACTGGGTCGAAAACCGGCCACGGCGAGGATTTTGTACGCAGCAAATGGTTCCATCATACCCACGTACGGGGACACGACGATACAGCCCGACCTCGGCTTACGTCGTAAATTTTTGTGGCGATTTGTAATAGCCGACGTGACAACACCTATCATCGGTTCCGACTTCCTGGCGCATTACCACTTGCTACCCGACATGAAAAGGGGCAAGTTGATAGATGCTCTAACCAAACTGGAAGCGCGTGGATCAGCCGGTGTCAATTCACTTCACACCGTGAAGTCAGTCGGAGGCAACACCCGATTCCACCAGGTGTTATCACAATACCCACAGATCACACAGGCCACGGGGACCCACCAGCCGAGTGCACCGCACTCCACAGTACATCACATCGAAACAACGCCAGGCTCACCGGAAGCAAACAGACCACGGAGACTGGCACCCGATAAACTCAAGGCGGCTAAAGCAGAGTTCGACTTACTCCTACAAGAAGGGATCATTCAACCCTCAAAGAGCCCGTGGGCAGCTCCACTACACATGGCTCCCAAAAAGGAGGGCGCATGGAGACCGTGCGGGGATTACAGAAGACTGAACGCACGAACAGTGCCTGACCGTTATCCCATTCCGCACATAGAGGATTTTACGCACACACTCAGCGGGAAGAAGATTTTCACAACGCTGGATTTGGTTAGAGCATACAACCAAATCCCGGTACATCCAGACGACGTTCCGAAGACAGCTATCACCACACCATTCGGCTTATTTGAATATCTCTACATGCCATTCGGACTACGAAACGCGGCACAGACCTTCCAGAGATTCATCAATGAAGTCATCCATGGACTGGACTATTGCTACGCCTACATAGATGACTTGCTGATAGCCTCTAACTCAGAGGAGGAACACACGGAACACCTACACGAATTGTTCAAACGTCTGTCGAAGTACGGAATCCGACTCAACCCCGCAAAATGCGTCTTGGGAGCAACCCAAGTAAAATTCCTGGGTTTCCAGCTTTCAGCCGAAGGCACTCGTCCTCTCCCGGATAAAGTCCGAAGCATACAGGACTTCCCGAAACCGACCACGGTCAAGCAACTCCGACAGTTTCTCGGTATGATTAACTACTACAGACGTTTCATACCGGGGGCTGCAAAACACCAGGCTATCCTCAACGATGAACTAAGAGGACCGAAGGTGAAAGGAAAAACGCCTCTTACATGGAACGACCAGCTAGAGCACGCCTTTCAAGCCTGCAAACAAAGCCTGACGGAAGCTACACTACTAGCTCACCCAAAAACAGATGCAAAACTCACACTGACAACAGACGCATCTGACACAGCCATTGGTGCGGTCATCCAGCAACAAGCGGACGCAGAATGGCAACCACTAGCATTCTTGAGCAAAAAGCTGAACAGGGCACAAACTAAATACAGCCCTTACGACAGAGAGCTACTAGCCATCTATTCAGCGGTGAAGCATTTCCGGCACCTATTAGAAGGACGGGAATTCACCATCTACACAGACCACAAGCCACTGATCTACGCTTTCAAACAGGACTTGCTACGCAGCGCCCCTCGGCAAGCAAGACAGCTAGATTTCATCGGGCAGTTCTCTACAGATATCCGCCACGTAAGCGGCAAAGAGAATGTGGTCGCCGACGCACTCTCAAGAATAGAAGCAATCACAAAAGCCCCGGACTTCGAGGAGCTAGCGAAGTCACAGAAGGAAGACCAAGAACTCGCAGCATTGGTCAGAAATAGTGAGGACACGGCACTTAAACTCACTGAAATCCGGATCCCTGGATCAAACACCAAGCTAATCTGTGACACCTCCACACAGATAGCACGTCCTTTCGTGACAGATCCATTCAGACAACAAGTCTTTCAAGCGCTGCACGGGGTTGCTCACCCCGGAATCAAAGCCACGATCAAGTTAGTAACGAAGAGTTACGTCTGGCCAGGTGTACAAAAAGACTGCCGCGTCTGGGCCCAGGCATGCATACCCTGCCAGAAAGCCAAAATATTCAGGCATACGATTACAGCGCCAGGGAACTTCCCGAATCCTACAAAAAGGTTCCAGCACATCCATACAGACATTGTGGGACCACTACCGTCGTCATTAGGATACAAATACTGTCTAACGATCATTGATCGATTTACAAGATGGCCGGAGGCAATACCAATACCGGACATCACTGCGGAGACAGTAGGGAGAACCCTTTTCACGAACTGGATCGCAAGATTCGGGACACCAGCTCGGATCACAACAGATCAAGGGCGACAATTTGAGTCAGAACTGTTTAAGAAATTGGCGGAACTAACGGGAGCGACACACCTGCGCACCACAGCGTATCACCCGGCAGCCAATGGAATGATCGAGAGGTTCCACAGACAACTCAAGACCGCAATCAAATGCCATGAGACACAAGAATGGGCAGAGATCCTCCCAGTAATCCTCATGGGCGTCAGAGCGGCATTTAAAGAAGACTTACAAGCCTCGCCATCAGAACTGGTCTACGGGGAAACATTACGATTACCTGGACAGTTCTTCTCAGAGGCGGAACAAACGAAAGATTCCACGGACAACTTCGCAGGAAGACTCAGAAAATATATGAGGAATCTTACGCCCAAGGTCAAAAGACATGGAGAAAAGCATACCTTTATCTACAAGGATCTAGCAGTGTCACCCAAAGTATTTATCAGACATGATATACCCAGCGGCACCCTGCAGCCTCCATACGACGGGCCATATCCAGTCCTCAACAGAGGAGAAAAAACATACAAGGTCCGCATCAACGGACGCACAACAAACGTCTCAATCGACAGACTGAAACCAGCTTATACACTGGATCAGGAGCAATCTGAGACTAGACGAGCACAAACGGAGCCCACCGAAGAACCGGCAACACGGACAAGAAGTGGCCGCATATCACGCCCACCGGTGCGGTTCGCATAATTCGCATAACTCTATATCAACCAAGGGGGTTATGTGGCGGACAGTTACACAGCCGCACATGCGCCGCGCATGCGCCGCCGCTAGGCGCAACGAGCCGCCGAACGTTAGTTCGGGCGCCGCCACCAGATGGCCGCTGGCCGAAGACTTTCTCGTGTCGAGGTTCCGCGAGACTCGAGTATATATACCGGGACCCCCGGCGGAGAATTTTGTCGATTCCGGCTAAGAGTCCAAAAGACTACGAACCAGAACGATCGCTTTTGAATCTGTCCTTGTCAGGATAAACCGTACGGTGAGTGCTCTCCGGGCCGCCTCAGCGTGTGCTCTTCGGGCCGCTCTATAAACTCTATGGTGAGTGCTCTCCGGGCCGCCTCAGCGTGTGCTCTTCGGGCCGCTCTATAAACTCTATGGTGAGTGCTCTCCGGGCCGCCTCAGCGTGTGCTCTTCGGGCCGCTCTATAAACTCTATGGTGAGTGCTCTCCGGGCCGCCTCAGCGTGTGCTCTTCGGGCCGCTCTATAAACTCTATGGTGAGTGCTCTCCGGGCCGCCTCAGCGTGTGCTCTTCGGGCCGCTCTATAAACTCTATGGTGAGTGCTCTCCGGGCCGCCTCAGCGTGTGCTCTTCGGGCCGCTCTATAAACTCTATGGTGAGTGCCCTTCGGGCCGCCTCAGCGTGTGCTCTTCGGGCCGCTCTATAAACTATGGTGAGTGCTCTCCGGGCCGCCTCAGCGTGAGGCTCTATCGGGCCGCCCTATAAACTTATGGTGAGTGCTCTCCGGGCCGCCTCAGCGTGTGCTCTTCGGGCCGCTCTATAAACTTTATGGTGAGTGCTCTCCGAGGCCGAACACCTCAGCGTGTGCTCTTCGGGCCGCTCTATAAGCTCTATGGTGAGTGCTCTCCGGGCCGCCTCCACGTGGAAGTGTGCTCTTCGGGCCGCTCTATAAACTACTGTCTCCGGGCCGCCTCAGCGCTGCTCTTCGGGCCGCTCTATAAACTCTATGGTGAGTGCTCTCCGGGCCGCCTCGCAGGAAGTGTGCTCTTCGGGCCGCTCTATAAAGAACTATGGTGAGTGCTCTCCGGGCCGCCTCAGCGTGTGCTCTTCGGGCCGCTCTATAAACTCTATGGTGAGTGCTCTTCGGGCCGCCTCGGTGTGTGCTCTTCGGGCCGCCTAATAAACGCTTCAGGCTACCTGCCATCAACATCCTGCCAAGGAGAGGCAGCCAGGGGACAACGGATTCCGGTACCAACGCCCGACCAGGACCCTGTCCCTGTAGAGGACACCACCAGGCCCTTGAACCAGGGGATCACACTCCTCCCCTGGAGGATCTGCCGCATCGCCATACCGCCGAACCCCAGTCGACGACAGGACCCAAGGAGGCCGACCACCTGCACCCGGAGCACGCAAACCACACCGGAAGGCACCAGGAAGCCGTCATCCACGGGGACACAAACATCCCACCCAAGGGGAAGTTGCAGAGACGCAGACGACGCCGAGAGTATCAAGTACTGTACCAAGTACGCCCGCTCGCTCCAAGTCCGACCAACGTCCTACCCGCGACACCAAAAGGAAGGCCGCGAAACTCCAGGCCGCCGGCGTAGGAAGCGTCGCCCTATCATAGCCGAAACGTGTGAAGGACTGTTCGGAGCTTCGCCGGAAGAAGAAAGTCGCGAGGGCTAAAGCGCTAAAAACCGCCCTTTTCAGGGCGCCAAAAGATTCCGACAGGAATACCTCTGGTCCCTAATAAATAAATCGACAATTTACCTGTCATCTAGTCAGAATGTCAGACGACCTTACCCACAAAAAACAACGGTATAACTGCTATTATCGTGAATAAATACTCTGTAATAGATTTCCAAATAGTGCCATCGCAAACACTTGTATACACTTTATCAATGTATGTTGCAGCGGTATGTTGTTTTAAGACCAAGTAATAATTTTTCATAGAAACCAGTTAATTCTACAAAGGGTTTTTAAAAATTGACTCTTCCAGTAAAAGAAGATACGCTAATTCTGTGACCCGAGCTGCCAAGATGAAACGTATTGCGTTAAAGAAGTCTAAAACTGCTTTAAAAAATATTAATGAAGCTAAAGAGGGTACTATGTATGAGAGTAATATTGGTCTACGTCATTCTCTTCATGAAAGCCTTCCTGTTACAATTATACAAAATTATGCGGAACCAATTTTTGTATTGTTTGATCTAGAGACAGGTAGCTTTTCTAAAACCTCTGATATACTCCAAATTGCAGCGAAATACGAACAGTATGAATTTTCAGTTTATATAAATCCGACCCAAGCAATATCTGAAGAAGCAAGTAAAGTTCACGGTTTACGGTTAGTTCATGGTAAACTTGTACTCCATGGTAAACCTGTTGTAACTGTGACTTTATCAGAAGCATTAGTTGGGCTTTATGAATTTTTAAGCTTGTTTCAACGAAGATGTATTTTAACAGCTCACAATTGTGCATTCGACTATCCTCGCCTGATGAATGCTTTGGATAAATGTTTTTTAAAAGAGCATTTCCATGCCATTATCACAGGGTACTGCGATTCACTGCCTATGATAAAAAAGAAGACTGGTAAAACAAAAAAAGGTGATAATAAATTAGAAAACGTTGCTAAAGAGTTGGGGATCGGTAATGAAAAAGCGCATGACGCCCTTTATGACGTAGTCATGTTGGATAAAGTTCTAAAAAAATTAAACATTACATCAGATGATTTAATTAACTCTTTCTATACTTGGGATGATGCATGCAGTAGAATAAAATTTTCGGAAAATTTGCCTACAGCAATGAAAGAACTTAATTTATTGAAAGATTGTGTATCTACAGGCATGAGAAAAAAAATGGCTGCAGCGAATGTGACATATAAATTGCTCGAAGATGCTTATAAAATTAATAAATATGCAGGTATAGAACAAATTTTGGGGAAAGATGAAAACGGTGCCGTGAAAGTTACAAAATCCAAAAAAATTCTAAGTCAAATTTTTAATTACTTTGAAATTAAGGAAAAAAATACTTAAAAAATGTTTAATATTACAGTTAATTTATGTGATACTATATATTGTGTAACATGTTACTTTATATAATAATATAACTGTGTTAATAAAGATTATGTTATATGTTTTGTACTAAAAACTGTGTATAACACTGATTTCCCCAAATACCGTATTCGATGAACGTTTAAATTTCGCGCGCATCGGAACCTTTTGGCAGCGTTGCCACATGTCAGTCACATAGCATATTTTTCTTAATTATTTATTAATTACTTTTATCACAAGCTCTGCATCGTAAGATTCATTAACCAAAATGTTCAGAAAATTTTGTTCTGTCGTTGATATCATTTCATTAAAATCTGAACGGTCGATCTTGTGAAATAAAATAAAATCTGCGATCTCCCATAAGGACCAATGTTAAAATCAATGATTTTATAATATTAATATCTTTTTTTCAGTTCTCTGAAGGCCTCCAAAAATTTAACTGGTTAATTATGATATAATAATGTACCAATATGCCAAGTTTCATTAAATTCTGAACGGTAGATCTAAAACCGATAGAACTTCCTTAAAGAGTGGGTACTGGCAGATAAAGATTCGTCCCGAGGATAGGGGGAAAACTGCGTTTTCTATTGGAAAGGGTTTATGGCAGTTTACTGTAATGCCTTTCGGACTTTGTAACGCTCCTGCTACCTTTGAGCGTGTAATGGAACAAGTTTTATCTGAGTTCATTCCGAAGAAATGTTTAGTTTACCTGGACGACATTATTATCTTTGGGAAAGATTTTGAGGAGATGGTTGGTAATTTGAGGGAAGTATTTCTCTGTTTGAGAAAGGTGAACTTAAAAATTAACGCCAGCAAATGCGTCTTTTTCGGAAGGAAAGTTAAATATTTGGGTCACATTGTTTCGGAGAGGGGTATAACTACCGATCCTGAGAAAGTGGAGGCTGTGAAGGATTGGCCAGTGCCCCAGAACAAAAAGCAATTGCGGAGCTTTTTGGGGTTTTGTTCTTATTACCGCAAATTCGTAAAGGGGTTTTCTTCTTTGGCAAGGCCTCTTCATGCGCTTACTGAGAACCAGTTTAAATTTGTTTGGGATGGGCGTTGTCAAAATTCTTTTGAGGAACTAAAACAGGCTTTGACGAGTTCGCCAGTTCTTTCTTTCCCAAAGGGGGAGGGGGAATTTCTTTTAGATACTGACGCGTCAGATGTTGGTATTGGGGGTGTCCTGTCGCAGGAACAGGACGGTGTTCATAGGGTGATTGCTTATTTTAGCCGAGTATTAAATAAGGCTGAGAGAAATTATTGCGTAACTCGGCGGGAATTATTGGCCATTGTGGAGTCAATTCGGTCTTTTCATCATTATTTGTACGGACGGAAATTTTTAGTCCGAACGGATCATATTTCTCTTAAGTGGTTGTTGTCTTTCAAGAATCTTGAGGGACAATTGGCTCGCTGGTTAGAAAGACTACAGCAATTCGATTTTGAGGTCATACATCGGAAGGGGGCCTCTCACGGTAATGCTGACGGACTTTCTAGACGGCCCTGTGCTAGTGAGGACTGTCACTATTGTGGAAAGGTGGAATTGAAGGAAAGTTTAGTGGAGGAAAGGGAAGTAGGGAGAATATCTCTTTTGGAGGAGGGTACTCTCGATTGGCGTAGGGAGCAGTTGGAAGATTCCGATATTTCGATTATTCTTCTAGGGAAGGAGGCAGGGCGACGCCCTTTGAGGCAGGAGATTTCCGCTGTAAGCTCTGCTGCAAAGTTGTACTGGTCTTATTGGGATTCTCTCGTTATAGAGGATGGCATATTGTATAAGAGGTGGGTGGCCCCGAGTTTGAAGAAAAGCATTCTTCAGTTCATTGTTCCAAAAACCAGAGTCCATCGTGTTTTGGAGTTGGGACATGATTTTTCTTTTGGTGGGCATTTTGGAGTTAACAAGACCCTTGAAAAAATTCGGAAGCGGTTTTATTGGGCCACGTGCAAACAGGATGTGGAGGACTGGTGTAGATCTTGTGAGGTCTATGTTTCTAAAAGGGGTCCCTTAGGAAAAGGGAAGTCTCCTTTGCAAATTTACAATGTCGGTTCTCCGTTTGAGCGTGTCCAGATGGACATTCTAGGCCCTTTTCCAAAAACTTCTTCGGGAAATAGATATCTTCTTGTAATGATCGACTGCTTTACGAGATGGGTAGAAGTAGATCCTCTGAAAAATATTGGTACGAAGTCTATCGTCCGAAGTCTGCTGAGGGAGGTCATCTCTAGACACGGGGTTCCGTTGGAAATCCACATGGATCAGGGGAGAGCTTTTGAATCTCGAATATTTCGGGGATTGTCTGTTCTTCTTGGAATAAAGAAAACTCGGACGACTCCCTTACATCCTCAGTCCGATGGGATGGTTGAACGTCATCATCGGACAATCTTGGACTACCTTTCAAAATTCGTTTCCGAGAATCAGAAGGACTGGGACCGTTGGATCCCTTTGTATCTGTTGGCGTACAGATCTTCGAAGCACGAGACGACAGGAGTTTCTCCTGCAGAACTCTATCTTGCGCGCGATTTAAGGTTGCCTTTGGATCTTCTTCGAGGAAAGCCCCCCGGTCCGAGGGAAACGGACTCTGATTATTTGCAAGAGATTAGAAGAAAATTGGACATAATTCACGAGAGTGTGAGGAAGAGAGTTCGTTTAAAATCTTCACGAATGAAGGGCTGGTACGATCAAAAGACCAGGCCTTGTACCTTGGGAGAGGGGGAGAAAGTGTGGTTCTTCAATCCACGAAGAATTAAGGGCAGGGCTCCCAAATTGCAAAAAAGCTGGGAGGGGCCGTATATTGTCATTAGGAAGCTTAGTGACGTGGTATTTTGTATTCGGAAGTGCGGCGGGAGGAAAAACAAGATAGTACACGCGGACAGGCTTGCTCCTTTTGTCGAAAGACGTGCGGGAGAGGTCTAGGCGCGTTTCGGAGGATCGGAGCCCGGAATTGTTTTGCTTGTTAAATTTTATGTTAAGAAATTACTTTTTTTTTTTTACTGCCTAGTTTTTCTGTTCAAGGAAGCGGAGAAAAGAGACGGAGGCCGTCGTGGCGTAAGGGGGAAGAAGGGAAACCGCTCTCCTGGTCGGAGAGAAAGAGTTCGGCGGGACGAAGACTGCCTCGCCCACGGTTTTTCGCCTGAGGTTTTTCCGTGGGACTTAGGGCGAATGCCGAGACAGGGACTAGGGGAGTCCTGCGGGACGTTGGTGCCTCGGGAAGTTCATCACCCCCCTTGTCCGAAGAACGAAGACTCAAGAGTCAAGACTCAAGAGCAAAGAGTAAAGAAAGAAAGGAGAGAGCATATCGGTAGTGGGGGTACGATTTACTGGGGACGGAAGAAATCCAGCAGCCATCTTGTGTACCCACTTTTGTGACATGCGCAATGCGCATGTTTTCAGCTGCTATAGCGTGTTTTTATGCGTGTATAGTGTGTTGAGTTCAGTGTGTTGCTTATAAAACGTTGAAAAATAAAAAAAAGTTATAACAAATAAGTTATAAAAATGGTATATTGTCAGGCATGTGGCATAACCAACAAAGCTCGATATTATGGAATAACATTTCATCGGTTTGTATTTAATATAATAAGAAACATTTAAGAATTTAGAGGTTATTCTCTTTTGTATCTAAGAGAAACTGTTTCTTTTTCTTGTTTTTTTTACCTTTATTGTTATGTATAATATTAATAATATTAAAATTGTAGATCTAATATGATCGATTTACTAAATAATTTTTCACGATAAACAGATTTCCAAAAAACGAAAGCCAAAGAAATGCCTGGATCAATTTTATAAACGAGCAGGATAAAGGATGGAATATAAATTGTAATAATCCTATGCTTTGCTCGCAACATTTTGAAGAAACATGTTTCGATAAAACATCAAGGATGAAAATTTCTTTAAAACCATTTTCTGTGCCAACAATACATATTTCAAGATCAAAATATTCAAAATATGTAAGTACTAAAAATAGAATTTAAAATAAACTTTTTTATGTATACAACACACACACACACGTATACAACACACACACACACGCATATACATAAGTTGTATTCAAATTATTATTATTATCATTACTAAAAGAAAGTTATAATTGACATACATTGGGAGCTTTCCATCAAACGATACAAGTCGACACAAGCATTATTCTGTCTTTGTTGTTCACCGAAATTGAAAAAAGACAGAATGATGTTTGTGTCAACTTGTGTCGCTTGATGGAAAGCTTCTATTATAGATTTTTATTATGGCAGTGAATATGCAAATGTAGTTGTTATCGCTTAAACACTATTATATACACTATTATATAAAAATAATTTATTTTTCAGGAAGACACTTTTGAAAAAATTATAACTTCCGAGAATTCTCCAGAGAATCGTGAAACATCTGCCGTAAATGTACAAGATATATCAACAGATGCTACAGTGATGGATTTCAATATAAATCAAATAGTGGAGAAGTCAATGATCTCTTGCCAATAGATAGATCAAATGACAAAAAACTCAATGACATATCTAACAATAATATAAAGTCGCTGCCTCTCAATTTTCAAACTGGTGTTTCATATAACATTTTGCAAAGTGCCGAGGAAGATTGTACTAAAGAAGAGAATACAATCGATGGGACAAGTACTTGCTAAAAAGTCCACTTTGATTAGGAACTTACAAAAGAATAAGTGGAAGCAGGAAAAAAGAATATTTAAATTAAAATCAGTAATACAAGAACTCAGTAAAAAAAATCTTGTATCCAATGACAATACTTATGCACTAATGCATGAATTTGGAGAAAATGAGCAACTAATTAACAGGTTATTTAAAAAAACTACTAAAAGTTCTACTCATAAAAAATATGAAGAAGAAATTAGAAAATTTGCAATAACGCTACACTTTTTCTCAGGGAAGGCATACAATTATGTTAGAAGAAAATTTTATAATGCATTGCCACATCCTAAAACACTGGACAAATGGTACTCAACTATAAATGCATCACCAGGGTTATCTACAGAAGCTCTAAACATGATCAAGGCAAAGGCAAAATCTACTGAACGTCGAATCGTGTGCTCATTAATAATGGACGAAATGGCCATAAGGAAAAAAATTGAATTTGATGGTAAGAAATATTATGGGTATGTAGATTTTGGAATTTTACTAGATCAAGATAATAGAGATATTGCGCGAGAAGCTCTTGTTTTCATGATTGTTGCTATAAATGATACGTGGAAATGTCCAGTAGGATACTTTTTTATAAACGGACTTAATGGAACACAAAAAGCGAATTTAATTACAATATGTTTGAAAGGACTTTTAGATTGTAATATCAATGTAATAAGTTTAACATTTGATGGTTGTCAGAGTAATTTAGCTATGGCAAATTTGCTTGGATGTACACTAAATTTACAAAATCTGAAAACTAATTTTAAAATTATAAATCATACCATACAAGTATTACCTGATCCAGCTCATATGGCAAAATTGATTAGAAATACGTTTGCTGAAATTAAAATAATGATTGATGAAAATGGTGATACTATTGATTATAATTTTATTATTAAGTTGCATGAACTCCAAGAATCTGAAGGTCTTCATTTAGGAAATAAATTGCAAAAACATATTAATTTTTTTAAACAAAAAATGAAGGTGAAACTTGCGACACAATTATTAAGTAGATCCGTGGCAGATTCATTGAAATTTTGTAAAGAAAAATTGAATCTTGCCGAATTTAAAAAATGTGATGCAACTATAAATTTCATTCTAATTATGAATGATGTGTTTGACGTCTTAAATTCGCATAATTTATCCGGATTCGGTTTTAAGAAAGCGCTGTGCAAACAAAATATAGAATCAATAAAAAATTTAGCAATTAGATTTAATAAATATATATCATGTTTAAAATTTGCTAATGGACAAAAAGTTGTAGAATCTAGGAGAAAAACTGGATTTATCGGATTTGCCATTTGTTTAGAATCAATTATTAATATTTATGATATGCATATTAACTGTAAAAATCCATCCATTCAGTATTTGCCAGTTTATAAATGTAGCCAAGATCATCTCGAGTTATTTTTCGGATCAATAAGATCACGTGGAGGCTACAACAACAATCCTACCTGTAGACAATTTCAAGCAGCTTATAAAAGATTGCTTATTCACGCCGAGGTTCGTGAAGGTGGGCTTGGAAATTGCATTCCACTAGAACAAATAGATATTTTAAATTGCTCAAGTTCAAAAAATTTAATAGATGAAATCAATAATAGTTGCTCGGCTTCTTCGGCAAGATTCATGGAGAATTTTCAAGACGGCAAAGACGATGTTTATATTGATCATGATCATGATTATTTATTTACAAATAATATATTATCGCAGTATTCCATAGAAGTAGTTATATATATTGCGGGCTTTATATCACATAAATTAGGAAAATCACTTGCATGTGAATCATGTGTTGGTGCCTTGTTTGGCATTAAAGAAAACTTTATGAGTAGTTTGATAAATATTAAGGATAAAGGAGCTTTGGCATATCCTAGTGATGATGTTATTAACATTTGTGTTGTATGCGAAAAATTTTTAAGAAGAGAATTGTTTACTCAGCAAAATTTATACAAAATAAAAAAAGAGAAACTTGTACAATTAATAATAAGGGAATTTTTATATAAAAATGTGTTTGACAAATTGCAAAGCCATGCATTAGACAATCACCCATTACAAAATCATTTATATCTTCTGTTAAAGGCAATCGCCGATAACTATTTAAATTTAAGAATTAAATTTTCATGTAATAATGTAAACGCAAGTGACAGTGTGAGACACTTTTATACAAAACTTATATTATTTAAGGGACAATAACTAGAATATATATAACTATTTACACAATCCAGATTTCTACTTATAGGTTACAGATTTCTACTTAGGTCTTCTCGTTTTTGAAGCTTTTGATTTTAAAAGACCTTAACAAAATTTGAAATTTATTTTTGCTACATTTTAAATATATAGTATCTTCTTTCCTGAAGTTTAAATTCTATTACCGTATATAATATCACAAAATTGTAGCTCTTAATTTTTTTATACATTCCAAAATATTTTGTGTCTTATGTAACATTTATTCTTTTAGTAATTATTCTATTATTTAGTATTTTATTTTTATGTTCCTGACACAGCTGTGTAATCTAGATTAAGTGTAGTTTATATACGATATACAAAGTTTATACTATATTTACTGAAAAATATGTTATAAAATAGGAATATATGTATTAATATGATCAAAATTTGATATTATTTTAGTTTGTTAATTTAATTACTTTTTCAATTATATTTCATTTTTTAAATAAAATAAGAAATCAAAAATTAAAAGTTTATTTGAAATAAAATAAAAAGTACTCTGTCCAAAAATAAAATATATTTTATCCAAAATAAAATAAACATTATTTTATTTAAAACTTTATTCTATTCCCTATTTTTATTTCCAGATTTCGAAATCCATAATTAATATATTGAAATTAATATATTTATAATATATTTATAAGTTATTTCTATCATATTGCAATGAAAACTCATTCAATTTTGGCGCCCATGAGCAGCCATCTTGAGTACCCACTTTTATATATAGGACATCCGTCGCCTGGTCTGAAACCTAATGCTCTCTCCTTTCTTTCTTTACTCTTTGCTCAAGAGTCAAGACTCAAGGGGCAAGATTCAAGAATCAAGGAGCTAGGGCGGAGCCCGGTAACCCGCAGCGGCAGCTCGGGGTAGGGCGAGAAACCGTCCGAAGTTCTCGGGTCCGGGGACGAGAGGTCCCGTGAAGTCCGCGCCCTCCCCGCGAGGGCAGAAGACGTGAGGTTTTCCAGGGGGCTGCCCCGCCTGAATGTCGACATTCCAGGAGGAGGGGGGCAGTGTTGCGCCCGCGTCCGGCCGCCTGGTGCGCAGGGAAGTTACGCACCGGAGGATGCTTCCTGTTCCCTGGCGACGTTTGTTTACGCGTTGCCAGGCGTGTTGTTTGGTTTGAACTGTGCTTTAATAAACCGTTCTTTTCTGCACCCCTTGGGTTGTTCTTTTTGCGGGCGTGTCGCGAGTGCGTGAGAGAGTGCAGAGAGCCGCGGAGTCGCGTGTGAGTGCAACAATATATATATAGAAAACATCTTTACATTATATGTGTATATATATGACTATACTTACTTGTATCACTACATGTTTACCGTCAATGGCCCCAATGCAATGGTTAAAATTCCATAGTTCTTCAAAATCGTTTGCAATAGACAACCATTCTTCTTTTTTTAATCTTGGTGGAAGCACAAGACTATTAACACTTTCACAACCGCTGACACCAATGTGGTGTCATGGGCAGGCCAGTCGTTGTATGCCGGTGACACTCATGTGGTGTCATTGGTAGGCCAGTCGTTATTTGCAGGTGACACTCACGTGGTATCATTGATAGGCCAGTGGCGACGTTTCACTGCGCAAATATGTGGTTGTGAAAGTGTTAAGATGAACCCATATAGCTTCAACCGGCCTTTAGTCAGTTCGAGACGCGAAGCTGTATACTTGCATGAGCCGAATAAAGACTGTGAGTTCTGGAAGACCTAGTTTCAAGGTCAAGTCGCAACCCTTCTTTTCCGCCTCATCCTCAAATGACAAACCCAACAACTGGCGCTGCGGACAAATTCTCTTATAAAGGAACTGTGAAAAAAGATAGGCTGAGCGGATCGCGACGTCAACATGGCCAATGTCTCGTCACAAATCGAGACACTGACGACAGCCATTAACAGTCTTCTTGAGTTTCAACTTAAGCTACATGGTCCTGCGAAGGAGGAAGCACCTCGGACCCCTACTGCATCGCACTCAGAAACCTACAATCACTTAAGTGCTCGCGTAGAGAAATTCTACTTCGGCTCGGGCGACGAAACGAAATCTTTCTCAAAATGGCTACTACGCCACGAGTACACCGTGGTCACAGAAGCAGCGTGCTTGTCACTTCAGATGCAAACACGTCTCATCTTAGATAAACTTGGCCAAACGGAATTTGACAGGTTAGTAGATCATATTGCGCCTTCGGATCCGTCACAAATGGTCCAAGCAGATTTAATTTCAACACTCAAGAAACTTTTCCGCGACAGAATACCCATCACGCGTCGCCGCATCGAAATTTTAAATCATCGCTATGACAAATCAGTGCCGATATCGGAACACATTGATCGCATCAATCGTCATGCCGCCGAGTTCGATCGCTCAAAATTGACGGACGATAGCCTCCGTATACTGCTTCTCTTGCAGTCGTTCTGTTTCTCAAGTGACAATGACGAGTTAAAAAAAATCACTCTTCGCGTAATCGAAAAAAATCAAAACGCCTCACTAAAAGACGTCGTCGCAGAGCTCGAAGCTCATCTAAATGTCTCGTCAAGTTTAAAAACATTAGAAAACCCGACTAAATCTTCTCAAGCAACTGTGCTGAAGATCTCGCGTGCTAAACAGAAAAGCATGTCAAAACAAGATTCCTCATCGGAATCCTCGCGCAATCTATCTACGAATGCTAAGTGTAACGGATGCGGCGGTGCTCATCCACGAGCAAAGTGCATTTTCCGCGACGCGGTGTGTCACAAGTGTTCCATCAAGAGGCATATCGCGAAAGTCTGTCGTTCTAAAGCAGACTATTCGAAACCAGTGACCGACTTAAAGAACGTCACCGAACCAAAAACAATCGCTGAATCTAAAAGTGTCCAAACTTTGTCGATATCCGTTGTCGATAAACGAAGACGCCTTTTCCTTCCGATTATTCTTCTCGGTAAAACATTATCTTTACAATATAATACCGGCTCAGATATCACGGTAATCGGCAAAAAAGAATGGATTTATCTCGGATCGCCTAAACTCACCGTGAGTAATACAATCTTGCATGCTGGCGGAAGCAAACTAGACATTATTGGCAGATTTCACTGCCCGATCCAAGCGCTAAATCGCAAAGGCGAAATCTTCATAGATGTCGCGTCACGAGATGGAATTAACCTATTCGGCCTAAACGCTATTGACAGTCTCAATCTATGGTCCATACCGCTAACCAAGCTGCATCATGACAGCTCAGCAAATGTACATAACCAATGTACGTCAACATTACCAGAAGCCACATCAGACGCAAACTTGTCTCACGTCAAAACGGCTACGCGTTCCGTGAGTACGATCAACGGCAGAGTTACGTCAGATCACAACGTCTATCTCAAGGACGTCCTTCATCAGTTTCCTAATTTATTCGCTGAGGAACTAGGTACGTGTCAAAATTTCACTGCAAAGTTTCATCTTTCAAATGAGGCTCGTCCAGTCCAGACCCCGTGTCGACAAATTCCATTCGCCATGGAAAGTCTCCTCGAAGAAGAACTAACACGTCTCGAATCAAACGACATTATCGAGCGCGTAGAAACCTCAAACTGGACATCACCTATTGTCATCGTAAAAAAGCAGAATGGCAAAATTCGTCTGTGTGTCGATTTCTCGACAGAAGTCAACAACGCGCTATTAGATAACAAACACCCACTTCCTACAGTCGATTATATCACTTCTAAGCTAAACGGAAACTGCCTTTTTAGCTTATTAGACCTCAGCGACGCATTTTTCCAAATCACAATTGATGAATCCCACCGAGATATCACAACTATTACAACTCCAAAAGGACTCTTCAGATTTAAACGGTTGCCCTTCGGGATCAAAACCGCTCCGGCCATCTTCCAGCAAGCTATGGATATCACACTCTCTGGCCTCCCAGGAATCTACGCTTATCTCGATGACATCATGGTCTTTGGAGCTACTCGTCAGGAACATGACAAACGATTGAAATATACTCTCCAACGTTTGCAAGATAGAGGTTGGACTTTAAGAGCTGAAAAGTGCCGTTTCGGCCTCGAAGAAATAAAATATCTTGGCTGGATTGTCAACGCTCAAGGTATAGCTGCCGATCCGGAGGCAGTCAAGGCTATTGTAGACATGCCAAATCCAACTTCCGTCTCGGAGGTCCAAAGTTTCCTGGGTATGGTGAATCACTACGACAAATTCATCCCTCATCTACACCAAATGAAACAACCACTTGAAGATCTCACTCGTAAAGACCGCCCATGGTCTTGGGATCACTCACACAGTTCAGCCATAGATCAGATAAAAAAAGATACTTATGAGCCCTCTCCTACTGGAACATTACGACCCTACCAAAACCTTAGTGGTAGCAGCAGATGCTTGTATGACTGGTAGGCATGTCGATCTGAAATCGATTAATCGAAAAATCGATTATTTAGAGTAAAATAATCGATTTTTTAGATCGATTTGGAATGTTACATCGATTCGATGAATCGATCCATGAACCCCTCGAATCGGACCGATTCAAAAATGAGCAATAAAGTTCCTAAATTGACTACAATATTTTAGTTTTTTAATATTTTGCTGTTGTCGGACACATTGATAATTTGAGCGCATAAAATAAATGATCCTGAAGTTAGCAGAAATGAAGAATTTTTTTAAAATTTTTAATGTGAAATTTAATTGAAAAAAAATAACCAAAAAAATGCACTTGTAGAAAATTTATAAAATGAAAAGTGAAATTTTTTTCAAACAATGTTTTTTTAATTTATCGTTTAAAAAATATCTAAATATTTCTAAGTGTCGGCTAACTTCAGTGTCATATAAGATAAATATTTATGAACACATTCACAGATGGCGTTATGTTACTGTCATCATTTCTGTGAATCTCTCCCGCCTCCCGGTGTCTAACCTATTCATTCTGTCTATGCAGTGAAATTATTTTATTTATCAAACATATAGTGTGAGTATATATTATATTTTAAAGTTTATAGTAACGCAATAAACAGTATTGTGCTCGAGTAGCATTCATTTTGATTTGATAAATAGTGAATGATTTATCGAGAAATCTTTGTTGCAGTTTACACTTTTCTTAAAGTATTGTTGTTTTTTTTAGCCTAAAATGTCAACTAAAAGTGATACATGGAATCACTTTGTAAAAAAGGGATCAAGTGGCGTATGCAAATATTGTCATATTGAAGTCAAAACATGCGGAAATACAACAAATTTACGCAACCATTTATTGCGTAGACATCCATGTATTAAATCTGTAAGTCAACGACGACAGGTGGTGGCAAGTGATGTTATTGGTGTCGATGGCGGCAAAAAACTAATTGGAGTGTGTGCCTGTACTTTTTTCTTACATGCAACACGCTACATATACCTTTTTTTATCAATGCATGCTTGCTTAAAAATTGTGTATTCTTGAAGTTTTTTTCCTTTTATTGTATTTATTTTTTAATTTGAAATAATAGAATAAAAAAATATAATTCTTTTCAGACGAATGATAATATTCTTACTTCGTCGACATCAACGGAGATATTTGGCGTAGATGATGTTTTGAGTTTGACTAGTTCAAAAAAGTGCTGTGATTCCGATCTAGAAAGTATAGCGTCATCATCAGCATCATTGCAAACGTCAAAACTTAATCAACTAACTCTGGATTCATGTGTTAATAATATTAAAGCATTTAGTGGTGAGATTTTTTTGTAATATAATGAATTACCTACTTTGTCTATGATGTCCATAGTATATTTAAGGGCAGTGATAATGTGTAGCTTTAATTTAATGTTTATTTTTTCAGTAAACGGAAAAAAGTATGGACAATTAAATAATGCTGTCATGTTAATGATTTGCAAGGATACTTTACCATTAAATACAGTTGAAAAAGAAGGTTTCCAATACTTAATGAAAACAGCAGTACCTTTATATAAACTTCCTTCACGACAGACAATTACACAAATGATAGATGATAAATATGATGTTCTTTCTTTGCAATTTAGAGAAAAGCTCTTAGAAGTGGAGTCAATATGTTTAACTACGGATATCTGGACAGATACACATAATACTAGAAGCTACATGGGTTTAACTGGACACTTCATACATGAAAGTGAACTATTGAGTATAAATTTTGGTGTGTCCCATTTAATCGAGCCCCATAATGCTGATTATTTAAGTCAAATGCTTATAACAATGACTGAAAAATGGGGCATTATTTCAGAAAAAGTTGCAGTAGTTGTTACTGATAACGGTGCCAATATCGTCAAAGCCGTAACAATCGCATTTGGCAAACAAAAACACTTATGGTGTTTCGCCCATACCTTAAACTTAGTAGCTCAAAAACCTTTTGAAGAGAAAAGTGGTATTGAAAATGCCAAACAGTTACTAAACATTGTAAAGGATATAACTAGATATTGTAAACAGAATGTAAATGTGGCTGATGCTCTTCGTAAAGCGCAAAATGATGTAGCAGTCCCACTCAAATTGATTCAGTCAGTTTGCACGCGTTGGAACTCAATTTACTATCAGCTAGTTCGATTTGTAAAGTTATCAAATCTACTTGCCCCGATATTACTCAACCACCCGAAAGCCCCACCAATGTTAACAGCCAGTCAACTAGATGGTATTAGAGATCTTATAAATATTTTAAAACCCATGGAAGCTGTGACAAAAGAAGTATCCGTCGAAAAATTTGTAACGTCAAGCAAAATTATACCAATAGTATCCTGTCTTTTGGAAACATATAGTGCAATGAAGACGGAAACGGATGTTGGTGCTGCAACCAAAAATTTAATATTGGAAGAATTAAATAAGAGATTTGGTACAGTGGAACAAGTTCATGTGTTAGCTACCACCACACTACTGGATCCAAGGTTCAAGAAAATTCATTTTTCTGACAGAATAGCATGCTCCAGAGCTATTAATAAAATTAATAGTATGATTGTAACTTCAAAACAACAATTAGAGAGTAATTTAAATTATGAAACTCCAGAGAACAATTTGGAAAGCCATGTGAAGGAAACCGAAGAATCTAACATTTGGGAATTCCACAACAAGTTGGTAAAAAATCAGTTGCAATCACTTCAAACAGAAAGTCAAGGACAAGGCTTACAAGATGAATTAAAACATTATTTAACACAGCCTGTCGTCGACTTCAAAACAACGGATCCTATCACATATTGGTATCATCAAAGAAATTCCTTGTACAGCTCAATAACGCCGATTGCCAACAAATACTTTTGCATAGTTGGAACATCTGTTCCATGCGAAAGGCTTTTTTCTGTTGCAGGAAATATTGCTCGAAAGGAATCGTCTAGATCCCGAGCGATTGGACAAATTAATTTTTTTAAAGTCACTCGATTTAAAATACTGGGAAATGTGATTTCTTGTTGAATTTTATAAAAGTTAAATAAAACTTACAATTTGATTAATTTATTTTTTATGACTGACTTACTTAGGCTAGACTAGAAACTTAGACTGCCTGATTGTTTTAGTGGTCGCAAGCGCGACTGCTGAGCAAGAAGTTCTGCGTTCGATTTCCGGGTCGGGCAAAGTAGTAGCACGGAGTCTGGATTCATACCCGGTGTATGGCAATAGGCTCACTCTCTATCTACAATCGAACTCCATTAACTCGCATACCATAATCTCGGAACTTCCTCTCAATATTGACTATCTTCAATCTTGACCCCCACTTTGAGGTACCTTGTCTCCTACATTACTCGTATTAACAGTAAATTATCATCAATAATGTTCTGTGTCTATATAAGACATGTTTGAAACTTTCGCGATTAATCGAAAATCGATCTTATAATGCTCGATTTAATCGAGAATCGATTCTATTATGTTCGATTCGAATCGAATCGGAGACCGATTTTTTTTCAAGTGAATCGACATGCCTAATGACTGGAATCGGCGCCGTTCTCCTACAACGAGATTCACACGGCAACGAACGCGCCGTCTACCATATAGCTCCAAGTTTAACGGATGCTCAGCGAAACTATTCCCAGCTGGAAAAAGAAGTTCTCGCACTTGTCACAGCAGTCGAAAAATTCCACAAATTTGTTTGGGGAAGAAGATTTATACTTCAAACTGACCACAAACCACTCGTAGCTCTACTTCAAACAGAGAACACCAAAGACCTAAAACCAACTACAGCATCTCGGCTCAAACGTTGGGCATTACGCCTCTTAGGCTACGACTTCAAAATTGAATATATACGCACTCAAGAATTTGGTCAGGCCGACGCGCTGTCTCGTTTAATCGACAAATTTCGACGCGACAACGCTGAAGAATTACAAGTCACTAGCATCCGAGCAACAGAATCGGAACTCCTCCAAATAAAAAATCTTTCCATCGATTTCTTTGGCAAGGAACTCAGGAACAAACTGAAAGAAGCAACGAAGGAGGACCCTCTTTTACGCTCAGTGTTCCAAGCCATCAAGGAAGGCTGGAAATCAAAGGTAAATCCAGAATTAGAGTCCTTCAAGAGGCGCTCGGAGGATCTCAGCATCGTCGATGACACACTACTCTTCGGAGACAGAGTAGTCATCCCAGAAAAACTTAAACCGACAATTTTAGCAGCTCTTCACATAGGCATACGAAGAACAAAACAGTTAGCTCGTGAATACGTATTCTGGCCCAAAATGTCGGAAGACATAGAACGCCTCGTACGTCAGTGCGATTCTTGCGCACTAAATCAAAAACTTCCGGTAAAAATTCCTTTGGAGCCATGGCCTACTCCATCCCGTCCGATGGAACGAGTCCACATTGACTACGCAGACCTTGTCAATGGGCACTATTTCCTCGTCTTGGTGGACGCTTATTCGAAATTCCTGGATGTCGCAATCACAAATTCAATCACTGCGAATCGTACCATTGATCTTTGTCGAGAATTTTTTTCTAGGTACGGACCTCCAGATGTACTCGTCACGGACCATGGAACACAGTTCACCTCAGAACTGTTCGCCACTTTCTGCAAGGAAATGCAGATCTCCCATCTGCTAACGCCGGTCAATTATCCTCAATCAAATGGTCAAGCAGAAAGGATGGTGGATACTGTAAAGAGAGCTATCGCAAAGGACCCATCTGACTGGAAACGTCAGCTTCTCAACTTTCTTTACAGCTACCATGCTCGGAAACTCACGAGGGAAAAGCTCCAGCCGAACTCTTCTACAACCGGCGCATGAACTCTCCGTTCACCAAATGGCTCCCAAAACCAGAGCTTCCTGAGTCATCGTCAACGAACGGCGCTCCTGAAAAACCTCAAACCATGGTAAAACAATTCAAGAAACACCATGGTGCCAAACCTCGTCAGCTACATGAGGGAGAACGTGTAGTAGTCCTGATCCGCAAGGACAAGAGAGAACAAGGCATCATCAAAAAAAGCCTTGTCTAAAGCCTGTTACCTAGTCCATCTTGATAACGGCAGAATCATCGAGTATCACATCAATCACATCTGGAAAGGAGGTTCCTCCCGGGCAACGCAAAAAGACAAAATCGATGACTGGACGTTCTATCAACCTCAAGAATCCCAGTCCCCAAGGCAAGAATCACCACCTGTCTCGGAACCAGGTCTTCCATCGGAGACACCTTCTCCACAAAGTTCGTCCAGGCAAACCCCGGAACCTCCAGTAACTCATCTGACCCCAGTCAGACATATCCGCAACCGCACGGCCCCCAAAAGATTGGTCTTGGATCCGTCCACCAAAAGCTACACCAGGCCTAATAAACTCTTATGGGAAAATTTTGATTAGTATTTCAGCGCCATCTAAAAGTCTGACTTCATGAAATATGAACTACAATGCCAAAAATCCAATATGGCGTCAGCTATCCTCAGCTGTGTTATTATTATATTAGTTGCAAATAGTTGTGCGTGAGAGTTAATAACAGTAGTTAACAGTACTTTTATTAAGCCTTACTGTGAACTGTGAGCTGCTGTGAGTTATTTATAAAAAGTTGGGAAATCTCTCGTAACGTAGACACAGGTAACTATTAACCTTATCAATAAATATATATCAGCTGCAGTCGTGAATAAAGATTTATATTCTACAAATTTATTGTTCTTTGAAGTATATGAAGATCAAACATATAATACAATAAAAAATATAATTAGGAATATAATTAAAAAATTAAAATAAAAATATATTTTATAGAAAATATGGGAAGAGCATGTTGTGTTCCGGGATGTAATTCAGGAATAAAGGTGCCATCACATAAGTTCCCCAAATGTCCAAAAAGATATTTAGAATGGATTGAAAGTTTAAAACTGGATCATTTAAAAAGTTATTGCGCAAATCAGTTGCAGAAGTATAAAATCTGTCACAAACATTTCCGTGAAAAAGATTATAGCCTTTCTTTGCATCATCGGTTTTTGTTGAATACAGCAATCCCTATTCTATTTGTGACAGATTGTAATATAGAGACAATAACTAGCAATGTACAATCACATTCATCCTAGCAACAAATTCAAGAAAAAACAGAAACACAGCACAGTCAGATTGAACAACTTGCAAATGATCAAAATAAGCATACAAATGCAATGAAACTTCTTGAACCATGCAGCAATGAATTTGAGCAGTTACAATTAAAAGAGATGCATGTGAATAATAATATGCAGCAAATTGAGTTGGAGAATATAGTACTTCAACAAAGTGTTTCAGGAAACAAAATGCCTAAACAACAAGAAACAATAAAGAAAGACATTAAGAATCATGAACATAGACTACAAAACTTAGAAACACAAATGTCTAATATTAAAAAAATATTAAAAAGACGACCACAGTTGCAAGAAATAACTCGCATAAAAATGTTAAGTTCCGATGCTAAAAAACTGTATGATTTAAGTAATAAATTAAAACGCCAAAATAGATATTTCAGGCATCTGATAAAACGTCGCAAATCACAAGAGAAAAAAAGAGCAGTATCCTTACAACACAATATTGAGAGTACAACTTCAACCGCAACTGTACGGGAACGTTTTGTTAATATGATAGTAAGAAACAGTGACATACCATCTCAGGTATAGTGCTATATTACAAATTTCTCTACCTATAATATTTCTCAAAGTTATTAATAATTATACGTATCCTATATTTGTAGCAGGTTATCATGATCTTGTTTTATTTGTACACTGGCCTCCAATGATTCGTTCCTAGATTCCCTCTGCGGAGCAAGGGGGAATAGGTGTATAGCCATGGCTATTGGCTGTACACCTATTCCCCCTTGCCCCAAATTAATCTTATTCATTTAATTATTTAATCTATAATTATATTCCGTTTTTTATTTTATTTCAATAAATTATATATAATCTTAATTAATTGTATATATTAAATAACGCAGATTATTTGTGACTAATATTGTAATATGCCTTTTGTATTTATATTTTTGTGGTTGCACATGTTATTTTATTTTCATAGGCTCGAAAATATAGTGTAGCAGATAAAATATTTTGCATTGGCATTTATAAAAGATCCCGTTGTGCATATAATTTTTTATCGAAGTATATATGTTCCCCTTCAATTACAACACTAAATTACCAACTTAGTAATATACCATTACAACCTGGATGCACTAAATTAATGACTACATATTTAAAGCATATAGCTGCAGATATACATGTTGAAAATGAGAAGTTCATTGCTCTCATATGGGATGAAATGTCTGTACATTTCATATGAGCCTACATTATCATATGATCAGTTACATGATAAAATTATTGGTTTCGAAGACTGGGGAAATAGAAGAACCAGAAAAATAGCTGATCATGCTATTACATTTTACTTGCGATGCCTTAAGACAGGAAAGAAGATGCCATTGGGATATGGATTTTGCGAAAGCAGTACAAAGACTGTTCAACTAATGCGATGTGTGAAAGAATGGTTAAAAAATATTATCGATTGTGGTTTAATACCAGTAGTAACAATATGCGACCAAGGAGCCTCAAATATTGCCGCTTTAAACACTTTGATTAGTGAAAGTAATAGTACACGTATAATGAAAAAATGTAAAGAAAAAAGTAAGAAAATTATGAAAAGTATGTGAAATACACAATTTGTTTGTTTTTTTATTAACAATCACACACACATGTAATTTAAAATAAATATTCTAATGCAATAATAAAAAATATATAAAATGTGCTATATAAATATGTACTATATAAATATGTGCTATATAAAATGTGTTATATAAAATGTAATAAAAAATATATAAAATTTGTTTCAGATAACAGTTTTCTAATAAGAGACTATGAAATATTTCCAGTATTTGATTATTTACATTTATTAAAAGGAGTCAGGAATAATTTGTTATTTAAAGACTTGTGTATAGATATTAACAAGAAATCTGAAGAAAGAGAATTTGCTTTTTGGGATGATATTATTATAACATATAATATTGATAAATATTCTTTACTAAAACTATATCAATTACCCAAGCTTACAGATAAACATGTTATACCACATCTTATTCCGAAAATGAGAGTCAAGTATGCAGCTGAAGTATTAAGTAGGACTGTATCTAATTTCATGGATATCATACTACATTTAAGTAAAGGTAAAATTAAATATAAAAATTGAAAATGTACAACATATAAATATTTTTCTGTAATATATATTTTTTATAACTTAATATCTTTTTTTATTATTTCAGGAGTTGTTCAAACACAGCAAGGTTTATTAACACTATCGAAAAGCGCTGATACAATTTCACAAATTATATTATTTTTTAATGACTTATTCGACTCCTTTAATGGGAAAAAAGGCCAAGGTTTAAGCAGCATTTTATCTTTAACCAGCGGACACATTGATTTTTGGAAAGATGCATATAAACAATTAAAAAACATGCAATATGTTGAGAAAAAAACTCGACAAGTTCCAAAAAGAAATAACCCAAAATTAAAACTGGTATTAAAAACTGGTTGTGGACTATAAAGGCTGTGCAAGAAATATGGAAAATATTACTAAAAGCGCAATTTCAGTCATTGAACTTGAAGTTCCTTAACCAGGATATTATAGAAAATTTTTTTAGCCAAATCCGAAATTTTGGAGGTGCTAATAGCAATCCTAATCCAAAACAATTTTGTGAAGCTTTTAAAGCTTTGTTAGTGTGTAATTTGACATCCAAACAATCTTTTGGAGCTAATTGTAAGGAAGATGGTGAAGGAACATCATTAGCTTTATCTGGATTAATAGATGTCAATGAAGAGGCAAAAAGAAAACAGTTAGAAGTGGAAGAAATTGATTTTACAGAAACAGCTATACCTCAAGCTACCACAACTGAACTTACAATAGATCCCAAAAACATTATACAAATTGTTAGTAAAAATAAATTAGTAATTGAATGTCAAGAATGCACACATAATTTAAATAATGAACAACTAGTACAATTCATTCAACATGCTACTGAAGAAATGGAAAGAACATTTCCGGATATTTGTTACGAAATTAAAGTAGCTGAAAAAGTAAGAAAAATGTTAGAAGATAAAGAATTAATACCTTGTTTATCTCACAATAATTGCATACATCTCAAAACAGCTCTTTTCACAACAATTGCCTCTGAATTTATTAAAGCTTGGTGCGCATTTATGAACAAAATTTTATGCAGAAAAATTGATATCAATTCGAATAATTACATATATAACGCAGCAAAACTTATGTCGAAAAAGTACATTAAAAAAACAAGCAAAAATAAAGAAGACAAAGGTAAATATTACAATATTTTTTATATGGGTTTTGGATGATATAATAGATGTTAATAAAATTTTTATGTGCAGAGATTCATTCATCGAGTTAAATTTAACAACATATGTCATCGATTGATTACTCGAATGAGAAACTACGAACCTGAGACCACCTGAGATTTAACGAGACAATGTTCGAAGGAAATATTATTTTTATTTATTATTCATATACTGTACCCAACTGTACCTTCTTGTGTAAATATATATTACATTTTTTACAATTGCTTTGTGTTATAGTTTTTGTGCTGTAATTTTTACATTTAATTTACTTTAAATCACTTTAGAATTACAATAAATGGAATAACCGCACATTTTTACCGATCGATATATAAATTCTGCTATTTAGTTCATTTTTCTTAGAGTCAGACTTTTAGATGGCGCTGAAATACTAGTCAAAAATTTAACATGGGAGTTTGTCATCCCTGATTTGTCGATTCCGGCGTAGTCACAGACTCCGAACCGCAGAAACGATCGCTCCTTTCGTACGTACTGTCCTTGTCAGGACACTGGAACACCAGAGGCGTGTGCTCTTCGGGCCGCCAACCCTGCACTGGTGTGTGCTCTCCGGGTCACCAGCTCTACGGCGAGTGCTCTCCGGGCCGCCAACCTAGGGCGTGTGCTCTCCGGGCCGCTTTACATCCCATCCTGCCCAGGAAAGGTACCAAGGGACAACAGCTGCCAGTTCCGTCACCCGAACAAGGCCTTGTCCCTGAAGCCACCGAGATCCAGTCCTTGAACCAGGGGATATCCCTTCTACCCTGGAGGATCATCAGGCTCGCACTACCACCGAGTCCTAGTCAACGGCAGAACCCGGAGACCAAGCACGAGTACGCAGAGCACCCAAACGTTATCGGAAATCATTGAGCCCCTACAGACCACGGGGACTCAGACCTCCCAGCAACTGGAGGATACCCAGACACAGACGAACATCAAGCCTGTCGATTCAAGTGCAAATCAGCCCGCACGCCTTAAGCCCAGTCGCAGACGCACCCGCGACGCCTAAGGGGAGGCCTCGTACACCTGGCCGGCGACACAAGAAGCGGAGGCCGAAATTGGCCGAGATTTACAACGATCTGTTTGGAGCGACTCCGGAAAAAGAAAGTCGCTAAAGAAGAGCGCTAACTTCCCGCCCTTTTCAGGGCGCCAAAAGATTCCAACATGAATACCCTCTGGTTCTAATAAAGAATTACCTGTCATTGTCGAGATACGACTACCCCCCACAATAAAGTTATCAACCGATTGCATGTTCAGCAAAATCGTTATAAGAAGAAAATAGCTACTTTAGAAGGATTGTTAACCGAACTGCGACAGCAGTGCTGACTTTCTTCTAATGCTTCCAATATTATTCAGGTATAATTGTACATAATGTAAAGCTAAATTTTGAATTGATCTACAATCGAATTATTATATAATGCATGTTATTTTTTTTTTTATGTATCATGTAATAATATCAACAATTTATCATGTTTTTTACAGAACAAGGAAGTAAAGATGCTGAGCTGGTGCTGCAGGTACAGCAATTACAGCAGCAGCTGCAAATTTTGCAGCAGCAGTAGCAACAGCAGCAGCCACAACAGTCACAGCAGCAGCAACAGCCACAGCAGCAGCAGCAGCAGCAACATGGTATGTCACACATACATATATATGTACATACCCTATTAGAAGTATTTTATTGAAAATGTTCTGAAATTTATTTAAAATGGGGTTAATTTCTCAATTAACTCCGGTTGATTCATCATTTTAATTTAATATTATCAAAAGTAACAATTTTCAGTAAAATTTTATAATATTTAATATTTTATACTTCATTTTTTAATCACTTTTTAACAATACATTTAACAATATATTTTTACAACATACATTTAACAACAATATACATTTAATAATATATCTATTAAATAGCATTACATTGAAATTTATAAAGAAAGTAAATTTTAAGTTATTTTGAGATACTTTTTTAGTAATTTTTTAATAATTTTTATTTCAATTTCAATGAACAGTAAAATAAGAGTTATTGAAAAAATATTAAATTAATCTCCAAATAAATTTTAATTTTTCTTATAAAATTTAATATAATATTGAAAAATATACTGTTGAAAAAATATTATAAAAATATTAAATATTATAAAATTTATTGAATTAAACTAAATATTGTAGTATTTTTGTAAATGTTGATGAAATGATGATCAAACGAAGTCGATTGAGAGAAATTTTAAATATGTTTCAGGGAAATTTTCAGTAAATTATTTCTACCAGGGCGCACACATACACATATTATAGACACCTACAAACGCACGCAAACAAATATTGTATTTTTTCCCCATTTTATATTTATTAGTAATTTTACTTTCAGTTCAAAGACGAGGAGCCGGACGGACGCGTGCCCGTTGGTACAACCAGCGGGCAAATAGGAGCAGGTTCTCTTCTCTGGCAAGAGGAGTTCTCGAGGAGGAGGAAATAAGCAAATAATCCATAACTACTACAATTATTATTAATAAAAAATAAAAAAATTCAATAAAATTAATTATAATATCTTGAACAAGCTTTCCGTATTAATTGTTGTACCCGTACATTCGATATGCAGAGTATAATGATATATAGGTAACAACAAGATTGAAATGAAGACTGACAATTTCTTATTTGTTGATATAAGTAATATTATGTAATTTTTGTTTTATTTCATCATGTGATATATCTACAAAATGTACATTCATTTTTTCTGCTTTCATGTCTATATACTCTTTTCACATTCCCTGATACAAATTGTAGGATGTTATAAAATATTTCTGAAATTTTCATATTTTGTCAACATTTATATTACATAATACGCTCTTATCATATATATTTTTTTACAAATATATTTACAAATGGAATTAAATAACATATGACATAAAAACCTATAAGCGTTACCAGATATTAATTGTATATTAAAATTAAATTCCATAATCTTGTTAGAGATCATGATTAATTTTATTTTTACGTTGGAAAGTAAAATAAAAATATGTATATTACACTGAAAGAGCGTAATTACATCTATCATAAAACTATAATAAGAATTTTTGATATTTTTGTCAATAAATATAATTTGTGTATGTGTGTGTATATTTACAGAAAGTTCCAAATTTTTATCTTAATATTTTTTTATAAAAATTATTAATAATGACATAAATCTATATACTCTCAGGTAACTAAATGTGATAAAATATTATAAAAACGATATTATAAACAATTTAATTTAATATGCATAATATGTAAAATTATGGATTTTGTTATAGTTCCAGCTATATAAAGAAATATTTAACAATGAGACCTAAAATTGAATTAATTTGTTACATTATTAAAGATATTTGTTTGTGCTATTTAAAAGGACGTAATGTATCTAATAATAACATATTTAAAAGCATATTATAATATATCAAAATTTCATATAATATTAAGGTACAGTTCATCGAAACTTTATTCCAAAATTTTCAAATTGATATCATTTTTGTTAAAAAAAATTTTTTTTTCAGTTTTTTTACATAATTTAATACTCTGTTATACATTTAAACATATACACAAATTTTGAACATGTATTTTGTATAGATTCAAATATAATTTGATTTCAAATGAGTGTTGTGTGTATACATATATACATATATATATACAGTGTATATGTACAGTGTATATATATACATACACATATATATACATATACACATATTTATGTATACAATTGTCTGTACATAATATATTAAGCTGTAAAACATTCTGAAGATTATTTTATTTATGCTTTTTACTTATACTCTTCACTTAGGCTATTGCAGACGAGGAAACGATTATTAATGAGCTGCAAAAAGAGAAAGTGAATGGACAATATTCATCCCAACTCGGAGCTTTTGCATTAACTGTACATTTTTACAGTCCAAAGACTTATAATTATGTTCGGGAAGTTTTTAAAAATAAATTACCAGCCCCGTCAACGATACGAGCATGGTACAGTAATACCGATGATTCTCCAGGCTTTACCCAAGATGCTATAAATATTTTAAAAAAGAAAGCAGAGGCTGTTGAAAAAAATAAAAAAATATATGTTTAATGATGGATGAAATGTCGATCCGGCAGCAAGTTGAATGGTGCAAATTAAAACAGCGATTTATAGGTTATGTCAACTGTGGATCTGTAATTGATGAACCCGAGGACTTACCATTGGCAAAATACGCTTTGGTATATATGCTCAATGGAATTAACCAAAGATGGAAAATACCTGTTGCATATTTTGTCGTAAATGCACTGACATCGAATGAACAAGCAGATATTACAAAAAAGGTCCTGGAATTCATTTCAGCATCAAATATTAATGTCATCGCCATGACTTTTGATGGACTTGCTTCTAACATTTCGATGTGCCAGGAATTGAATGCAGACGTCTATAACAAAAAGCCATTTTTTCCATACCCAACAGATGCTTACAACGTACACATATTTTTTGATGCTGCGCACATGCTAAAATTGATTAGGAATGTTTTAGCTTTCATATGAGTGTTATTTGATGGTAACGGAGATGTCATTAAGTTCGAATACTTCGAAAGCCTTGTTAAATTACAGGAAGCTGGACATTTTCATTTAGCTAATAAGTTCAACAAAAAGCACATAATGTGGTATAAAAACAAAATGAACGTAAAACTCGCTGCTCAAACGTTTAGTGAAAGTTGTGCCGTGACCTTTCAACAGCTTTTGGAAGATGGTAATTCCAACTTCCTCGGTTGCGCTGCAACAATCAAGTTTTGCAGGATAGTAAATAATACATTTGACTGCTTGAACTCAAGAAGTTTGTCTTCAAATGATTATAAAAAACCATTAAAATTAGATACGGCGGAAATGTTTTTTAATTTTTTTACAAAGACCATCGATTATTTGTCATCCTTAAAACTACAGCCCAACGGGCCTCTTGTAATTAAAAGTAAGATTAAGACTGAGTTTTGCGGTTTTATTATAGACCTGGAAAATTTAAAAATAATGTACGTGGAGTACATAGAAACTGGATATCTGCAATATCTTTTGGCATATAAATTGTCCCAGGATCATTTGGAAGTTCTGTTTTCATGTTTTAGGGCTATGGATGGATTCAATAACAATCCTACTTGTAAACAGTTTTCGGCGTCGTACAAACGATTTTTGCATCGCAATGAGGTAAAATCTTCAGCGCAAGCAAACTGCATACCACTTGACAGTACCAGTATTTTAACGGTCTCATCCAGTAAAAAAATTTCACTTTCATGCGATGACGACACTATAAATGCTGATAAAAACACCTATAACGAAATAGACAAAAAACTAATAGATTTCGCAGATGTGCCTTTAGAATTGATAGATTCGAATCTAAATCATGCAGCTCTTTATATAACAGGTTTTGTTGAAATGAAGATCTTAAAAGTATTAAAATGCGATACTTGTTTTAGACTGTTAAATGAATGTGATGAAGTACATTCAGACTTCATTCAGCTGAAAAGTTTCGGATTTCTACGTTATCCAAGACAAGATTCATACGTACTGACTACTTGGATAGAAAAGGTTTTTAATCTTTATAGCATAAAAGATAATTTAAAATCTAAAAACGCATTCCAAAAAATGATGGCAAATGTCTTGCGTAATTTAACAATCAATAACCTTTTTACTAATTTTGATTCACACGTTCGAGATTTAGATTTTCTAGAGAATCACAAATACCAACTAATTAAATTATTTATAAAATTATATTTGCATGTGAAACTTTCATATGCAGGAAAGAACATTACTTGTGAGATGCATGATACTTTCGTTAGACATATAAATAAAAAAATGATGACTCTTTGGAAAGGACAATAGTTTAATATATGTTACATATTTTTATACATTTTATATATTTTTATATATTATATTTAGTGTTAAATATATCTTTAAAATATAAAATACGTTACTGCATATGTAAAAGATGACTACATTTTTTAATCTCGATTTACTCTCTTTTATTCAGTATTATATTCAAAAAATCAATTTAAATTCGGTATATACTCAATACTTTCTTTAACACATGTATATTTAATAATATTTTATCTTCAATTTAATTTTTTCCAAATATCTTTTCATATTTTCAAACCTTTGATTATATTAATACACCGAATCGGTATTTCAATTTGCCGCGTTTGAGCAAAAGGCAGGGCCTATCTTACTCAATGTGACTTAAGGTACAATTTCATGCGAGCGAAGAAAAGCTAGCGTTTATCCCCACTCTACCGCAAAGCAAAGCAGCGTTAAAATGCTGTTCGCTTTCGCCTCTTACCTTTTCATGGAGCGAAGAAAAGCTAGCGTTTATCCCCACTCCACCGCAAAACAAAGCAATGTTAAAACGCTGTTCGCTTTCGCCTCCTATTGGCTGCGTTCCGATATTCACTGCCAGTACTGAAAATCTGTAGTTCGCGTCACATACACTATAGATTTTCAGTACTGACGGTAAATATCGAAACGCAGCCTATATCTTGGTGTAATAATTTTGTAAAAATAAAAATGAATGATAGTAGTCAGTACATAGAACAATACAGACGTATAGTGGGAATTACAGTTGCAGCAGAAGTAAGAAGACGATGCATAGCTATAGCTATGATGCTTTCGTTGGAAAAAAAAACCAAATATAAAAAAAAAGTTTTGGATAGCACCCATTTTCCAAAATCGAAATTGTTAGAAGTCTATAGGATGCAATCCGTGGCCTAATGCTTCCGTTGTCCGCGGCGCTGTTAACGTTTCCTTTTTTATGCGCCCGCTATGAGTAACGGTTCTTTGGTTAAAACTCTCTCTCGTGTCTTTTTGGTGTAAGAGGACTATCTCAGTGCAAGAGTCTACTTTGTATTTTGAGGTGTTTTACGATAAAAGCGTATTGCATTGGAACGGCGTTTCAAGCTCAGCTCGCCCTTCCCGATCACACAATCTTACAGGTCAGGGTTGCCAGATTTGGCTACTTTTCGCCAAATTGGCTACTTTTTATCCCTGTTTGGCGTCAAATATATCACTTTGGCGCTTTGACTATAAGTTGGCTATTTCTTATTACCACGAGGCGATATTTTGGCTAATAGCAGAATCTGGTTTAATTGGGTTTTACTTTAAAAATTACATAAATTTTTGAAATTTGTTTAGGGCCTATTCAGCCAAACTTGCACAGTCGCATAAATATATGTATAAGAAAATTGATTGATCTATTTTCTTATGCATTTGTTTATAGATCAATCAATTTCTTTATGTTTAATTATGTGACTATGCAAGTTTGTCTGGATAGACCTTAAGGGCTATAGCACACAAAATGCATAACGAAGCATAAGCATAGCATAAGACCGCTGGACCAATGAGCATCTTATGTAAATCAATATGGCGACTTTATGCTGTGTGCTCATTGGTTTAGCGGTCTTATGTTATGCTTATGCTCCGTTATGCATTTTGTGTGCTATAGCCCTAACTCTAGTGCAGTCAATTCAATTAAAAAGAACGGACCCCCGTGACCCGTGACTGCTATGTACATGTAAGAGGTCGCTAGCGCTGCTATATACGGTATAGATAATAATATGAATAACTCTTCTGTTTGTTCTTTATTCATGTTCATGAAAAAGTTATTCAACCAATCAGCGACAGCGGGTAGATGGTCACGTGGTTATATTTCAACAGAGCGGCATTTGTTTGTGATTCCGACCCAGCTAATATCGTGTAATTAATCGTGTTGTTAAACATATAAAAAATATAATAAGAAATATATCTAATATGGGAAAATATGCTAAAGATAAATGTAAATATCGGAAAGAATGGGAATCAAGTGACTGGGCTAAAGGTTTATAATACATACATATATGTACATATATATATATATTTGTATATACACATAATACTTCGTTTTTTATCATTTTTTTAATCTATAAAATAAATTCAGTTTGCTTACTGTAACCTTTATTTTGAATACAGGATGGCTACAACATGTGAGTATAGCAAAACATGCAGTAAATGATGTTAATGAAGCCTATTGTAAATTTTGTAAAACTACTCTTAGAAGTCACATTTCTGATTTGAAAAAACATGCAGAGTCAGAGAAACATAAGTCCAAGGCTTCTGCATATGATACTAAACAGAAGAATACGTTATTAAATTATGGTAATCTGATTACTAATTTTCTAATTGCATAATTATGTAGTGAACAATTATAGAAAACAATATACATGTTTGAAAATATTAAAACTGTATTATAGGAATTTGTTAAAAACTGTCTTACATAATTATTTTTTTGAAGGTTATATTCCAATTTCTGAAGAAAAGAAAGTTACTGATATTACATTGGCATTATATGTTGCCATGCATTCCTCAATTCTATCAATCGATCACTTAGGAGAAATATTAAAAAAGGTAGGAAAAGGCAGTAACATTGAAAATTTGAGGCTTCACCGAACAAAGTGTTCTAGTTTGATACGACACGTCATTGCTCCAGTATTGTTAACAAACTTACTTGAGGCAATAGGAGACAATGGATATTCAATCATTATTGACGAAAGCACAGATGTATCTGTCACAAAATATTTGTGCATATGCATAAAATATTTTAATATAGTTGAAAATCGTATCATCACTGATTTTTTAACGATTTTAGAAGTTGATAGTGCAACAGCTGACAATCTTTTTCAAATAATTTCTGAGTACTTTATAAAGATAGGTTTACCATTAAAAAATATGATAGCCATTGGTACGGACGGGGCTAACAATTTATGTGGAAAAAACCACTCATTATATACATTGCTCAAAAAAGAAGTTCCTAACTTAACACTCATGAAGTGCTCATGTCACTCATTACACTTATGCGCAATGAAAGCTAGTGAAGAACTACCGAGTTCTCTCAATTTTTTGGCAAGTGAAATTTATAATTGGTTTAGTGTTAGTTCATTGCGTCGAATAAAATATCAAAATACTTTTAATATGATAAATATCGGAATAGATTCTAAAAAGTTTCGACAATTGATACAGTTATCCAAGACAAGATGGCTTTGTTTCTATGAAGTTGTCAAACGACTTCTAGAACAATGGATAAACTAAGTTGCCATTTTGAGATTGCATGTGATGCTGAACATTGTTATACTGCCAGAACAATTCGTGATATGCTGAAAGACGAATCAAATAAATTATATTTTATTTTCCTAAAACCAATTTTATCAGAAATCCAGCATCTAAATTTATCATTTCAAAGCGAAACAGTTGACATAGACAGCATGTACACAGAAATATTTTTAACATTTCTCTCTTTTTCTAAGCGAATTTTAAAACCATCATTTCTAATCGAAACTGCAAATAAATCTCTTATGAATCAGGTAATTGATGCTTTAAATAATAATCTGGCAATTTTACCGATAGATGCGGTTGATTTTGGTATAGATTTTATAAACGCGATGGCAGAATCAAAAATCTCTACTGATAGTAAAGTTGTATTAAAACAAAGATGCTTTAACTTTTTTAGGAAACTTTTAATAGAAATGGCTCAGCGATTACCAACAAATATGGAAATATTTAAGAATAATAAGGCCTTTAGTCCTGCAGCTTGTTTATCTCATATACAAGAAAAGTTTACAAATTTGCCTCTAAAACCATTTATGCACTCTGAATGCGATTTGTCAATATATGAATGTCAGTGGCAAAAACTTCCATTTGTTGATTGGAAAACACATTTTGAACATAAAATCCCTAACAATATCCTAAATTTTTGGCCTGAAGTTTATCGATTTAATGATGCTAGTGGTCGCTTTATTTTTAAAGAATTAGCGGAAGCTGTCTTGAAAATGTTATGTATCCCCACTAGTAATGCTATCGTCGAACGTGCTTTTTCTGCTCTAACATTAATAAAAACTCAAAATCGCAATAAACTTAGAACAGATATGTTACAAGCTCTTATGAGAATAAGAATACATTGTAATAACCATAGCAATTGTTGTAAAGCGTTTAAACCATCTAAAGATATGATTAATAAATTTAATTCGAATACCATGTATAATACCGTTAAAGATGAAAACGATAAAGATGATATTGAAGAAATAAACAACGCATTTGAAATAATAGAGGAAGTATTTTAAAAAAATTTCGATAAGATTTATTGTGCAATATCACTTATTCAGTTCTGTGATAAAACCTAAGAATTCACTTATAAAATGTTCCTATATACTATATATCTCTTTATACTTTGTATAAGTTTCTGTTTCTATGTATAATAATACAGTATGTATAAATAAAAATTGTTTAATGTGGTAAAAAATTTACCAACTTCTCTGATTTAAAGACTTAAATATTGTATTTCATAAAATCCAAAAGATTAGAATTATTTTAAATAGTTAAGTTCTCGCTATTCGAAAAACTTGATTAAATAAGAAAAAAAAAAATTATTATTATTTATCCAATCGCATTAATCAATAGTATAAAACCAAAAAAATTAGACAAACTTTCTGGAGGTCAATTGTGTAGATTGTGTATCATGTATAGGTAGTGAAAATTACAAAAGTGAGCAAATTTACTAGTTGTTAACCAATAAGATCATAGATATAGATCATAGATTTAGTAAATTTGCTCACTTTTGTAATTTTCATTGTATGATACAGGGAACATATTATGAAATTGTTCGGAATGGATTCCGTTCGGAATTGTTTCATTTTTTTCTAGAAAACATGATATAGAAATCTAGAGAATAACTAAACAATTCCGATCGAAATCCATTTTAAAAAGTTTCATAATACGCGTCCTGAATTGATCTCCTGAACAGATAATTGAGATAAATAATTTATAAATAATTAATTTTCATCAATATACATACTAGGGATTTTGCTGGATAACCCCCATCCCTAGTATATTGGCGAATTTTGGCTACCTCAACGCCACCTTATGGCTATTTGCCACTTAAATAATCTGGCAACCCTGTTACAGGTTATGGGCCCAGGGACGAAGCGAATAGCTGACAGAACTGATACGTCACAAGAGGTTAAGTAACTCAGAAACTTATTATTCGTTGCATACGTTGTGAATATGAATACACCGAATTTCGTACGTGTAGAAGCTCTCCACCGGGACAACTACGACACATGGAAGATGCAGATGCAGGCAGTGCTCGTAAAAAACGACGCATGGGAATACGTTAATGGCGAATGTGTCAAGCCAGAACTGACAGTCGGAGATCAGCAATCGGAAGCGGCTGTGAAATTGTGGATCAAGAACGATGATAAGGCGAAGTCGGACATCATACTGGCGATAAAGCCATCAGAGCTGAAATTAGTCAAGGGATGCTTGACGTCTCGCGAGGTATGGCTGAAATTGGAAAGCACATATCAATCAAAGGCGCCGGCTCGTAAAGCCACGTTACTGAAGCAACTCACGCTTCATCGCATGGAAGAAGGTGAGGATGCACGGGAACACGTACATCAATTCTTCGATACGGTCAATAAGTTAATTGAAATGAACATAGAAATCAACCCGGAATTACTCGCTATTATGCTACTGTATAGCTTGCCACCTTCCTTCGAGAATTTTCGGTGTGCGATTGAGTCTCGCGATGAGTCACCGACACCAGACATTCTTCGGACAAAAATTGTGGAAGAGAGTGACGCACGGAAGAACGACATGCGCGGCACCATTCAGAACGCGATGATGGTAAAGAAAGGTGGATTTCCGAATAAAAACAAAACCAAGAAACCCAAACCAGGAACTAAGGAAGATTTCAAGTTTCGCTGTCACTGCTGCAAAGAAAAAGGGCATAAGGCCATAGACTGCAAGAAGCAGGAAGAGTCACCGTCGGCTAAAAGCACCGATAACGTATTATTAAGCGCTGTGGATGTACTCCCGGATGTGCAGGAGGTGTTATGTGCAAGGTCCAACGCGCGCGACGCGAAATGGTGCATTGACAGCGGAACTACATCACACCTGTGCGGACAATTACACGAATTCATAGAAATAGATGATTCAAAACGCGGGAAACTTAAGTTAGCAAATCAGTCGTCAACGGAAATAACGGCAAAAGGAACGGTCTCGTTTACAGCAGATATCGACGGGGACAAGAAAAACGTGAGACTTACAGACGTACTCCACGTACCCGATCTCCGCGAGAACTTATTATCTGTTGCCAAGATAACGGACAAGAATCTCGATGTTATTTTTAAGAAAAACTATGCCCAAGTTGTCGATCGTCGTGGAAAAGTTATATTTCGCGCAAATCGTATCGGAAATCTATATTATTTATTAAGACGCGAACGGGCCGAATGCAATAGAATCTCTGACGACGAACCGAGTGTTTCAAAGAAGTTGGAGACATGGCATCGCAGGTTCGGTCACCTCAACGTGCAAGATTTAATAAACGGCGAGCGCAACAAGACCATACAAGGAATGAACCTTGGCGGGAACGACGGCAAACTGGAATGAGAGGCAGACCAAAGAAGCTGTTCTCGCAACCACGCCAGGAGGCGGCAGCTACTGACACCGATTTCGCTCACCTCGCGGAAGTGCCTGTGCAGAAGGCCATTTCAGGTCCTGACGCCGAAAGTTGGCACCGTGCTATGGCAGAAGAAGTCGCGTCCATCCTCAGGAACGACACTTGGAAACTCATGAAAAGGCAAAACGATCAGGAAGTGATTGGTAGTCGCATGGTACTGCGTAATAAGTACAAACCTGATGGGAACCTGGAGAGAAGAAAAGCACGAATCGTAGCTCAGGGATTTTCTCAACGGCCTGGCGTTCATTTCAACCAAACGTTCGCTCCCGTGGCTCGCATGGGATCAATTCGTACGCTCGTAGCCCTAGCCAGTAGCTACGGAATGGCTATGAGACAATTTGACATAACCACCGCTTATTTAAACGGACCAATCGAGGAGGAGATCTTTATGGAACCACCGCGAGGTCTGATGTCAGCCCTTGATTTGATCACTAAATCGAAAGGCTTCGATAAGGAAATCAAGTCCAAATCGATAACCATGCTGAAGGAGTTGAAGAGTGAGAATCAAGTCTGTCTGTTAAAGAAGTCTTTGTACGGCAAGCAGGAAGAAACTGGCATACACCAAGCTGGATAGTGTGCTACGTAGTTTCAGAGTAAATGCTTCCAAGTCCGATTCATGTGTATATTATATTGGACAAGGGGAAGACTCGCTTCTGATAGCAATTTACGTGGATGATATCTTGGTCATGGCTCGAGATGAAGACAGAATAGCGAAATTCAAGGAGCACCTCGCTCGTGAATTCGAGCTTAGAGATCTCGGAGAACCGAAGTACTGCCTTGGAGTCGAGTTTACACGAAACAAGAACAAGATTACACTATGCATCAGAAAGGATATATCAAAGACATTTTAGATTCGGAATGAGCGAAACTGCAAACCTGTGAATACCCCCATGGATATTAACGTCAAGCTCACGAGGCCAGTCGAGGAATCCGATGACGACGAAGTCGATTTTCCTTACCGCGAATTAATCGGAGCGTTGACTTATCTGGGCCATCACTACACGACCAGACATCGCGCACGCTGTGAGTTCGCTAAGTCAGTTTAATAACTGTTACGACCGAAGTCATTGGACAGCAGCGAAACGCGTGCTCCGCTATTTGAAGGGGACCGGGAATCTGGGGCTCATATTCGAACCATCAAGGAAGCCGATCACCGGTTACGCGGATTGGGCCAGCTGCTCGATAGATCGTAGATCATACACTGGGTACACCTTTGTTCTGAGTAGCGGAGTCATCTCCTGGGACTCGAAGAAGCAAAGGACGGTAGCCCTGTCCTCTACCGAGGCTGAGTACATGGGAATGACTGAAGCAGCCAAGGAAGCCATCTATTTGCGCGAATTTTTAACGGAACTTGGTTTTCAGGGGCTCGCCACTGTTAAGATCTATAACGACAACATAGGAGCTCTCAAACTGGCCGAAAATTCGACTTTCCACGCTAGGAGTAAGCACATCGACCTGAGGCATCACTTTATCCGCGATGCCTTGAGGAGGAAACAGTTCGAGGTCGACTACCTATCTACGGAGGATATGATGGCAGACGTGATGACTAAAGGACTGTCAGGGCCAAAACACCACCGATGTTTGAACCTAATGGGTCTGGGACCACCCTGCAATCCGGAATCTAACCACGTCTCGAGGGGAAGTGTCTAGGAGTCTTAGAAGTCTATAGGATATGCAATCCGTGGCCTAATGCTTCCGTTGTCCGCGGCGCTGTTAACGTTTCCTTTTTTATGCGCCCGCTATGAGTAACGGTTCTTTGGTTAAACTCTCTCTCGTGTCTTTTTGGTGTAAGAGGACTGCGTATCTCAGTGCAAGAGTCTACTTTGTATTTTGAGGTGTTTTACGATAAAAGCGTATTGCATTGGAACGGCGTTTCAAGCTCAGTTCGCCCTTCCCGATCACACAATCTTACAGAAATGAACACAGTTTTTTTTGCATCATTTTCGAAGTTAATATTGGAAGACATACGATTCCACAATTTTTTTTTCTTTTGTTTTTTTCTTGACTTTAAATTGATTCAATAGAGAATGCTTTTCATTGTTATCACCATTATCACTGTCAAACATATCTCTCTTTGTCTTGTTTTTCGGTTTTAGTTGTTGTCCTTCATCAACGTCATCAAATATAATTTTCTTATTGCTTTTGGTATTATCCTGAGAAAATAATAACCATATAAATTTTATATACATATAAATTATATCATTAAAAAATATAATACAACACAAATAAACTTACCAAATTATTTAATGCCTGCTGTATGAGTTGTCCTTTTGCTTTAAACATCTGTTTTTTCTCCTTCAAGAAACGTAAGCATTTCTTTTCAGATTCAGTAATTAACATAATCTAAAAAATAAATCAATATAATATAAATGAAGAACAATTTAACCTTTAAAGTATGTTTGTTATTATATTATATGTACATATACTAACATTGTTTGTATTTTTTGGCACTGTAAAAAGAGACTTTTCAGCCATAATTCTTAAATATTTAATTAATATATCTTAACTTTATTTATAACCCCTTGATTTATAACCCCACTTTGATCTCAACGTTGTTTCGCTACATACAACGATTTTCGACAGAGATGACTAAGATGGCTGCATTCAACGAAGAAACGCTGAAAGTTCGACTCAATCTTTCAGCGTTTCTTTGCTGAATACAGCCATCTTAATCATCTTGTCGAAAATTGATGGAGTGGGGGTAAACGCTAGCTGTTCTTCGCTCGCATGAAATTGTACCTTTACAGCTATATCTCGCTCTTATGCATTGCTTAGATATGAAAAGTGGGGGTAACTAGCAGTCCATATTTCTATAGTCAAAGGTTCAAATCATTTCCAAAAAGATAATATAATTTATAGAGCTAAAAGTTCGATTCTTAAGCCCAATGCTATACCATCAATTATCAGAAGAAGAGATTACATCCACAGTCGAAATTAATCATTAACGACGATTTTAGTTTGAAAAAACTAAAAAATTGCCAAGATAAAGAAAACATATCCTTAGACAATATAAACATGGACATTAGTCTTAAAACTATTGACGATGAAACTGTTATTGATAAAACAATTCATGATGGAACCATGGACGACATAAATCTCGACATAGACATCGACAAAACTAATTTCGGTAAAAAAACTGTGGACAAGGAAAACATAGAGTTTGTGTCTCTCGACGAAGATCCCATTATATCATTAACACAGGTAAATATTATTTTATATCTTTTATTGAAATAGATTGCAATTAATTGATAAATTAATTGATGACCCCTATAGAACCTTGTGCAGCAATAAATCGTCCATTTACACCGCCTAGACACAAAAGTATTCAATGTGTCGAAACGCCTGTTAAAAGAAGACATACTTATCGCTATATTGGCGAGATTAGAACGCCGCAACTTTTTACACCTAGGAAAGCTAAACGAGCTTTACAGTTTGCAAAATACATCATCATACAACAACGAAAGACAATTAAAAGTTTACAACAAGTTCGAAACAGATTGATTACTCGTATAACGACAATGAAAGAACTTATGAAATATTTACAGAAAAAAAATCTATTGTCAGACATAACTGCTAAAAATTTGATGGTAACTCAAAATACATAATAGTAATATTTATAACTCAGAAGTTTGTACGATTCTCAGTGTTCTGAATGTTAACATTACACAGTTACTGTGATAATTATCATATGTAATGTTTTTCTATAAATCGTAATTTAAACTTAATTGTGATTTCAATAAAGAAATTGTATTGTAAAAATTGTATTATAATATAAAAATTGTATATTTTAATAATTTAAGATCTAAATAGTATATATATAAAAGTGAATAAAAATATATATTTCACGTAGCATGATAACCATGATATAAATATAAAGGTATAACGTTCCCGTGGATGCGCAGTGGTCAAGTTAATGGCCGCTCTTGAACCAATCAGAAATTTGCCCCAAATTGTAAAAACTAATATGGCTACCGCTACAAGTTAGGTTAGTAGTATCTCAGACCTTATGATCTTGCATGTGATCGGATATGTACAACAGCAATAAATTAATGTATGTAAGGTAAGTTGAATATTATTGAATTATTTCTGATTCCACTAACGTAGAGTAACTTTAATCTCAGTTCAACTTACTCTTCATCTTTTTCTAATTTTAAGAATTAAAAAAAGATGAAGAGTAAGTTGAACTGAGATTAAAGTTAATCTCTGTTGGTGGAACTGGACATTAAATAAATAAATAAAATACTTGCTGCTTGTAAAGTAATCATGCAATTATAAATTATCAATTATATCAACTTTTTGTGTGCTACATATGTATTTTTGTTTGCAGACATAATGCCATCGTGTTGTATCAAAAACTGCAAGAGTCGCACATACTACACAGATGTCAAAAGCATAACATTTTTTAGATTTCCACGTGAAGAAAATATTTGTCAGGCATGGATAAATGCTTGTCAAAGGAGGGAAGGAAATATTAACATTGATTCTGGTATGTTAATATAATAGATATTTTTAATATAACAAAAGTTGTCAATATAACTTCAAATATATAGCAATAGTGAGATCGCAGAAATAAATATAATATATAATATATATAATTTTAGCAAGAATATGCAGTCTTCATTTTGACGATAATTACTTTAAAACACGATGGACACAACCACAATCAGCAAAAGCAGCAAAACAATTGCGGTGACTAAAAGTAGGTTCCATCCCTACTGAAAAATTAATTTTGGAAAAAAAAAGAAGAATGTGTGATGAGAGAAGCAAAAGAATTAAAATACTGTAAGTTCCCTTTTTTATAAATATATACAATTATGTTTTAATACATACAATATTCTAAAATATACATAATTTTACATATACATTATATAAATATGGTATACATATTATGTTACTCTAATATATATATTTCTAAAATATCTTACTTTTCACTAGTTGCTAAGCTTTTTGTGTCACACTTTTTATATTTTACGTTTATGTGTATTTCTACTATTTATTTTCATCAATATTATGTTTGAATTCCGCGCTAATTTTGGGGCAAATTTTTTATTGGTTCAGCCGCCATTATGCGCAACGTTATACCTTTATATTTATATCATGTATATATATAAAAGTGAATAAAAATCTGATTGTTTTTACATTATAATCATTCTATTATATGTTTTCTTATGAGATAAGACATAATTACTTTTTATATTTAATATTATCTATTAACACATGATAAGGTATTATTTGACAGGCAAACTGGCCACGTGAAGGCTTTTCAGCCAATCAATAAATGATCTGCGCGCCGAACATGGATTGTCAGCCTAACGCAGTCAAACAACGAATTAAAATCATCTTTCGATTTTAATCGTTTTGAATGTTTGGTAAATTGAATAAAGAATTTATTGCGAAAAATATTACCTCAGCCAGGATTCGAACCTGGAACTCCCCCATTCCGTGCGGGCGTCATACCAATTCGACCACCAAGGCATGTGATAATATTTATCGCAATAATCGATACAATTAGTGCGAGCTTATTATTTAAGCAGCGCCTCTAGTGGGGAACACCATTATCTATTAATTTATTTATTAGCTTTTATATTTATGTAATTTATTTAACACATACTACTCTTCTTACAAACTAAGAAATACCTATATTACAGATGAAAATTAATAACAAAATTAATAAAAATTAATAATAGAATTATACTCTTTTTATCTGGCTGAATTTCCCCTTAATGAATGAAATGTTGAAACGAAAAAAAGGTAAGGAAGAAATATTCTGCAGAACTCAACTGCATTTGTCCTCACACTAAACTTCTATTCCTCAAAGGCTTACAGATATGTGCGCAAAATATTTAATAACTTTCTTCCAGACCCTTCGACTATACGCAAATGGTATGCAGTAGAGAACCTCTAGTAGAGAGAATCGCCAACTTGGTCATGTAACCAACTATTCCGATTGGCTGGCGTCAATACGTGCGAATTTTGTCATTGCGACGCCAATGCATTGCCATTATAACCTGTTAGGCTGCGTTCGGAAACGCTACCCTGAGGGTAGAGTCGAGTGAATTGTGGTGGGGGTAGAGTGTACCTCAGGTGCGAATAATTTCCGAACGGTAAAATATAAACGAAAAGATGGCAAGTGAAAGGTCTCGGAAAAATACTACTGTAGCTTGTGCCATAAGTGTTGGACAAGAATTAATAAGGACAACTTTAAGTAATTTATATTTAGAAAGTAGTGATGATGAGACAGAAGACAAAATAATTGAAGAAGAAAATTTTGTTGAAGCTCAAATAAGATTTAGTAATCGAGCTCGTCGTGTTTCGTCGTGTTTCTTGCATTGTCCACTTTTAAAATCATTTTCATGTTCTTTCCATGCATAAATTAATCGCTTTGTAGCATTAGGATCTTTTGAAGATGCTAAAAATAAATGCTATATTAGAGTTATTGTCAATATTTAATAGTCATATCATTAAAAGCATATTATTTATAATTATATATATATTAAAAATATTAAAGAAATATGTGATAAAAATTCATACCATGTTGAGTTGACTGAGTACTCGTAAATACACTGCTAGATTCGAAGTTCTCGGGTTTATTATTGTTTATATTTGTTGCTTGTAAATCAAAGAACGCCAAAGATTCTTTCAAAACAGGTACTGATTTAAGAGTTTTATCTAAAAAAAAAAAAATACTTCTAAATATTTCTAACCTAATATTTCTAACCTAAGATATGCGTGTCTTAAGAAGCGCAAATAAATAAAAAATTTAACGCTTACCTATCATATCATATATTACTAAACATCCTTGAGGATCGTATAATGGTTGATTATTTTCATCAGTACACAATTTATGTCTTTCTTTAGATAAATTTATACTCTCCATAGTTTTATAGTTAGATTTAGAAATCCCGCCACATAATAGATTACCTGTGTTCACCCTGAAATTTCAGGGTGGAAAATTTTCCTCCTAAAGTGCACCCAATAGTGTTTCCGAACGACTCTACCTTGGTACACCCCGAATGTTTCCGAACGGTACGAGTCTCCACGGGTGCACCCGGGTGAAGTTTCCGAACGCAGCCTTATAGATGAGATACGTGGGTCGGCGTGGTGCGCTTGCTACAGCTCTTGTCGTGATATCGCTATAGTCGTAATATTGCTATTGTTGTAATTACTGTCTGCACAGTTAAATGATTTGTGAAAACTGTAGTCTACCGCTGATTGAGTTTGTGGAACACATTATTACACGAAAATCGAATCTATTTCTCTTACTTTCTGCTAACTTTACGAGGAATCTCTGGCAGGATGGTCAGGACCTAGACCATTGTCAAGCAAATCAAGGAAGAAGACGATAATCTGTTATAACAGAGATTGATACGAGGTTAGTGATCGTTGATCGTATTAATAATTGTTTTAAAATTAATATTACATATTTAAATTTGTTATTGTGATGAAATAAAGTGTTTATTAGTAGTATTATAAGAGATGTACATTTAGGCGTTGAAGTTATATTTATTGTTAGTTTGTGAATGATTATTTGGTGACATACAGAATTCTTAATCAAGTAATTTATTTATATTACAATGTGTGATATTATGTATATATTACAGACATCGTTCACTATGCCATCGAATTGCAGTGCATACAAGTGTTCCAACAGGAGTGATCAAGGCTATGCATTGGTCAGATACCCGCATGATAAGCTCTTGAAGAGAAAGTGGATAGCTGTAGTTGGAAGAGGCAAGAATTGGTCACCTAGTAGTTGTCAAAAACTTTGCGAGGTCAGTAGCAATGTGCTCTAATTTTGTACTTCAGAAGATAAATACGTAATAATATATATTATTGTTAGATTCACATGTTTGTGATTGTTTTCTCTGTAGGTACACTTTAAGCCATCAGAAATCGAATTTGTTGCTGGACGCAAACGAGTAAAGCTTGGTGCAATTCCATCTCGTTTTTGTACCTGTTCCTCAGAGGATCAAGAGAACTGTCCATCAACAACCAGAGAACAAAATAACCTGAAATATGGGAATCGTTCTTGTCAGCGTCAAACTTTTATTGGTAAACACAATGACAGTTGCATTGTTATGCAATCTCCTATCAAGAAGAATGAAATATTGACATTGGTTGATGAACAAGAGGGATTAATTGAAAAAGTACGCAAAGAAAATGATATGTTAAAAACAGTTGTTTTCCTTCTTCAACAAATATTGCAAAATAGAAAACAATGATATTTTATAATTATGGCAAATTCGAACTGAAAACACCTTTTATTGTTAAATAAATTTTAAGTAGTAATATGGGTACAAATTTTGATTTGGGCGAAAATTTTAAACCTTATATTGTTCACCCTATAACTGAGGAAAAAATCTTCTGTTTTCTTTATCCATGTCACATGTTAAAATTGGTCAGAAACACACTGAGAGATAAGTTAGAGTTACGTTATAAAGGAAAAGATATTTATTGGGAAAATATTGTGTCACTATAAAAGATACAAGAATCTGAAAGTTTGAGATGTGGCACAAAAATAACAAAAAAAAAACATATGTTTAAAACTGCACAAATGAATGTGAAATTGGCCGTCCAAATTCTTAGTGAAAGTGTTAGTGTAGCTTTAAAATTTTGCAGCCTATGTGTTCCTGAGCAATTTAATCACCCGGAAGAAACTGCTTTATTTTATTTTTTAATAATGCTTTTGACTTATTAAACTAATTTTTAATAATGCTTTTGACTTATTAAACGTAAGATCAAAGTTTTGTAAGACAAGAAAATTGTGTAATATAGCTCTTACAAAAGATAATTTTGATGAATTAAAAAATGTTGCAGGAAATATAGTAAAATATATTAAAGATATACAGAATTCCAATAATGTGTCAATTTTACACACTAACAGAAAAACTGGCTTCCTTGGCTTTATTGTATGTTTAACAAATATGTTTGAACCAGAGGTCCGGACCGGACCGGAATATAACCAATAACCATTTGATAACCGAAATTTCAGTCGGACTGAAACCGTTAGCCGGATTGAAATTTTTTTAATTTATAAGACCGAAACCTAACCGAAACCATAATATTATTTTTTGTTTTTTCGGTCCTTTTCGGTCTTTACAATTTATTTTTTACAAAATTATTTATATATTTTATTTATATACATATGTATCATTATAAAAATAATGCGTTTCAAATATGACACGCATTCCCCGATAAATGATTGGCGAGAAGCTTTGTTTCACTGCCACAGTGTCACTATTTACTTTACGTGAAACGCAGTATTAACACGCCGTACACGGTTTCTCAACGTTCTATGTGTGTTTTTGAGCGATTTACTATCATTTACTATCTTTATTTTGGATTTCTCTTCTTTTTTACTCATAAGTAAGTTGATTTCTTATTGATAAAATATTTTATATTAAGGACGTTCGGTAGAGATAGCGGGGGGAAACATTTGCGGGGCAAGGGGAAACTAGCGATGAGTGAAGACTTGGCAACGCCGTACGGGTCTTCAATGTGTGAGTGTACACGCATCAGGTGTCTGCACTGTCAGCTCGTCTGCTGCGTTGGTTACAGCAGCGTATGTGTATGTTCAATTTGTTTGTGATAAAGCTGTAAGTATTTGACTTTCATTTGTTATAAAAATGTAATAAGAATGAAAAAATAAATAATTAAAAAGACTTGACAATTGTATTTATATTCGTAGATTTCATTCGTAAAAATGCCCAAAGCTAAACAGTATAACCTCCAAATTACGAAGAATGAGAAAGAAACAGAAATAATTCGATTTAAAGGAAAGTTTACAAAAAAATATAAAGTTGAACGGCATTTACGAGCTAAATTGAGGAACCAGCTACAAAAAGAGAAGAATGTTTCTACCAGTAATGACAAAGATATTCCTGTTGATGGAGAGAGAGTAATTAATTTAAAAACCATGGCCAAGAAAATGTTCTGTGAAAAATGTGAGGATAAATGTGGCTTGTGTGATATTCAAGGAGAAACCGTTCAAGGCTTGGGATCAATTTTTGATGTTAAATGTTCTAAATGCAATCATGTGACGAAAGTCCATTCAAGTGAAAAGTACATCAATCCTGTAACTGGAGGAAGTTTCTTTGCAATAAACACTAAAGTAGCGCTTGGTAAGTTTTCTATCACGCATCAACATTCAAATTATTTGAGAAAAAAAAATAATAAATTTTTTATCTTGCAGGAGCTTTGAATTCCGGATTAGGGCCAACTAAAACAAACAAATTTCTCAAAACAATTGGTTTACCTGGAGTCAATGAAAAAACTTTTAAAGTACATGAGCGTTTGGTGGGACCAATCATTGAAGAAGTTGCCAGGGAGTCTTGCATCGAAGCCGTAGCCGTCGAAAAGGAATTGACAGTACAAAATGTAGAAGAATTAAAATTGTGCCTGTAAGTTTTTTTTTTTCGATAACTGTATATACTCTCTAAAACCAAATTAGTGCGTATACACTACTTCAGAGTGACAAGTACTATTTCAATTCACTATTTAAATTAGTGATATACTTATCAGTTTGAAATAATGTACGAGCACTATTTTGAAGTGATGAACAACAATTGGGTTTTAGATAGTACAAACAGCTATCGTAGGTTTCCAGTATGAGGAAAAAATTTTCATCCAGATTATTTCGAATGCTGGAACTGTTTAGATTTATTTTAAAATTGATAAATCTTTATTTTAGAATTTTTTATTTACAAATGATCAAATTATGTACAGTAATTTTTTAGTTGAAAAATATGTATATGTATATGTATTAGCATCGCTTGAGATAATTATATTTTTTTTTTGGAATCAATTTTCATTAGGAGTATTCGTTTATTGAATTCATGTAGATGATGAACTTATCTGTTGATTCTTACGATCGTATGTACGCGAAATAATTAATATACATTTATACTCATGATTTATATTTAGTAAATTTTTTTTGCTACTCTGAAAATGGATTTTTATTTTTCCTATCAATATCTCACTTTTAATCCACCTCACCTTCAAGACGGGTTTATTCTGGCTACCAAACAAACGGAAAATAGCGAAGAAAAAAAAATTACCAGGCTTTTTGCAAGTTATGATATGGGCTGGAGTCAGAGGTCGACAGGTCATCGATACGACAGCTTGAATGGATTTTGTACTATTGTAGGATACATGACTGATAAGGTTCTTGATTTTTGCACCAAAAATAGAAAATGTAAGACTTGTGATATTAATATTAAGAATGGAGTACAAAAAGAGCACGACTGCAGACTGAATCACTATGGCACAGCGAAAGCTATGGAGGCTGAAGGCGCAGTTCAGCTCATAACAAAGAGTAAAATTTTGAAAAATGCCGACGCTGAAATAGGTGTTTATACATATAGGTGACAATGATAGTTCAGTCGAATCTGCTCTTCATGAAAATTTAGAATATACTATTGTAAAGCAATGTGATATCAACCATTCGAAAAAGGGTGTAAGTAACATGTTATATAAGATGCGAGAAAACAAAAGTATTGACGTGGATCATGAGTTAACTCATGATACCATTGCTTTTTTAAAAAATTCATTTGCTACTATAATAAAAAAGAATAAAAATAATGAGGCTGCTATTGAACAGGATTTAAGGAATTTACCAAACCATGTTTTTGATAAACATGATGATTGTGGAAATTTTTGTAAATATAGAGAAGACAAAGAAAATTATGATAATAGTAGGCACATGAAAAATCCTATTTTATTCAAACATGTAAATAAATTATTTTCTAATTTAGCAGACAATGCATGTAAATTTGTACTCGCCGCCTCATTTAATACAAATGAAAGTATTAATAATAAAATAGCTAGCTATTGCCCAAAGGCAATTTCATATTCTACATCAGAATCGGCGGATTACAGATTTGCATGCGCTGTTGCGCATAAAAATTTGGGCGCGGATTACGTTCTAAAAGTGTGTCAAAAAATGAATCTTATGTATAGAAAAAAAATGATAAATTACTGCGCATATGCCAAAAAAAAGGCAGTCAAAAGACTGAAACGAGAATCTGAGCCTCGCGTCAAAGCTCTTAGGAAGCATAATAGTATAAAAAAACAACAATTGAGAAATCAAAAAGAAAAAAAATCAAATGATACATACTCTTCCGACATGACGCTTTTAGACACTCCTATCAACTCAAGTAACATTATCCAAGAAATAGAAAATCATTTGATTTACAATACCGAAAATGTCGCGTATGTGTTTTTTGATTTGGAAACCGGAGGCTTTTCTCCACAAAAAGATATTCTTCAGATAGCCATGAAAAGCGAAAAAAAATTATTATCCGTGTATCTCACACCAGTTAAAAATGTTGATCCAACATCAACTGCAGTCACAGGTTTGTCTAAAAATGGAAGACAATTATTTTTGCATGGTGAGCTACTTTCAACACTTCCTCATAAACAAGCAGCTTTGAAAGTTCTTCAGTATTTACAAAGTTTTGATAAGCAAGTAATTATGATAGCGCATAAATGTGATTTTGACTCAGATCGCATTGTTAGGTTTTTTCAAAGATTATATTTGTTAAGTTCATTTGAAGCACTTGTATTAGGATTTGTGGACACTTTACCTCTTTTTCGAAAACATTTTCCGGATAGGAAAAATCATAAGCTTCCGGATCTTGGAAAACATTTGCTCAAATTGTCTGTTGAAAAACGCCCATAATGCAACAGTAGATATTGATATATTAGAAAAATTAACCGCTAAATATATTTCATGGGATGTTATTTCAAAAAACGTGTTTTCCGTGAAAGATGTACTTGCAAAAATTAAAAAAATCGCTGATGAAAAAATGTATTCGCCTACCTTTTCCCCCATGTCGTCTATCATTCCCAAAACAGTTATTAAAAATCTAAGTCAAAATAAAGTAGATTTTAATGTTATTGTTGATAAATTTATGGAAGGTGATGATAGTTTAAGATCTTTTTTAATAAATAAACAAAATCCTTTTATCAAAAGAGCAACTAGTGTGAATAAAATACTTGAATTTTTAAATGACTTGAAAAGTCTGATTCAAAATGGCATGTCAAATAACTAGGACAATTTCTAGTCTTTATGATTGAAACTATGAGCATGTGATATCGTAATCTTGTATAAAAAAATTGTATTGTAAAAAAAATTACAAATTTGAAATTTTATAAAAAAAATAAATAACGTGTTATTACAATATATTGTTTTTTTTATGGGGAGGGGTGGGAGTTAGTTATGTACATACACTCACACACATATATAAGCTAATATTTTATACAGAAATGCATAAATATCTACCATAATATTGAAATATTTACTGATTGACGTCCCGGAGCATTTTGAATTTCCCGCCACTTGCGACGATGCCGTTGCGTTTCTGTCAAACTCTTATTTATTTTTTTATTCATAAACTAATCAGATGATCGTCGCGAAACTTGGTATACATTAAATTAATAACATTATCTGTGACATATAAAAAATTTGGCGAAATTCATTGGGCCAATTTTCTTAAAACTGAGTTTTTATCAGTTTTCCCATAAGCGACCGTGTTAAAATGACTGAACTTTGAAATTCAATATCTCGAAAACGAAACAGATGAACCTCTTGAAATTTTGACAGGTTTATTGTAACAACAATAAGAACGTCTGGTCAAAATTTCAAAAAAATTCATTGGAGGGTTTTATCTCTACCGAACGTCCTTAACTAGAAACTCTTTATATACAAAGTAACATCTTAAGGTCCAAACCATGGACGTAAGAATATATGGACGGAGTCTAAACTATCTATGAGGGCAAAGGGGGTAGACGTGATCGTAGACGTAAGGGGATCACTGCATTAACTTCGGTAATCTTCGATAGGATTCGGCTTATATATATGTGTAGTGCACACGGGCAATGTATTCGCACGCTGTATGAGATGCAATGTATTAAGAAAACTTACGAAAACTTTGCATTGTACTGAATGTGTCAATGCATTAAGAGGATCAAATACAAGTACAAATAATAATTTAATAAATATAAAAAACAGAGGGTTTTTATTGTATCCATCAAAAGACCTTGTATATATATGTAAGCAAGTAGAAGGTACAATACGCGGTTATTTGCATGCACAGAAAAATTTCAGCAATTTCAACACAAATATTTTTGTACTTGCTGTAATGCAAAACTTATACACGTCAATATATTTGATACTTTAAAAGAACACATAAGCGATCAATGCTTTTCAAGTAATCATGTAAACCATTTAATACAAGTTATTATACAATTATATTGTAAAATTAGATTAAGCCATTACATAAAAAATGTTCACATTAGCGATAGACATAAGCTTAATAAATTAATTTTGTTCAAAGGACAATAAAATTAAAACTAAAATATTTTGTTTATCTTTTTTATTAAATAAATACAAATTATTACATATTTCCTTTTCTATCTTATATGCAATAGTAAACAATTACAAATAATAATAGAAATAATGAACTTACGAATAATAATACATATTCTTTTTGTAGCTCCATTCAACTCTGTGTGAGTTCAAATCATTTACAAGTAACATTATAGAGAATTTAATTACATATTATTTTCAAAACTCCACGTTTATTGGTTATTAACCCTCCGTCTGCAAAGGGGGGTCACTCATGCCCTCCCGAAAACTTCCAGTCGTTGTAACTTCGGAAGGCGCCAAGAAAGGGCGCTAGGTGGCATCCGTAAAAAAAGTTAGGTTGCCCGAGAAGCACCACACGCGGTACCGAGTCGGCAGTTCGCCTGAGACCGCCGTGGCAGCCCGACTAAAATCGACGAAGGCACGAGTGACCCCCCTTTGCAGAGCGTGTTGCCAAAATAGGTGAGTTAAGAAAAATTTTTTTTCCCAGTTTTTTTGGCATTAATATATCTTTAAAAAAGCCATAAAAATATCCCCGTGGCGGAAAAATTAAAAAATTTTTTTTTGTGCAGAAATCGTTGAAAATGGCGCAACGATCAAGTAGAAAAAAATACAATACTTTCTCTCTCTCTCTCTCTCTCTTTCTGGCACGATCTACACGAATTTATTTGGAAAAACTAGATGTAGTGTTTCCCAAGCGAGAGTTTCTGAAAGACCTGGTTTTGGCCCTGATCACGCCTCATCTTAACGACCGCGTACACAAACCTGGAATACAGTCACTCCTACGCGCAAACATTGAAGATGTTTTGTCCCGCGATGATTTAGACGCACAGGGCAACGGTGGCGAAAATAACATAACGCTTGGAGCTGACAAGATGTCAAAAAGGAAAAGATGTTCTTTTTGCCTTAAAAAGACAGACAGGAAAACATTTTATTGTTGCGCAAAATGCCAAAAACCGACCTGCGAAGACCACCGAGTTTACAACTGCCTCGAATGCTCCAACAAGACCGTTTAAGGCAGTGATTACATTTGTGTACATTTTTGTAACTTTTTTTTGTACTTTTGTTATATTATAATAAATACTGGCAATCACCTGACATGATATTATGCGTTTCAGTGCCATTGTTATTCGTCAATCCCTTTTTATTCCCATTTTTATGTCGAAATTTGTAATAAAAAATTACCTATTTTGATGTGCAAAAATTAAGCATTTTTTTTCAAAATCATCAATTGAGCCATTTTTTTGTTAAAAGGTACATTCTTCCCCTTTAATTTCGTTCTTGATTCATGTCGATATCTTTTGTTGTCTTAAAGTTATGATTTTTTAAGTAAACAAGTGATTTTTCCATAGGTACCTCCAATTTTTAATAAAACAATATAAACAAAATAAATTTTTTTCGAAATATTATGACTTGGACTTCAAGTTAAAGGTTGAAAGAAGCCCCATGAATTTTTTCAGATTTTTTGAAGCGCACTAGTCGCTAAAACACATACCAGGTCACGAGTTACCCCCCTTTGCAGACCTAAGGTGCCGAAAAAACCTTTGCAGACGGAGGGTTAAGTGTCACCAAATGTCACTGAATTAAAGGTAACCTCACGCACAAGGCCGAATATTTCCGAGCCGCGCTCACGAAATTAGCTGAATTCAAGATACTGCCCCCCTTACCGCTGTTATCACCTACCCCTCGTAGAATGCTCCGTCCATATATTCTTACGTCCATGTCCAATCTCATGGACACGTCATTTATCGCGCGCGTCAGGGTGCCATTACATGGAGCGCGGAAACGCGGAATAGAATTGTAACTAGAAAAGTAACTATTCCGCGTTTCCGCGAATTGAGTTCTTTCTTTCCGCACATTTGAGCGGAATCCGCGGAATTCGTGTGTGCACATGGACTCAAGACTCAATAAAAGTATAGAAAATAAAAACATTCTAAAATGGATGATCCTGTAAGTATTTTAATGTCTTTTAGTACTCAGTAAACATATAGTAGCTTGTTATTTTTGGAAAAAGGTTTCTGTAATTTACACACTTCTTTCGATATAGATATAGAATTAACACATAAATGTAACTTAACCTAATTTTAGGTTTTGTACTTCTTTTTGTGAAAACAAACAAACAAGTTTTTTAATAATAATGAAATGACGTAAGAAAACACAATATTAAATTTGAACAGAATAACAAATTATTAACACCTATTGCAAAGTCATAACCACTTTAGGTAAAATAAAGATAATTAAATGATTCTATTTGTTCACAGGCAACAAAGTGTGGCTATTGCGGCCTTATTCTAAGGGGGTCATGTAGAACTATTTTGGACCACCATTGTTTTAAGACATACGATGAAACTATAGATCTTATAAATCAGGCCTGCACAACTGGCGGCCCCGCTTGGCTATCACGTTTCTTCCACTTCCTTCATTCGTAGCGGGGAAGCTTCCCCCACTCTCGCCTACCGCGCTGGCGGAGAAGTCTCCTCGTCAAGGCGCGCGGGAAGAGACGTGCGGGAGAGACGGGCGGGAGAGGCGCGCGGGAAGAGGCGCGCGGTCAGTGGTGGGGACGTCGGAAATATCGCGGCGTTACTACTTGGCTTGTCGGCCCGCCTGAGTTGTGCAGGCCTGTTATAAATGTTGACAGCAATGCTGTGGTTACTATGAGTACGTATAGTACGTCAGAACAGTCAATTGATTCATTTTGCAATAATTTTAGTTGTTTATTTATTTATGTTAAAGAAAAGAGACATCAAACTGAAAGTGTCGTGCAACATGAAGGAGCTTCACAATCTGATACACAATCAGTACTCTCACAAAACGAGTTACTAATTGAACTGGTGCGGACCCGAAGAAGTTTATGGGATCATTCAATTCCATTAACCGAAAGGACAAGATTAAAAAAAGAAAGTCTATGGCAAGAAATAGTAAACATATTTGATGGTAAGATTATTTTTAATGACTTTTATGGATAATATTATCTGCGTGTAAAAGTAAATAATAGACAATTCTCTGTACAATCGTAGGATCTCTGTCTATTGAAACAGTTAAGCAGAGATGGAAACACCTGCGAGATTCCTACATAAAGGCTAGAAAGAAGATGCAAGGATATGTACGAAGCGGATCAGGAGCTGGCCATCCTTTACGAAGTTCGTTTGCTCATTATGAAGAAATGAGATTTCTGGATGATATCGTAAAGACGACACCGTAAGTATTTACATTTTTTTGCAGATATTATTCATATAATTTAAAAAATGATTTTACCATCAAATACGTTTGCAACATCTTATCACAAACTATCCCTTTTAAATCTCGTTCTTTAGCTGATTAGAATGGAATGTTTCCACATTAATTTTTTAACTAAGATTTTACAAACATTCAAATTGTGTATAATTGGATTTAATAATTTATAAAATCATAAAATTATAATTTTTGTTTCAGAACTGTCAGCTCCGTCCAGCACCTTTTGGGAGCAAATTCATCCCATGTTGAAGATATGCAAGTGGACATGACTGCTGAAAATTCTACAGATTGTGATGATTCCATACAGGGTGCTTCATATTCACCGTCAGATTCATCACGATCTGCATTGTCAGGAACGAAAAGGAAAAGTAAAGGCTTTTGCACAATGCTAAGAAAAAATAAGAAAATTAATAATATATATTGATAAGAAAAAAAGAAAGAAAATTAATATTATATATTGATCAATCTAGGATCGTTATTAGACACTCTTATTATATATACGCATATATTATTAATTACAGATGTGCAAAGGCAAGCTGAAATTGAGAACAAATTTTTGAGTATCATTGACGAAGTATCAAGCAAAAAACGTGATGTAGTGGACAGTTTTTTGGACCAACTTGGCGACATTCTACGCCGACTGCCCTACGTACGACGCAGAAATCTGCAAAGAAGGCTTATGGATATTGCCATAGAAGAGGAGGATACCGAGTTTGAGGAGAGGGCGAGTGCCAAATAGATACGTTTTTTTAATATAATAAATTGTTCAATTTGTGTAATATGTAAGTTATAAAGAATAAAAAATATTTTTCTATTTAATTTATTACATTGTTTATTACACATTGTATGAATTGCACTATACTATTAAATTTTTACAATATATATCGGAAAAACAGATTACGTACGAATATCATGAGAAACTTTTTTGAATTATATACTTTAACAAAATACTTAATTACAAATACAAAATTCAAATTAATACAGTTATTTACAAGTGCGTTGAATTAAAACTACATATTTTAAAAGTTGTTAGTTAAAACTTTATCCCACTGCCATGATAGAGGATTGATATGCTCGAAATAATGAGCAAAGTTGTCTCGAATTTTCACTGCTGCAGACTTTTGCGAAGTATTTCTATAATTTAAATCTGTTAATCCATTACTTGTAGCCAGATTTAACTCTTCTTCTTGTACAGTACAATACCTTCTTTCTGCAAGTGGTAAGTCCAATTCTTTATTTATAATAAAATTATGCAACACAACTGTTGCTTGTACAGCTTTTATGGCAGTAGATGTACATGTAACAATAGGTTGACGATATATTCTCCATCTTGCAGCCAAAATCCCGAAAGCACATTCCACTGTTCTCCTTGCTCGACTCAAGCGATAATTGAAAATTTTTCTGCTGATATTTAGCCGTCCACTCCGAGGGTATGGTCGCATCATATGTGTGCTCAGAGGAAAAGCCTCGTCTCCCAACAAAATGTACGGAAAATCGAAATCCATATTATTCAGACGGGTAGGTAGAGGGATATGGAGAGCATTTGTTTCAAGTAAATGCGGCAACCTGCTGTTTTCAAAAACACCTCCGTCGCTTTGCCTTCCTTCTGCTCCAATGTCAACAATAGTGAAGCGGTTCTTGGCATCACTTACTGCGAGCAGGTTTATGCTATGCTTTCCTTTATAGTAGTAGCAGGAACGACTACGAGGCGGTGCCTGCAAAATTCAAAACCATCATTGTGATAAAGACATTACTTATTTCAAAACATACATAATTGCATCGTCAATGTGTAATATATTGAACCTTAATTATTATAAATAAATTGATAATATACATACCTGAATTTCGACATGCTTCCCATCGATAGCGCCTATGCAGTGTGGAAATTGGTATGTTGTCTCAAAGTCTTCTGCAATTGTACTCCAATTTTCTTCGGTTGGATTAATTAAAACTTTTTCCTTTAAGGAGAGCCAAATTGCTTCACAAGTTTCCGGAATAATTCCTGATAGTGTACATTGGGCAATGCGATAAGCATATGATAGTGATGTCATGCTGTCGCCAGATGCCAACCATCGTACAGTCACCTCTAATCTCGTTCTGGCCGGTATTGGTTGTCGAACTACATGTTGTTTTTCGATGAGTGGTCCAACAATATTAAGTAATTCGGTAAAGATTATTGGTGACATTCTGAGGTAGTTGAAATATTTATCTGCATCTCCCAATCGCATCTCTACAAGTAGATTGTCGCTGGCACCTTGAAGAAGAAGTCTTCTTCTCTCAGTAAAAATAGGCCGTACCCACATTTTACGCTTCTTTTTGCCTTCTTGCAGTTTTTTGTAACGCAAATATAAAATATACATTGAAATAACTTTTTTCATAGTTATTTCTGCATATCTTATTGGTTCATCCCTTGCTTGTACAAGATACTTCATAATAATCATCAATATGATGTTTGAATCCATGATATTGTACTTGATATTATGTCACTTTGAAAATAATAAAACAATCAACTCCGAAATTTGATGGAATACTGTGTCCACATTGACAATGATTTGACGCGCTCGTTCCGTCTGTTTCGATTGCCTTATATTACATGGAGCATTATTTGCACGGAAAAGCGGAACGGTTTGGTGACAAATAGACACTTTTATTCATTTCTTAAAATTGTTTTCACTTAATTTATTGTAATTTTTATTAATATGTTTATTTTTTCAGCTTATTTAATGGATACAAGCATTTTAATTGATAAATATCGTTAAAAATTAATATTTTATAATTTTCCGTTCCGCTTTTCCGCTTAAAATATGCTCCATGTAATATTAGGCAATCAAAACAGACGGAACGGAACGCGGAAATCTAGTTACAATTCTATTCCGCGTTTCCGCGCTCCATGTAATGGCACCCTCACGCGTCATTTTAGAAGTAACTAGATTCTAGTGACGCCTGGAATTGGCGCGTTTGTAGTTGAATTTATTCAACTACAAAAGCGGTGTCGCGTTTGTCGCAGTATTCAAAAGTTCGTGCGCAATTAGTCGGAATGGAAGTCGAAAAAAAAAGACGGGATGAATGAAATTCAGGTAAGTAAGAAAAGAATTTAAAGTAAAATAAAATAGAGAAATTAGAGAGAGAGAGAGGGAGAATATATATACACACATACTCATTATGCATGAAAGAGAAATAAAGATTGTACATATTTCAAGATTTCACTGCATATTTTAATACACTGCATATTTTAGGAACATTATTGTTATTATTTCAAATTTCTTGTAGGGGGTCCTCACGTGTGGTGTATGCGAACAAATAGTGAAGAACGTAGAGACAGTATGCAATCATTCCTGCTTAGAAGGATACTTGCAGATATTTTTCGACGAGAACCGATACTTTTATCCTCAATGCTTATTTACTTTCTTTGACACATTAAATGCTTTTTTAAATTCCAAAATAATATGATTACAATGCAGTGACACTACAGTGAAATGCGACGCATCAACATGAAATAGTCGCGTCAAACGCGCCAATTCCAGGTCCAGGCGTCACTAGAATCTAGTTACTTCTAGAATGACGCGTGACAAATGACGCGTCCATAAGTTTGGAAAAAGTTTGGTTTAGAATAAAGAGTAAAGAAAGGAACATCTGCCGAATTTTCGGGAGTGGGGGTGATGCTCGACCATGTGATCGATACGTCACACTTTTAATAACATGGCGGACTTGACGTCACCTCACAAACATGAGAAGTAAATAGTGTGTGTAAGTGTAAAGCACGAGTGTAATATGTACGACAAGCAATTTCCTATGCAAGCAATTTTAGTTCCTAAGTTAGATAAAATTTCTAAACACAATGGTTTCTTGCTGCGTTTGCGGATCTTTTATATAGATCATAATGGTCTTCCTATAAGTTATCATGCGTAAGTATGTAAATATAATTACAAGATATTTTTAATTTTAGAGGTTATCTCACAGAATTTGATGTATAAAGGTGCGAATTCACGCAGCATCGAAACGCCAGATCCGTTTACCCCCACTCCATTCCCCATCAACGCGCACTGACGACGTGCAGAAATTTCCTAGCTCGTCGTTTTTACGCTAAAGTTCGGAATGTCTCAACTTTAGCGGAAAACCGACACTTTGAGGTTAAGTACCGCACGATACCCACGATGACAACGAGAGAAGTGAATGTTCAGAACGGCGACAAACATTATCGAGCCTGACGACGATTCAGTTGATGGTGACAGCACAGGCAACAGTTTGGAGTTTGACAGTGTGAACACCAGAAGTTTACGTAAGATTTCTTCAATTATTATATTTGAAATCTTTTTCCATACTGTTATGTTTATTTTTCAATAAAACTAAATTTCAATGTTTTGTCAGGTACCGATTCAAGGCGACGGACAAGCAGAGAGTCCGAAAATATTATAGAGAGCATACAGAATATAATGAATCAACCCATGCATGTCGATGTACCTGCAAATGAGACTGATAATGATCAGTATGCTGCATTCGGGATAGTGGTCGCCGCCAAGCTCAGAGCTCTCAGTGAAAATGCAAGCGAAAGAGCAATGATGTCAATTTTAAACACGTTGCATAGAGAACGTTTAAATGATAGGGATACTAGACCCACGTAAAAAATAAAAAATTATTAAATAAAAATCTTATTAATATGTCCTTAATAAATCTTTAATAAATATCTTTATTTTATTTTAATACATTTCATTTTTTTATTATTTCACAATAATGCCCATTATTTTTCATTCCCAACTTACAGGTTAGGTTAGGTTTATTTTTGATTGACACCGACTATGGATCCAGCGTTTTTACGCTCCATGAAAATGAAGCGGGAGTATAGCGTCAGCTTTTTTACGCTGTCGCGTCGATTCCGTAGGTCAGAGCTGTCATTTAGTTGCACATTTCAGGCCGATTCCGTCGGTCTGTGGCGTTTGGCGGTCTCGTCGTTCATGAAGAGATTTATTTTACCGACATTTCATTTTATCGTTTGAACTTTGCTTTTATAACATTTCTCTTTTTAATATTGATTTATTAGTTTCTTGGTTACGGGTTTCTTTTGTATAATAAACAACCCCAGATTATTTTAGAGTTTTCTGATTAACATGGTTTAATATGTGCAAAGACAAATATATTTATTTAGTCATCAAGATCTTATTTAAGTTATTTTACTTTAAAAGTTACTACAACTGGTGACCCCGACGTGATAGGTGTTGAGACACATTTTGAAAGTGCAGGAACTCTTTACTAAACTTTTCTGGGAGATTCAAACTCAAAAATGCCAAACGATAGATTACTGGATTCTTCGCCTTTGCCAGCTTCTGTTACCACGGAATTTTTGGATCCGCAGCCTGAAATGTTAAGTACGCCAAGTAATGATAATTATGATCTCAGGCAATCTGGTGAGTCTAGAGAGATTTATTCAAACGAATTCAGACTTTTGAAGTTGCCTACCTTCTGGCATAAGCAACCGAAGCTCTGGTTCGCTCAATTAAAGAGTCAATTTCTTGCCTTTAAAATACGTTCCGATGAAGTTAAATTTCATTCTGTAATAAGGCACCTTGACGAGCAAGCTCTTGTTGCCATTTCGGAGGTTATTGAAAATCCTCCTTCAAACAAAAAGTATTTGCATTTAAAAAGTTTACTTATTGATCGTTTCACCGATTCGGAGGAAAAAAGATTGCGTCGTTTGTTGGCGGGGATTGAGTTAAATGATAAAAAACCGTCAGAATTATTGAGAGAGATAAGACATTTGGCGAGCGGATCAATTTCCGAAAATATTTTACATTCGATTTGGTTGCAACGTTTACCTGTTCATATTCAGGCAACATTGGCTGTTGTTGAAGATTCTCCTTTGGTCAAGTTAGCAGAGTTGGCCGATAAGATTGTTGATCGTGATTCGGGACTTCAAGTTGCGGCTGTCGCTTCCACAGTTGAGCCTGTCTCTACTGAGTTGGGTGATCTGGAGCGGAGAGTTGCCGCTTTAGAATTAAATCATGTTCGTGACAAGAAAAGTTTCGGAAATTTTTCAAGGAAGAGATATAGATCAACGTCTAGAAATAGAAACGTTAATAAAAATAAAGACTGTTCAGATAAAGATCAGATTTGCTTTTATCACAAAAAGTTTGGTGATAAGGCAGTTAAGTGTTCTATCCCTTGTTCTTTATCAAAATCTTTTTTACAGAAACAGGAAAACTAGATTTTCCGTTGTGTGTTGAGGCGACTGACAACGGTTCACCTAACAATCGTCTCATTATAATGGACAAAGTCTCCAGACTCAATTTTTTAATAGATACTGGAGCAGATATTTCTCTTGTTCCGAGAAGACTTGTTCGTTTTTGTAGACTTTCCCCTTTGAAGCTCTTCGCTGCTAATGGAACTTCTATCAGCACTTACGGATCCAAAACTTTTGCTCTTAATTTTGGTCTACGTAGAGACTTTAAGTGGAAGTTTTGTATTGCCGATATTCAGCGCCTCATTATTGGAGCTGATTTCTTGAGTCATTTTGGTTTGCTTGTAGACATTAAAAATAAGAAACTTCTTGATTGTGTTACCGGACTCTTTCATAAAGGGAAACTATCAAGAATAAACCATTTATCTGTCTGCACCACCTCCTTCTTTGACTCACCTTTTCATCGGATTCTGGCTGAATTTCCTGAGATCACTCGTTTTACTCCTATTACAAGCGACAAGTTACATCAAGTGGAACATCACATCATTACTAATGGCCCTCCGATTGCTTCAACTCCTCGCAGGTTGTCACCGGAAAAATTAAATTTCGCTCGTGAAGAATTCAGGTTCATGGTTGAACAAGGAATTTGTCGTCCTTCGAGCAGTGCTTGGGCAGCCCCTTTGCATATGGTTCCAAAAAGCCTTAATGTTTGGAGATTGTGTGGAGACTACAGAGCTCTAAATTCAGTCACACTTCCGGACCGTTATCCACTCCCTCACATTCAAGATTTTACGACTGGTCTATATAATAGAAGCATTTTTTCAAAGATAGATTTAGTCAAAGCATATTATCAAGTTCCTGTTGCCCAAGAAGATATACCTAAAACTGCTGTAACTACTCCTTTTGGCCTATTTGAGTTTCTTGTGATGCCTTTTGGTTTGAAAAACGCGGCTCAAACCTTTCAGCGTTTAATGAATATCGCTCTATCGGGCCTTGACTTCTGTTTTTGTTATCTTGATGACATACTTATTGCTTCTCATGATATTGAAGAACATTTCCGACATCTCCGTATTATTTTCTCCCGTTTAGAGCGATTTGGTTTAACTATCAATCTTACCAAATGCCTTTTTGGACAAGAAGAGATTTCTTTCCTTGGACATCTAGTTTCTAAGCAAGGAATTAAACCTATGGCTGAAAAGATTCAAGCCATAATTGATTACAAGAAACCTCAGACCATTCACGATTTAAGAAGGTTTTTAGGAATAATCAATTTCTATCGAAGGAATCTGAAGAATGCTGCAGCACATCAAGCTATCCTTTCTGATTATTTAAAGAACAGTAAACGCAAGGACAAACGGTTAGTTATCTGGACCCCTGATTCTGAAGCAGCTTTCGAGAATTGTAAGAATGAACTGATTAAAGCCACGATTCTGTCACATCCTGCTCCTACTGTTCCTTTAATTCTTACATGTGATGCCTCTGATTTTGCAGTTGGTGCTTCTTTGGAACATATTGTGGATGGAGTTAATCTTCCGATTGCTTTCTTTTCCAAGATATTGGATAATACTCAGAAGAACTATAGCACTTATGATCGTGAACTGCTTGGAATTTATTTAGCTATTAAGCATTTTCATTTTTTGCTGGAGGGTCGCCAATTGCTTATTAGGACTGATCATAAACCTCTAATTTATGCCTTCCGTCAGAAGTTAGATAAAGCTTCTCCTAGACAAGTTCGTCAACTTGATTTTATTGCACAATTTACGACTGATATTGAATTTATTCCTGGGAAGGATAATGTTGTTGCTGATTCACTTTCAAGAGTTGAATCTATCTCTATGCCAGTTATTGTCTCACTTGAAGAATTGGCTACTTTTCAAAAGGATGATGAAGAGTTAAAAACTCTTGTTTCGAATCCTTCTCTCAAACTTCAGAAATTGATACTTACTGGCTCTACTGTTCCGATTTATTGTGACTGTTCTACAGATTATATTCGTCCTTTTGTTCCTCAGCCACTTCGTAGGAAGATTTTTGATGTTGTTCATGGTCTTGCACACCCAAGTGGTCGGATGACCTGTAGATTAATACGAGAGAAGTTTATTTGGCCCAACATGAAAAAGGTCATCAAAGAATGGTCACGGTGTTGTTTATCTTGTCAACGAGTCAAGATTAGCAGACATACCAAGATAATTCCTCAGAAGATATTGGTTCCTGATCAGCGTTTTCAACATGTTCATTTAGATTTGATTGGTCCTCTTCCTCTTTGTCAAAATTATCGATATTGTCTCACTATGATAGACAGATTTTCAAGATGGCCTGAAGCAATTCCTTTAACGGAAATTACTGACATTGTAGCAAATGCCTTCTATACACATTGGGTTGGAAGATATGATTCACCACATACCATTACTACTGATCAAGGACCTCAATTTGAAGCAGCGATTTTTAAGGCTTTGACTTATCTTGTTGGTTGCGAACGCATTAGGACTTCTGCTTATCATCCTGCTTCGAATGGTATTCTGGAACGGTGGCATCGCACTCTGAAAAGTGCTATTATGTGTCATGATAAGGAAAGCTGGATCGAAGCCTTGCCTACCGTACTTCTTGGACTTCGCACCTGTTTTAAAGAAGATTTAGGTGCTACACCAGCTGAAATGCTTTATGGATCAACTCTTCGTCTTCCTGGAGAATTTTTTATAGAAGAAAATCTACCAGCAGATCCTGAGTTTTTTCTAGAGAAACATAGGATTTTTATGAGAAATATTAAATCAAGACCTACGTCACATCATAACAAGAAGACAACTTTTTACCATAAAAATTTATATGATTGTTCACATGTTTGGATTCGTGAAGATGCTGTTCGAAAATCTCTTCAACCTCCTTATTTTGGTCCTTATCCTGTTATTGAAAGAATTAATGATAATCTTTTTAAAATTGAGATTTCAGGGAAGGTTGTTCAGGGCCGGCGGAAAACGTGGTGTAGGTGAGGGTAAACACCACTCGGAAAATTCCCGTGTGGTGAATTCAACCGTCGGCGAATTGATATTGGCGAGAGAAACTCAGCTATATTTTGTTCATTTTTGTACAGCGCGCTGGCAATCCAGCCAATCAGAATACGACGAGTTGGCGAGTCTCTTTTTATAGGGTCTCACATCACTGCATGTAGGCTACGGTCAAACGAATGCTACAGATGCTTCGAAGCGTTTGATCGACCAATCAGAATAAAGAAATTTACATTCTTTTTATTTTGATTGGTCGATGAAACGCTTCCGAAGCATCTGCAGCATCCGCTTGACCGTAGCCGTAGTAGCAGCACTGTGGAGAGGATGCGCATAAGGCTGGTTCTACATTAGTCGCAAGACGATCGCAAACGTCTTGCGACAGCCAATCAAAAGCGTCAATTTTAAAATTGATGCTTCCGATTGGTTGTCGCAAGACGCTTGCGATCGCCTTGCGACTAATGTAGAACCAGCCTAATGCGTATAAAATCAGGACCGTTATCTAGAATATGGCGCCTAATGCGTATTATACGTGTCAAGTGGCAGTCAAGATTCTTGGTCGAGCGGTCACGCGAGGTGAATTCACAGTTATCGATAGCTTGTTTCGGGAGTATTAGTCACATTGAGATCACGTGCGCGATTTGTAACGCTTGAATTCGTGACTTCGTGTTCAATTCGTGTGTGAAAGTGTTGTCAGTGTAAACTCGCTTTCTTTGACTTAATCTCGAGAAGTAAGCAAATTTTTTTCTTACTATTTAATTATAATACTGCTACGTATTAGGAAATAAATATTTTATATATGTTGTTTGTTCGACAGCGATAATACGAGGCCGTTTCGTGCCGTTTCAAGGACAACACGTTTGCTTACACGAGGTTATATTTGCACATACACACGTGTATAATTCATGTGTGAAAGTATTGTCAGTGTGTAGACATAGGTCTCGATATCCAGATAGTATACAGATCAGTGGGGTATCCGAACGCAGCCTTACAAGTCACGTAGCATCACGTAGTCACGTGTAGGGTTGCCACCCGTACGTTATAATAAAGTATTGTACGTTATTTTAGGTAATTGTACTTTATACTTTATGAGAAAAATAAAGTACGCGAAAATACTTTATTTCGCTGTCTGGGAAGGGCAAGGGATTCAAAAAAGTTTACAGGTAAGATTGCTCTTGAGTCTGGCGCCGAATCGATAGGTCGCCTCGCCAGCGCCACTGAAACGATCGTCAATTGTTTTTAAATATAATAACCTAACTACCTAATCTCAAATGTCAGCATTGTCTTTGTCTTGTTCTTGTTTGTTTATTCCGTTTGAGTGCAAGTGCATGTGCAATAGAAATGGATCAAATTGATAGTGAATGTGAATATGTTACACCGAAAAAAAGTCTTAAAAAAAATGATACGACGAAACCAAAAAATAAAAGATTGCAGAAGTATAAAAGTCAATGGGAAATCGAACATGGTGATTGGTTAACCAATGATCGACAAAACGAATTTAACGGAAAATGCAAATTGTGTGGAATAACATTTACAATTGCTTCAGCTGGAATAGGACAAGTAAGTAGAAAAATCTTTTTCTGTCTGTGTTTCTGTGGTAAGGTGAAGGGATTATTCTTTTTCAGGTTAAACAACACCAGCAAACAAAACAACACAAATCAAAATTAGAAATGAAGAGAACATCTGGACTACTGGAGAAATTTCTTGGTTCTTCTTCTGCTTCTACTGCTTCTTCTGCTTCTGAAAATGTTGTTGCATCTGAGTTAGCCCTAACATATCACACCGTAAAACATAATTTGTCCTACAATAGCATGGATTGTACTATAAAATTGAATAAAATTATTTATGCCAATTCAACTGCAGCTACAGGGATTCATCTAGCTAGAACAAAAATGGAAGCGTTAGTTACACAGGTGTTGGGCCCATATGCTATACAAAATGTATTAGATGATATTAATAGAGATAATTTATTTTACTGCTTACAAACAGATGCTTCTAACAAGAAAAATATAAAGCTGTTTCCATTAGTAGTACAATATTTTACGGCCGAAAATGGTATTCAAAACAAATTATTAGATTTTTATGAAAATAGCAATGAATCTGCTGATGGTATGTTTGAAGCAATCCAAAAGTCATTGGAGCAATACAAATTATTTTTTCATAATGTATCTGGGCTAAGTGCTGATAATACTAATGCTAATTTTGGTATTAATCATTCTTTATTTACAAATATGAAAGCTTTCGTACCAGATTTAATTAAAGGAAATTGTCATGCACACATAGTGCATAATTGCGTGAGACATGCCATGGGCTTTTTATCGTATGACATAGAAAATATAATTTTAAATAAGCTTTACGATCAAATATATAGTTCTACGGGTTTTGCAGAATTATCTACTGCACAAAAATGGCAGCAAGTATTTAATAAGACTGATGATAATTTTTCAAACTTGTACAGAGTAATTTCATTTTTACTGTCTATTCCAGCCACATCAGCATTCACAGAGAGAGTTTTTTCTGTGATGAATAGCAAATGGCGAGACGAAAGAAACAAAGCGTCTTTGAATCTGATAAAAAATGAATTACTTATTTACTTTAATTTAAATATAGACTGTAAAGATGCTGTGCAATTGTTTAGCAGTGATAGTAATTTGATTCAACTTGCGAAAAACAATAACAAATATGTTTTTAAATATAATAATAAAGAAAAATAAATTGTACTTTATTTTGACACCATGGTACTTTTTTTTCTTGCCTTTAATAACCAATGTACTTTAATTGCAAAAAAAAAGGTGGCAACCCTAGTCACGTGACAAGCAATACAATAGTGAAGCGAACAAAACCGGAGTTTGAGATGTCGAGAGAATGGATAAGTTCGTCATCAAAGTGAGACATCAAAGCAAGAGAGACAGCGAAGAAAGCACCGCCAGTGCTCTTCGCCCTATTTAGCTAAGCGAACGCAATCGATGTGGAAGCGACGTGGAATCAATCTTAACCTCAAACAGTGACGAAGATCTAAATGTTAAATGTAGAAGTGTTGATGAAAATCAAGAAAATTGTGCAAATGTGACTCGAAATCGTAAGTAATTGCATATTGCATAAAATAAAAAATAATGCAAACAATGCATTCAAAATAATGCATACAAAAATATTATTATCAATATTATTATACAGTATCAGTGTTATTTCCACGGTGGCAGAAGGCAAATCCTTTGCTTGAATTTAATCCAAATAAAAAAGCAATTTGCACTATTTGTACTGAAGCGTCGAAGAAAAAATTAATTTTGTCTTACGATTCACGCGCTCTGAAGTCAAAGGAAGCCTGGGTCGACACAGGATTTAACACCTGGCATAACGCTACGTCCAGAATCAAGAAACATTCAACAAGTTCATTACACATAGACAGTACTGAAGCTCTAGCAAAACTGAAGACAGTAAACATTATTCAACGTTTATCAAGTGCAACAGAAAAGCAAATGATGAATCATCGGACAGCACTGCGAAAAATTTTCAGTACCTTAAAAGTATTAGCAAAACAAGGGCTGCCCTTGCGTGGCATCAATAACGACGAAAATTCGAACTTTATACAAATATTAAAAGCACGCGCAGAAGATGTATCGGAACTGGAATCGTGGCTGAAACGGAATGGCCACAAATGGTTACATCATGATGTGCAAAACAAAATATTAGAACTCATGGCTGCAAAAGTTATGTCAGAAAATCTTGCGGAAATAAGACAAGCAGAATTCTGTGCGTTACTTTTGGACGAAACTTCTGACTTGTCGAAGATCGAACAGATATCGATATGTTTGAGAATTGTTTCACAAAATCTTGTGTCGTCAGAATTTTTTCTCGGATTTTACTCCACGTCTTCCACGAAGGCCCAAACTCTATTCCAAATCGTCCAAGATGTTTTTCTTCGCTTCAATTTGCCGCTTACAAAACTTAGAGGCCAATGTTACGACGGAGCAGCGAATGTTTCGGGAAAAATAACTGGTTTGCAAACTCGACTCAGGGAAATTGAACCTCGTGCTTTATATGTACATTGCAATGCCCATAACCTGAATCTTGTGGTCCAGGATGCCATGGAAGGAGTTCCAGCTACAAGAAAATTCATAGGAGTAGTAAAAGATATGATCAATTTTGTAAAAGATTCACCGAAACGTATCTCGCAATTTCAACAACTTCAGTCAGAAAGAGAATCAGAATCAGAAAGTTCCACGAATAAAAACCTTGCCCTCGCCGCCTACTGCCCAACCAGGTATTTTGATCGCATAATTTCAGTTTTATACAGACAGAATTTTCAGCAGTTTCAGCTCATGTATTTGCGAATGTATGTTACAGGTGGGTCATGCGAATAAGTTCTCTGAAAACAGTCCGAGCCAACTACAAATCACTGATGAAATTTTTCATGGAGCGGATTACAGATTGTGAAGTCGACAGCATCGTCTCGGCCAAAGCATCAGGATATTTTGAACATATGAGAACTTTTGAGTTTTTCTTTTTTTTAACAATGATAATTGAATTACTTGATCGGATAGAAATTTTGAATAAAGACCTTCAGAACTCGGAACTAAGCGTGAATGACTCGTATCGAAAAATCGAGGGAGTAATGTATTATATAAATGTATCTCACGATTCCAAATTCGAAATAATTTGGCAGAAAAGTAATGACGGAGTAAAAGAATTAGATATTGATGAACCACAGCTACCGCGTCAACGGAAAATTCCAAAGCGATTAGATACGAGCAATACCGAGAATCTTGTTTTTAAAACTCCGAAAGAAATGTACCGCAAAATATATTTTGAAATTTACGACCGAGTTTTGACGTCTTTAAACAATCGTTTTGATACGGAAGCAGCTCGATTTCTCAAATCTTTAGAAGCCTTTGCCGTTGGCGAATCTACAAATGTTACAGAAATTATCAATTTTTATGGAGACGACTTTGAAAAAGATCGACTTGTCAGCGATAGGGATATGCTTTTGAATCTGACGAGCAGAAGTAATGTTAAAGTATCAAATTTAAGGGAAATTGTTAATTTTTTACGCAAAAACGAATGGTGTATGGGGCTCATTCCCGACTATGTCAAATTTATAAAATTGTTAATGACAATCCCGGGTTCGTCATGCACCAATGAAAGAAGTTTTTCTGTTCTTCGGGGATTAAAAAATTATCTGAGAACAACAATGTTGCAAGATCGACTTAACCATGTAGCAATATTACATATATACAACGACATAACTGATAAATTCGATATTGAAATTTTAATGGACGAATTTATAGCTCGAAATGTAAAACGTACAACGGTATTTGCATTGTCCAAAAAATAAATAAACTGTTTAACTGTATTTCTACTATTGAAAAATTTAAAATTTTTGGAGGGACCCCCCCCCCCCCCCGGTCAACAATCCTGGTCACCACTCGGGCTGTACTTGTTCCGCCGGCCCTGAGGTTGTTAATGTTTCTGTGGAACGTTTGAAGCCTGCCTTTTTAGCTAAAGAAATTTTGGCTGATTCAAGCGATTCTTCTATGGATACTTCGTCCTCTTCGATGTTGCCGCTCTGTACTCCTGCAGCTTCTGGGTCTTTGAGGACTTACGCTGGACCGAAGAAAAGAATTCACTTTGCAACGTAGTACGTCGCTGGAGGGGGAGTACTGTGGTGTTTGGCGGTCTCGTCGTTCATGAAGAGATTTATTTTACCGACATTTCATTTTATCGTTTGAACTTTGCTTTTATAACATTTCTCTTTTTAATATTGATTTATTAGTTTCTTGGTTACGGGTTTCTTTTGTATAATAAACAACCCCAGATTATTTTAGAGTTTTCTGATTAACATGGTTTAATATGTGCAAAGACAAATATATTTATTTAGTCATCAAGATCCAGTTATTTTACTTTAAAAGTTACTACAGGTCGACGCCTACTGTCCCCCTCTCGCGGCGCGTGACGCTTCATCTCAGGAGCGTCACGCGTATTATAAGTACGACGATATTCCAATCCCCCTAAGCCTGTTAGAACATTCCTTCTTTGAATAATAATTTTAGACAAATAATCGAAAATAATCCTTTTGCAACCTTCTCTTATTTATTATTTATATTTTAGACTATTGACCTGTTTTCTCTACTTATACATTTTAGTTTGTGTCCTTTTTATTTTATGTATTTATTAAGAGATTATACTTATAAGATACTTACAAGAAAAGGTTGCAAAAGGATTATTTTCGATCATTTGTCTAAAATTATTATTCAAAGAAGGAATGTTCTAACAGGCTTAGGGGGATTGGAATATCGTCGTACTTATAATACGCATGACGCTCCTGAGATGAAGCGTCACGCGCCGCGAGAGGGGGACAGTAGGCGTCGACCGACGGAATCGGCCTGAAATGTGCAACTAAATGACAGCTCTGCCCTAGGTCAGCCCCCTGGGGCTTAAATGCGAGAAAGACTAGAAAGAGCTAGCGTGTGTGTCGCGTGATTTTAGTACCTTTGGGTGGCGCTGGTAGTTTAGTTGCACGACAGCTGTTAACCCTGTTAACTGTTTATATCGTTTATATCATTTATATTATTGTCATGTATCTTAAATATTTATAATCTAATCATAATTATTATATAAATATCGTGTTAGTTCAGTGCTCGAGTTCTAGTGAACATTTCGAGCCGATTCCTGAGGCGACGCCTCCCGTGCCCCCACTACCGCTCGCGATTCAGCGGCACGGTCACCGATCGCGCGTGTGACGCTATGCCTCAGGAGCGTCCCTATACAAGAAATAGTATCTTGCGCCACAAAACTGGCTATCAAAGTTATTTTTACAAAATAATATTCCTTTTTATATAATAATTAAACACTAAATTTTTTTATTAATTATTGTATGTTTTATGATAAATATTAGAATATTTTTTATAATAATAAAAAATAGTATAATAGTTTTCCACATCACCTGTGAGGTACTATTGTTGATGCGTTTTTTTTAAGTGGTTTCCCCAGTAGGCCTAATCCACTAAAAAGGTGATGTGGAAAACTATTATACTATTTTTTATTATTATAAAAAATATTCTAATATTTATCATAAAACATACAATAATTAATAAAAAAATTTAGTGTTTAATTATTATATAAAAAGGAATATTATTTTGTAAAAATAACTTTGATAGCCAGTTTTGTGGCGCAAGATACTATTTCTTGTATAGGGACGCTCCTGAGGCATAGCGTCACACGCGCGATCGGTGACCGTGCCGCTGAATCGCGAGCGGTAGTGGGGGCACGGGAGGCGTCGCCTCAGGAATCGGCTCGAAATGTTCACTAGAACTCGAGCACTGTGTTAGTTGATCATTTAAACCATTCATAAAGTTTTATCCTCGCTGAAAATTTTATAAAATGAATAAGCTGAAAGCTTAATGTAAATAAAAAAAATTAAATTTGATTTATATTTATTGATATAAAAATGCCGGGTTGTTTGGTACCAGGATGTACTTCAGGTTACAAAAGTAATTTTGAAAAAATCCATTTTTTTACTGTGCCAAAAGATGAAGATTTAAAAAAAAAATGGCAAATTGCCTTGAAAAGACCAAATACTCTAGTTTCAAAAACACAAGTAGTTTGTGAAAAACATTTTCTCCCTGTTGATATTATTCGTTGTCGACGATTGTTAGATCCTGATGGAAATGTACTTGGTGTGGTAAGTTAATTTCATTTTCACTTTTAATAATAAATATCGATAAAATATATAATACTAGATTCAGCCGAGATTTGAAAATTTTTAGAACTTTTTTTTTAACTGGTAAATTCTGATAAAAAAAAAAGAATTCCATATTCCATAAAAAGGAATTTTAAGAAATCTTGGACGAAATTTTTTAAAAATATTTTATTTATAGAAATGAATAAATAAAATTTTTATCGAAATCAATAAATTTATCAGTTAAAAAAAATTCTCAAAATTGTCATAAATCAGCTTAATTTAATGTCATTAAAATATTAAATATTTTGTGAATAATTTCAGTCACCATATCGGCGTCCACGATTAGCATCTACAGTTGTACCATGTTTATTTCCTTGGACAGAAATGCTACCTGCTACTGATGAAAGTAACAATATTTCTGAATCTATTCTTAACAGTTCACAAGTTAGTGAATTTCCTGAAACGAACAATATGCCAGAAGAGATGGAAATAAGTGAAAATATTGAAACAAGTAATACACTTGAACTTTGCTTAAGTACTGAAAGGCAAGAAACCATTACAAATCCTATTCAGAACTATAATAGTTGTAATATATTGGAAAATTTTAATTTCTCTACGTTATTATCATGTGACATGAATTTACCACCTTCCTGGATGCGTAATAACATCACATATAACGGAGAATCTCTTATTAGTTTTTCTTTTATAAGTTGCGAAAAGGTAAATGGAAAGTATTATAGTTTTAATCTAAAAGAGATAATTGTCGACTCAACTTTAAAACTACACACGCACATACTAGAAAAACCTTTAGTGGATTCAGCGTACACTAGTGTGAAGAATAGAATTACAACTATTCAAGAGCTTGAAGAATATATACAAAAAATCAATGGTTTAAAAGTTTGTAAAGGTACTGCTATATCTGGACGTGAAGAATGTGAAAATTCTACTTCATTGTACACTGATAAAAGGAATATAATTAGGCACAATACATGTACTTTATTATGCTATTCAATTCAATGTAATGCGTGTCAAAATGCTAAAAAAGCCATAGTAAGGAAACGAAAACGTCACGAGATCAACTTGGTAGATAAAAAGTTACAAGGTCAAAAAATTCGGGTAGGTTCTAAAACAAAAGGGCCTGACAATAATTATGTCAATAAATTTAAAAAAAAATTAAATCGATCTGTGGAACAAACAAAAAAGTTGCGGCAAGTAAATAAAAAATTACGACAAAATTTAAAAGCTTGCCAAAGTAAAATGTCCCGTATATCTGAAGATGGAGTACTCGAACGATTACGTTCCAATGCAGTTGCTAAAAATCAATGTGATGTCGTCCAGGAAATACTCAAAGCTTCGCATTGTAAAACGTCTACAGGCCGAAGATATTCTGAAAACTGGTTAATGTTATGTATGCTACTGTATCTACGGTCCGTATCAGGATATAACTTTATTCGTGACAATAATATTTTGCCGTTGCCGTGTGTTAGCACAATGAGAAGGTAAATTATTATTTTCATCTTAATATCATGAATAACAAATGACATAAATATATAATTACTGTTGTTTCATAACATTTTCTATCCGATAAAATAATTTAACTCTTTTTTAGAAATCTTGCAGTCATCAATACTCAATGCGGTTTCGATCCTGAGTTTTTTGAAGCATTTACTAATTTTTTAAGTAAAAAAGAGGAAATTAATAAACACGGACTATTGTTACTCGATGAAATAAGTTGTCGCGAAAGTATTAGCGTCCGTTCTCAAAGTCTTATGTATGTTGGATTAGAAGATTTCGGCGAAGAAAGCAATAAACTAGTTACACTAAATGATAAAGCTAATCATGGTTTGGTATTGATGTTTCAACCTTTGTATGATAACTATACTCAACCAATAGCTGTCTTTGGTTCTCATGGGCCTGCAACTGGTCAAGTTTTGTCACAGTTAATTGTTAAAGCAATAATTTTATTAGAAAAGTCAGGAGCCAAAATTCACGGTGTTATTACTGATGGCGCGGCAACAAATCGAAAATTTTGGAATGTTTTGGGAATGAGTGGCCGTAGAGATAATTTTAAAAATTACTTCAAACATCCGAGTGAAGCAGATCGCAAAATTTTCGTTTTCTCTGATACTCCACATCTTATAAAAACTATACGAAATCGTTTGTATAATAACGGCAGCTATCAGGTATGTCACATTCTTTTGATTATGAGAATATAGTAATTATTTTTTATCTTTTTTTATTCAGATGGATCCTGACAAACCTTGTATTGAGTGGCAACATTTCAAGGATATGTTTGATAAAGATAATCAACTTCCTGGTAAACTACGAATGTGTCCAAAAATTAATAATGAGCATTTGAACTTGAATAGCTCTTCGAAAATGAGAGTTAGACTCGCTGTCCAAGTAAATTATTGAAAATTTATTTTTTAACTTTATTTTTCGTCGGTAAATTTATATCATTTTCTTTATTTAGATATTTAGTCAATCAGTAGCTAATGCGTTACACAAATATGCAGCAAATGACCCTCTATTAGATAGTTGGGAGAGTACAGCTGAGTTTTGCTTATGGATAAACCAAATGTTTGACGCTCTGAATCGGCATGAGAGTCGAGGTGTACTTCCTAATAATGAAGATTTTAAGGTACTTTTAATTTGTTGATATTCTGGCAATTTATAATTATTATCATTGACAATTACTGTTTTCATTAATAACATCTAATGGTATTATTATTTCAGATTATTGAGTCTTCGTTACAAAAATTAAATGAGTGGGAAGAAAAAGTTAACAACAAAAAAATACCCGAGGCTGCATTTTTGACTGCTCCAACAGCTGAAGGGCTGCCAGTTACACTACAATCTTCCTTGGATATCATTCGATTGTTGACAGATAAGTACGGGTTTCCTGCGGTTCCAACGGGTAGAATTAATCAAGATTCACTGGAGGTTCGATTAGTTTTAAGAGAACTAATATTATACAATCATAATTCAGTTCTGTAGCGATGACGGTAAAATAGTTGAAATAGTATATAATATGATAATGCTCTAACTCTTATATTGTCTATGCTTTACTTCTTTGCTTTCTAATAACTTTTAGATTGAAATTTATTGCTTTAAACAATTTATTAAAAATCATGTGCTATTTCAATACCACTTCTAAGAAAATGCTCTTTAAAAATGCTTGATTTTAAAATTTAAGATGAGAATTTATAAATAATCTTTTCCTAATAATCAGTAAATGAAAATTAATTATTTAGTATTTTATAATTATAACATATAATCGTAAAAAAAATATTAATTGTCGATTAAATTGTACATAAACAATGAGACATTAAATGAACAATGAGCTCGTTTAAGACAATAAATTTAAACTAACAATTATAAACGTTTCATATTAGTTGCAATTAATAATTGATGCTTATTTACAGATTTTACTATAAAAGTAGTCGTAATGTGGTACGAGTGTAGACAATTGTATTTATTGATCAATATATATCAATTACTTATTTACTTGATTTTTTTTGGAAAATATTTTATAGAGATTTTTTGGAACGGTAAGACAAGCAAGTGGATCTAACGACCATCCTACATTCCCAACTTTTCTTCAAATTTATAAAATCCTATCTATATTTAATATTTTAAAACCTCCTAAAACTGGAAACTGTACTGTACTATCAAAAGAATCTCTTATTACTTTATCTGAGCTCAAATGCATATACTCCCAAAAGTCACCGACAGAATTGTCTAAAAATATTGCGAATTTAAAAGAAAAACTGAAACAGACTGTTAAAGTTGATGATTTGGAAGATGAATATTTTAATGTAATTCACGATCATGTTTACAATGAATCAGATACTATGAATTGTATATTATATTATGCTACAGAAGTCATTGTGTCGCGTATTTATAAAAAAACTACATGTGAGCAATGCCGTAACGGCGTTCGTGATTGTTCAATAGATTTATCTAACGATGAAAATATATTATTAGATAATAAATATGATGATAATTTTATGCATCCGAATCAGAATTTTTATAATTTTATAAAACAACTAGAACAAATTTTTCTTAAACATTGTCAATCTCCTCATATATATGAAGATGTTATGGCTGAAGCCATTTCCTCCAATATTTTAAAATTTCCATGTCATAAACATGCCGGAGAATTATTATTATCTGCTATAACGTACTATATAAGATTAAGAATGCAGCAATATACATCTCAAATAAATAAAAATCCGAAAAAATTGAACCAATTAAAGAAAAAGCAAGCAAAATTCTGTTCAAATTAATTTTTCTCTTGAACTTAATTGTATTCAATTTTATATTTTTGTAAAACCAATATAAAATTATGAAAATAAATGCAATTATTTTTTATCAATTGTTCTTCATTTAATTTTAACCTATTGTCTTCTCATTTGTTATTTTATATTCTTATGATGTTTAACGTAAGATACTAGACAATTTATTAGCCTTAACAACAAATTCAAAAAATATACATTACTAAATATAATTGTATTAATTTCTAAAATATTGCATAGTTTATTGCATTTTTCTCTCTTTTTGATTTTATTTGTTTATGTCGTTGTTATTAATGAATATTAATTATTTACAAGTATTCATCATCATTAAACATCTTTAATTATTATTACCATAATTTATTATCACTCATTTAATTATTATTATTATTTATTTATCAGTTTCTTATGCTATTATCGTTACTATTACCAATGAAAACTTCAGAATAATAATAATAAATATATAATAATAATTTACTTGACTTTTGAAAAAAATTTCATTTCTAAAGCTTCCATAAAAGTCATCGCGCAACTATACTACTAGCGCTCTCTGCGAGTCGTGACAACATTGAGTCGTTTTTTGTAACACGTAGTTGTAGGGGGCTGCCCTAGGTTATCGTAAAGTGGGAGAAATTGGAGTGGGGGTAAATGGATCTGGCGTTTTGATGCTCTGTGAATTCGCACCTTAAAAGAAGTATATTAAGTGAATTAGAAATATATTTAGTAAATTAATAGTGATATTATCGATGAAATGTTTTTAATAATTTTAATAAATTTTGTTTATAAAGGTTTCCGAAAAACATGTCACAACGAGAAGTATGGATGCAATTTGTGAATAAAGTCAAACAAAATTGGAAACCTTCAAAATTTAATGCAATTTGTTCTCGACATTTCAATAATGATTGTTTTTTTCTATCTGGAAGAAAAACTGTATTAAAACCAACAGTGATTCCATCTATATATATCGAGAGATTAAACTACGTAAGTTTTTACCATGATATAAACTTTTGTATGTAAATACACTATTCGATAATGATTTGTTCTATTTCTCTAATGAGAAACATAGAAATTCTGTTTACCTTGATAAGAGAATGAAACGAATTATATTATTAGTGCATTATTAAATTTTAATTTTTTCAGAAAGAGTCTTTGATGCTGTTATGGGAAACATCTCCAATCCTGTTATGCAAACATCTCCAGAAGTACATGACTCAACAATAGAGGTACATTCTACATAATTAAAGATTCATAATTACTTTTATTTTTTAATATACATATTTTTAATATGCATATTATTGATTTTTAGGTTACTGAAATTTCTAATACAAATAAACATGTATCAATGGTAGAAGATCAGTCAAAAATGGAAGAAGACCAGCAAGAAATGGAAGAACACCAGCAAGAAAGAGAAAAACACCAGCAAGAAATGGAAGAAAACCAGCAAGAAATAGAAAAACTTACAATACCATTGCAATCAGCATCTTCAAACAGTGACAGTATTATAAATCTGAAAAATCAACTTTCGAAAGAGCGTAGTATAAGAAAACTTCAATCAAAACGTATAAAACTTCAATCAAAACGTATAAAAATGTTGATGCAACAGAATAGACAACAAAAAAAAAAAGATTGAAAGATTTAGTAACTTCATTAAAAAATATGAAAAGTAAAGAAATGATTAACAGCGAAATGGAACCTATTACAAAATAACTTTTCTAATATAGAATTTTTAAAGACATTATTTAAAAAAAAAAAAAAATAAATAAAAAAAACGGTTACAAAAATAAATAGGAAGAAGAAGTACGTTTTGCTATTATGCTTCATTATTTTTCTTCGAGAGCATACAATTACGTAAGAAGTGTTTTTAAAAATCGTTTACCACATTCAAAAACGTTATCACGTTGGTATACAACTATTGATGCAAAACCAGGATTTACGAAAGAAGTATTAGATTTATTGAAATTAAAAAGTGATAATTCAGAAAAGAAAATTTTGTGTTCATTAGTATTTGATGAAGTAAGTTTGCATCAACGCGTAGAATGGGTAGCTGATAAGTTATATGGTGTAGTAGATATTGGAAATAATATAAAACATGAAAATATTGGTGAAGCTAAACAAGTGTTAGTTTTTATGATAGTAGCTATAAATGAAGCTTGGAAAGTCCCAGTAGGATATTTTTTTATTGATAGCATTGATAGTAAAACCAAAGCTAATTTAATAGAACATTGTTTTTGTCTTTTACAAGAGTGCAATATTATTTTAACTAATTTAACATTTGATGGATGTCGAACTAATTTTGCTACAGTTAAAGTACTCGAATGTAATACTCATATAGAAAACATCATAACTAAAACAAAAAAATTAGGTTCTGAATCAGATATATGTAATTCACTTTATATAATTCCTGATCCGCCGCATATGATTAAACTTATTAGATATATTTGCGCAAAATATCATTATTGATAATAATAACGAAAAAATTAATTTTAATTATGTCAGGAAATTACATGAATTACAGCAAACAGAGGGAATGCACTTGGCTAACAATTTACGTACGAGACATGTAAATTTCTTTAAACAGAAAATGAAAGTAAAGTTAGCAACACAGTTAATGAGTAGATCTGTTGCTCAAGCTCTAATTTATTGTAAGAATAACTTAGAAATACAAGAGTTTTCTGGAGCTGAAGCGACAATTAAATTTATTACAATATTTAACCAGGCATTTGATATTTTAAATTCACATAAATTATCAGGTTTTGGATACAAACAAGCATTATGTGAGAAAAATATTAAAAATGTTGAGAAATTTTATGAAGAGATTTATTCTTATATTAAACATTTAAAACTTGTAAACAATACATTTTTAACAAAAAGTGACAAAAGTACGGGATTTTTAGGTATACTTATTGCTTTAAAAAGTGTTATTAATATATTTAAAAAATATGTACAAGATTTAAAAATTATTAAGCTTCGTTCCATGTTACAAGTTAAATCAAGATCATTTGGAACTTTTTTTTTGATCTATAAGAGCTTGTGGCGGTTATAATAATAATCCGACTTGTCATCAGTTCATGGTTGCTTATAAAAAAATTCTAATACATGTGGAAATAAGAGATCAGGGATGTGGCAATTGTATACCTTTAAGTGAAATTAATATTTTAAAATGTACATTTCATCCTAAAACATCAGATGCTCTGCAAGTCCATAAACTTAATACAATTATCAATTGTGATGATGAAAATAATAATTTGTTATCTGATAACTTTAAATTCGAAGATCACGATTATATTGTTCAACCTCAGCTTTCACAATTTTCTAGGCAAATTGTAATATATGTTAGTGGATTTGTTGCAGCTACTTTATTAAAAAAATTGAAATGTGAAATTTGTTCTCTTACACTAACAGATTCTAAAAAAGATTTTGAGAATACATTTTTAACTTTCAAAAATCAAAATTTTGAAAAATGTTATTCCAATCATATTGAAAAAGAAAATATTAATTATGATAATACTCTCTCTTCTTCATCACTTAATAATATTGATTACAGAACTAAAGAGTATGATGAAAACTGTGATGACCAAAAATGTAGTTCAAATAAGAAACCAACATTTCAATTAACTTTTCCTAGTGATGATTTAATAACTATATGTATGGAAATAGAAGTAAAAATAAGATCACATTTACCAAATGAACTTTCTACTAGTGCAATGTTAAAAGCTAGTTTAGAAAATAAAATTATAACACATTTTATAAATAAAAACATTTTAATTAAGTTATGGGATCATTCAGAAGAAAATTTAGAAACACACGCGAGTAATTTAATACATAACATTGTTAACAAATATTTTAATATTAGATTATTTTATGTGTAAAAATATGAAAGAAAAATCCGAAAATATTCGCAATTTTTATACGAAATTAATAATTCATAAAGGACAATAAAAAAAGTTTTTATATCTATATATACAGGGTGTTCCAGATCAACCGGAGGTCTTTGAAGGAGTGGATAGATCTCGATAATGTGAGTAAAAAATATCCTTACAAGAAAGTTGTGAGATCAATAGTTTTTGAATAAAACGCATTAGAAGTTAACCAACCACGGGGCCCGCATTTCGCGCTGTCAGGAGCGGCGCGGCATGAACCATTCTCGTTCGAAATACATTCTGCCACATCAATTACTCGTAGCATTTGTTAATAAAATGTACAATTAACAATAAAGTTAATAATTACTTGTCAATGACAGATTGAAAATAATGTACAATTTTCAGTTACAGCTTAGTTTCTCTTTATACCAGTAATTAAATAGTTGAAAAGAAAATACTATGTAATGAAAAAACTTTGAAAAAAATTTTATTTCCGCCGCGAGTGTAAGTTGTATGAATCAATCTTTTCTCGATTATTTATTCATAATAGTAGTATTTGAATTATAATATGGTGTAACATAAATTGCTGTAAATAATTATTAATATTATAATTCGAATTATACTTTTATGACTGTAATAATTCTGTAAACAGAAATATTTCCATAGAAGATTCTTTAAAATTGGGGATCAATGCATACATACTTTGACAATTTAAAACTCTTCGAGTTAAGATTCTTCGTTGATGCCGCTTCGGATATTTCCAAAAATCAGTAGCAACATCAGTAGCAAAAACGATGGAAAACAAATGAAAACAATTACGAGTAATTGATGTGGCAGAATGTACTTCGAACGAGAATGGTTCATGCCGCGCCGCTCCTGACGGCGCGAAATGCGGGCCCCCTGGTTGGTTAACTTCTAATGCGTTTTATTAAAAAACTATTGATCTCACAACTTTCTTGTAAGGACATTTTTTACTCACATTATCGAGATCTATCCACTCCTTCAAGGACCTCCGGTTGATCTGGAACACCCTGTATATACATACACATATATATACATATACACATATTTATGTATACAATTGTCTGTACATAATATATTAAGCTGTAAAACATTCTGAAGATTATTTTATTTATGCTTTTTACTTATACTCTTCACTTAGGCTATTGCAGACGAGGGAACGATTAATGAGCTGCAAAAAGGGAAAGTGAATGGACAATAGAGATGTGCGAACTATTCGGATTCGAATTCCTAGGGTTCGAATACGAAGCATTTCGAACATTTCGAATCGAAAATCATTTAACAAATCACGTACGTATGTGAATTTTCAAACTTATTTTCCACTTACAAAGCGACGATCGCAAGATCGTGCAGTCGCCCAATTTATTGACCCCGTCTAATCTAAATCGATAAATTAGAATTACTGCACGACCCTACGAACCTAGGCTGTATGTACATACTCGTGATAGATTTGAGATATTGAGTTATAAGAATCGTTGAAAGTATAGTTTCTAAACTTATTCTTGACATCTGATTTATTATATAATATATACATATAACAGAGTTTATTCGAGTTCAGTCAATTCAAATTCTATACTTCAAAAGGAAGTTTTGTCATATTTATAGGCTACGTTGAAAGATTAGATTTGGATATGAGAAATGTATACACATTCCCTAATAGCATAAATGTCCCGAGGACGTCCAGAGTACGTCCCGAGTACGTCCCTTCGTCCTCAGGACGTCCCTGGGACGTCCTCAGGAGATCTTGTGCTATCTGGGTTAATAATATTTACATATTTTGATTTTAATAACGTAACATATATATTATATTTATAATTTATTTTAGATAATTATTTGTCATGGAGATCGATTTAAATATAAATTCTGACAGTTCAGATAATATGGATTCAAGGATAGATTTGACTACATCTGATGACTTTGCCAGTGCCTGCAAACAACGAAAAATAACTGAGTACTCTAAAGAAACATTTAAAGAAATTAATCCAAATATCCATTAATACAATAAAAATGAAGAAAATTAAAGAATTGCTTACTGACAGACAGAATCAAAATTGTAGTTCGTCATGTGATTCTATGATTAATCTAAGTAATAATGAAAATAAAGAAGAAGAGACTGACGAAAATAGCAGTGATATACAAGTTAGTGCATCTGATATGAAAAAAATTAATGCACCTCATGCTTTGATTTGGTTTTACTTTACTAAATTGGAAAATGATCCGTACAAGGCTGTTTGCGATATCTGCAAGGTTGTCAGGAATATTCCAACCGGTACCACAACACTTCAAAATCATTTAAAAAGACATATTGTTGCATATACAGAATATTCAAAATTAAAAAAGCTTAAGGATATAACTAAATTAAAAAATAAGATGAAACAATCAAATGGACAAATGTCTCTGAAAAACAGTTTCAAATCTACAACATTTCTTGAGCCTTCAAGCAAAAGAGCACAAGCAATAACTAAAACTATAGCTACATTTATTTGTAAGGGTTTACATGCATACAGTATTGTCGAGGAGCTTTTAAAGATTTGATTTTCCTTTTGGAACCAAGATACGTTGTCCCCTGCCGTACAACATTTTCAAGATCAGTAATACCAAAATTATATACAAAATTGAAAGAACGAATGCTCATAATAAAGTCCGCAAAACCTACACTTTATTCAGTGTGTATAACAACTGACTTATGGACATCAAGATCTGGTGAGTCATACATAGCCTTCACATTACAATTTCTTGATGAAGATTTTGTTATGCAGCACATGACAATAGATTGCCAGCCTTTCCCAGGAAAACATAATTCTACAGTTATTTGCGATAAAGTAGAAAATGTTTTTGTGAGTTAGATTTGCTTGATAAAAGAATAAGAAAATATATAGTTTCTGATAATGGAACTAATATGGTAAAAGCACTCAGCAAGAATCCTTTGTCCAATTTAGAAAATGAATTCGATATGGCTGAAGCTGTTCACAGAAAATCTTGGGAACATATTCTTTGTTATAATCATACTCTTCAATTAACTATTCATGATACAAGGAAAGAAATGAATGCTAGTAGTGTTATAGAAAAAGTATCCAATATTGTGGCTCGATATAACAGAAGCAAATCTGCAAGAGAGTCACTTGAATACTTTCAATCTGAACACAAGATTCCTAAGCACGATTTGATCCAGATGGTTTGTACTCGTTGGGATAGTGAGTTCTTGATGCTAGAAAAATTTTTGGAGCAAAAATATGCAATTATTAGTGAACAAAATAAAGCGGGCATCGATGGACTTACAATTCAAGAATGGAAACTGATAGAAGGATATGTTGAAATTCTACGGCCTATTGCCAATTTTACTGCTGAAATGGGTAGCCGATCAAAACCAACTTTTTCTATGGTATTGCCTGTTATATTTGAAATTAAATCATCATTAGAAGATATTATTAAAAAAGCACCAAAAGGAACAGGTATATTATTTGCAAAAAAGCTTTTAGCCAATATAAAACAAAGATTCACTGATTTAGACTACTGGGAGTCACCTTTGTACAGAACAGCAATGTTGTTAGACCCAAGATTTAAGAATACACTTCTTAGCAATAAAGATAGTGCTTCTTTATTAGAAAAGAAGGCTATAGAAAAACTAAAAGAAAATACCAAAAGTAACACACTTCAGACTATAGCTCAAATTCAATCTTTGCCAATGACATCTTCCATGAATAAAAGTAAATGGGGACATCTAAAGAGAAAAGCTGATATGAGAAATATGAACGCTCCAGATGAAGAAGCAAAAATAAAAATAGAGGTAAGATTCCATTTATTTTATAATTTTATATGCACATATTATGTTTTAATTTATTATATTACTATATTTTTATGTAATTTCTTTCATTGTTGTACTTTACTATATAATAATTTTTAAAAGTATTAATTAGGAAAATCTTGATTTTATGTTTAGATTGAAAATTACTTGAAATCACCAACAATTGGAGAACAAGAAAATCCGCTTGCATGGTGGAAAACAAATGCTTTAAATTTTCCATTTCTAGTACCTCTTGCGCGCCATTATCTTGCCATTGCTGCAACGGAAACTTCCAGTGAAAGAGTGTTTTCTGTGGGAGGAAATATGTAGTTACCAATAAAAGAACAAATTTGTTGGCAGAAAATGTGAGGCAAACCATATTTTGCCATGACAATTTAAAGGCATTTGGTTTGAAAAGCATTAAGGACATTTAAATCTCAAAGACAAAAATTTTCTTATCAGTAGCTGTTTATTAAACATGTTCTAAGTCTACTTTACATTTTTTGTATACATTATGAATTTTAAAAGTTTAGTTGCTTTTCTTTTTTTGTTTACTTTTAATATTTTATCAACAGTTAATTTGTTTGTATTAGGTACGAATTGTGCGTATCTTTAAAATAACGAAAACTTTTTTTTCATTTATTAAAAATTTAATAAATCTGTATGTATGTATAAAAAAAATGTAATATTTAAATTAAATATAATAGTTATCAAGCATTAATTACAAGAACCATAGTTTTATTATTTAATTCGATTTAATTCGATTTACTTCGATTCGCTTTGATTTAGTTCGATTCGAATTAATTCGATTCGGTTCGACAAAAATTTCTTGATTCGGTTCGATTCGTTTCGACATAAAAAATCTTTGATTCGCACATCTCTAATGGACAATATTCATCCCAACTCCGAGCTTTTGCATTAACTGTACATTTTTACAGTCCAAAGACTTATAATTATGTTCGGAAAGTTTTTAAAAATAAATTACCAGCTCTGTCAACGATACGAGCATGGTACAGTAGTACCGATAATTCTCCAGGCTTTAATATGCTATAAATATTTTAAATTAAAATATTTTAAACTGTTATAACATCAAAATAATTGCATGAATGTGTTTATTTATTTGCATATGCATATAAACGAATAATATGGAATATATGATACGTTATTAAAATTATTTAAGGCAGAATATAATAAACGTTATTCACAGAAGTACAGTACATGTGTACATCACTTACTGAATAAATTCTATTAGAGGTATCATGAAACATATCTTTTTTTGATAAAAGATTTATAACGCCTGGAGGTATCTCAGCTGTTGCAAACATATTAAAATATTGTGCAATACACGAGTTTTTTCCGTTATATAACACAATGGCACAATTTCCCAAAAGTAACGATAATATCAGATAACCAAACAACATAATTTCATTGTCGTGTAGAAACGACACCTTTCGGTCTATGAATTCTGGCTAACTCTAATCTTTCATCTTGACATACTAATGTATTACTAACGTTTGGTAATTTTATGTCTTTTACTACATCTGCTAATTTAAATTTGCTAAAAAAGAAAGTAAAAAAAGAAACCTGTTGGTTTTAAAAGTGTTATTAACAATACAAAAATACACAAACAAATAAATAAAAAATTTAAAAGTACACGAAAATTTTCTAGTAAATTAACATACCCATTGCAATCTAATGTAGATGCAAGATTGTTTATTATTTCTCGTCTAAAATCAATTGAGCGAGTACTCTAACTTAGCATTGCTTTCTCGGCTGATTTAAACATCTCGATATATCTTCCCTGTAATGAATTATTTAAATATTAATTTTATGAGTTTTATTAAGTTTTATTAAGTTTCTCAAATATTATTACAAGGTTACACAAGAAGAAGGACAGGAAAGTTATACGTATTCATACGTATGCATATGTATTGCCATTATGTATCCAATATATATTCTTCACAGGCTTTTGCCATATATCATCATAAAAAAAATTGTAAACTAAATGTTTGTCCAGTTCGTTTGGATTTATTGTATCTTTTGGTTTATTACAAAGCATGAAGTAAGATAATTTAACTAAATTAAAAGTACTGAATTTTATTTTAGAAGTAAACTGTATATTAGAGCTGAACTCCAAGTGTGAATTTATGTATGTGATATCTCTGTTCTCGAAACAAAAATTGTTTTAAATAATAAGCTTTAGATAATTTGGAAATTGTATTACATCATTTAAATGTATTACGTATATGTGATGGCGCTGCTATTATTTTTGCAGTTATAATGTTTTCTGACCATATAGAAATAAAATTCATACAGTCAAAAGACTCAAGATTTATTTCTAATTCTTTTTTGTGTGAAATACAAAAATGGACAACTCGAAACCTGTGTACAAATTTTTAAAATTCTTTTCTATGAGCCATAAAAATTTGTCTTTTATTGATACTTGGACAGGAATTTTTCTTAATTTTAACAAAAGAAAAGGTGTAATTTTCAAATAGCTAATAACTGCATACAAGTTTGAATCTTCTAATACAATCATATCAAAGACGTAACCTGTATAAATTAAAAAAAAAAAATTTGGTTATATGAAATAAAAAAACGTTTTTAAATTATGTTTTAACTTACTTGAGAACAACATTATATAAATACTCTCTACATATTCCGACCTAGAATTATCTCTAAAAAATACAAAAATGTTTAAAATTTATAATATTGATTTAAAAGTGTTAAATTAGTTAAATTAGAGAATAAAGTGTTAATTAATATAGTTAAAAATAACAATTTAATTTGACAATGTATATATGTATGATACACACATATATATATGTGTATAATAATAATACAACTTAAATTTAACCCTTCGAGTGCACAGGGTATTAATTCTGACTTTGTTTTTCTGTAAAATAAATTTTTTCGCACAGCTTCGACTCAAGAAGTTTTTCGGTAATTAAAAAATTTTTTTTCAAAAATTTAACTATCGACGGCCTTAAAGTTGATTAAACTTGTCACAAAAAACCTCTACATTTTTTCCAAAAAAGTGTATAGTTTTCGAGACATTTTAAACTGAAATTGCTTAGGATCAGTTTGTACACTTTAAAATTCGCTACAGAGGTGTGCACTCGAAGGGTTAATGTATTTTTATAAATGGGTTTTTATTGGAAAATTACATAAGGATCGCTTTCAAAAATGAAATTTCATGTTCTTCACACGTAATAGACATGAAATATATTATTTTCATTTCCTCAATAGTACATGATTGATCTAGAAAGAGATAGAGAAAAGAAGAATTTTTATTACACAATGTAATATATATAAAATTTTATGTATAGTATATTGTTATTATATTTTATATAAACATGTAAAAATATAATGTAAATATAATATAACATAAATATAATATAATATAATATAACATAAATATGTAGAAGAAGCAAAACAAAATACTGTCATTATAGTTACATTATAAGAAATTTAAACGTATAATTTGATACGTATAAATTTATACGTATCAAACTTACTGTCAAACATCAATTCCACACTGATAGTGTGCAAAAAGTTAAGAATGGTAGTAACTACATCCACATGATTACAAGCGGATTTAAAAATAGATATATTCTTTTCTATTATAGATGCTGCTTGCAAGAATCTGTAAATGAGCAAAGAAAATGAAACGGTATAGAGTCAACTGTTATATTTTTTGATGTTTTACTCTCAACTTTAATTAAAATATTCATTTACCTATTTGAAAAATCATTAGTATCCTTAAATTTCAATTCTTTGTGTAAAGTAGATATCTTTTTTAGCGCTTCCTATTAACATAGGTAAAAAATAATACAAAGCATTGTACCATCAATATAGGTTATTTAAGCTTCTTTAAATATTATATTTCACAATTTCTCAATACATTTATATATACTTATTAATATGTATTTCAATATGTGCATAAATTCATGTGGAAGGCGTTTATGTCCTTATTGTCTGTACATTATATATAAAATTAATTTTAATATTCAATAGTAAAATTATATGAATGAGAAACAGAATTTAATAAAAAAAGTGTTTATACAGAAGAAAGATAGAGAGAGAAAATGGTAATTTAAAATATGTATACTGACGGCGATATGATCGATAAACTCTCCAATCGAGATGAAATTTTTCATGCGTAATAACACATACACATGAAAAACCCCCCCTCCCACACACACACTGTCACACCGTATTGTATGTGAAAAATAGTCATGGAACGGAAGTGACATCTGTATTAAAATTTTGAACTAGCATTTTTGACCATGTTTACATCCATAATCTGACATATCCCGCCCATATAAGATGAGCCTCCTTATCTCTAGTCTCCATGGTTAAAACAATTCGACTCTTGGCCATTTATCGTTTCCGGAATAAGTAGACATGAAATCAAGAATCTAGATGTCGACAATTTACCGAATTATTTCGCGAAAAAATATAAAGAGTTGTTCAGCGACACTCTCGGTTTTTATAATAAAAGCAAAACAAAGATTTACTTAAAGAGCGATGCGCGTCCAATTGCTCTAAAATGTAGACACATTGCGCATGTGCTAAAACCACTAATCGAAAAAGAAATTGAGTTTATTTAGTTAACTTGGAGCACTTAGAGAAAGTGGAAGTAAGCGAATGGGCTACCCCAATAGTTCCGATTTTTAAAAGCAATGGAAATATTCGAATATGCGACTTCAAAATAACCGTGAATCTCTTCATAAATCAATAATCGACAAATATTCGCTTCATACAATAGACGATATTTTTGCAAAATTATAAGGAGGAACCTCCTTTTTGGAACTGAATTTAACACATGCATACATGCAATTTCCGAGTCGACAAAAGTTGCACAAATCTACTCACTATTGTGACGCACAAAGGTATAAAAAAATATAATGATGTGACGGTACGCCTTTCGCACGCTGGGATCGGTGGGAATAACTCGCCGGGGTGAGAAAGGGTGAAACACTGCTCTGATATTTGGTAACAAAACGATGTTTATTCAATAATAAAAGGTTGATGTGTGATGTACAGTTTATATACAATGTGTGGGTGTTGTGTGTGTGTGTGAGAGCGCACAGGTCGCGCTGGCTCACACGCTTGTGGTTAGAGTCGGATTTATTACTAACGCAGACTTATTACTAAACGCAGGCTTATTACTAAACGGGTACTAACTTATACTAGACGCAGACTTACTAGACGCGGACGCAGACTTATACGCGGGCGCAGACTTATACGCGGGCGCAGACTTATTACTAAACGCAGACTTATTACTAAACGCAGGCTTATTACTAAACGCAGGCTTATTACTAAACGCAGGCTTATTACTAAACGCGGACTTATGAACGCAGGACTTATGAACTAGACGCGGACGAACACGGCTTATAGCTAAATGCCGACGTACACGGCGGACTCGGTGCGGTCGCGGACTCCCGGCGCGGCGCGTACTCGCGAAGAACGGTGTTCGGCGTGGTGTTCGGTAACACTCGGTCTGGGGATCGGTCAGGTAATATATCCCTCGGTAGCTCCCGAGGGGGGAAACTTGCACACCAGTAGCTCCCGGCTGCGAACGGTAGCTCCCGTTCGCCGTGCGGAAGAGTCGGTAGCTTCCGACTCGGGTAGGAGGTGACAAGGTAAAAATCCTTCGGTAGCTCCCGAAGGGGGAAAGCCTACACACCCGATAGCGCCCGTTCACTGTATAGTGGGAAGCGGTCGGTAGCTCCCAACCGCAGGGACTAGTCTCGACTCGACGCGATGGCCGCCTTTTATACCCGGCCGACAGGTGCCGAGTAGTGGCGAAGGAAGTCGCGCGTCGGAGCCGACAGGTGCGGCGCGGGCCGCGGGGCGGCGTTTTAAGATATTATTGGCGCCAAAGCGCATGTGTCGGGCGGCTGATCGGCCCGTGACGAGGAGGGGAAGACGTATCGTCACATCACCTCCCCCCTTACAAAGCTTAGAGGCGGCGGCATGACGTTAGACGGCCCAATGGGTCGAAACGCACGTGATGATTGGCTCGCGGGGGGTCTCCTCGGGCGGTGCTCAACCGCGGCTGTGCTCCCCATGCTCCGCGTTCTCTGCTGGTAGTTCTGGCGCGTTCTTCAGATCCTGTACGTGGACGTGACGATGCCATCGTCCACGGGCGTCGCGGAGGTCGATGATCACGGGCGAGATGATCCTCCGGACTTCTAGCGGGCCGGTATACCGGGGGACTAACTTCGCGTTGAATCCCGAGGCCTTCTTTGAGAGCGGGTTACGGCGTCGCAGGTTGTAGTGCGCCTCCTGCTTTTGAAAGGCGCGCGCCATCCGCACTACCTCGAACGCTTCTTCTAGGCGTCGCCGGGTTTGATGCGGGATGGTGTTTGCGGCGTGGCGGCGGTCCTCCGGGTGAGGCAGCGCCAGTTCCCGGCCATGGTTTAGGTAGGCCGGCGTGTATCCGGTGGCCGCGTGTTGGGCTGTGTTGTAGGCGAACTAGAGGGGGTACATGTGTTCGTCCCATCGGCGGTGATTCTTGCCGGTATATTGGGCCACCATGGTCTTGATCGTCCGATTTGTTCGTTCCACGGGGTTACAGTGGGGCGCTCGGACTGGTGTTGTCCGGTAGTCGATCCCAAACGTTCGTAACGTTACTTCCAACAGTTCGGACCTTAGCTGTGTCCCATTGTCCGAGATAATCTGACTTGGGCACCCGTGGCGATAGATCACTTGGTCCAGGATTGCCTTGGTGACGGCCGGAGCAGTGGCTCGCTGAAGAGGCTTCAGCTCCACCCACTTCGTGAACCGGTGCTGCATCACGAGTAGCCACGCATGTCCTTGCGTGGACCGGGGCAGCGGCCCTATCAGGTCGAACGTAACTTGCTGCCACGGGTGGCTGACCGGGGCGGTATGGAGCGTTCCCGCGGGTCGGGTGGTCGGTACTTTGTGGGCCAAACAACTCGGACAACTCTGGACATATCGGGTGATGTCCTGGAACATCCCGGGCCAGTAAAATAGGCGGGCCATCCGTGCGATGGTCTTTGCGGTGCCCAAATGTCCGGCGGCGGGGTCCGCATGGTGCCGTGCCAATATTCGAGTTCGGTCCTCCCTGGGGACGCACAGTTTCCATTGCTCGGTCGGGTGAGTTTCCCGGAAGTCGATGGTGTGAAGGATGTGGCGGAAGAGGCGGCCGTTCTGGAGGCAGTAATCCGGGAAGTCTTCAGCGTGTTTTCGGAGGCCCGTCAAGACGCGCCGGTACCATCCGCATCGCGGTAGTGCCCTGGCCGTGCGGTAAGTCGGGATGTCCTGGACGCCCTCTAGTCCTCCTGGCTGTGTGGCACACACCTCCGGCTGACGGGATAGCGCGTCTGCGACCTTGTTGGCGCTCCCTTTGCGGTAGCGGACGTCGAACTCGTGCTGTTGCAGTTCGAACAGCCAACGGCCCAGTCGTCCGGTGGGTTCCTCGAGTTTCTGGAGCCAACGTAACGACTGGTGGTCCATTACCACCGTGAACGGGTACCCCTCTAGATACCCCCGCATCTTGCGGATGCCCCACACTATCGTCAGACACTCCAGCTCGGTTGCACTGTAATTTCTTTCTGCCCCGTTCAGTGTCCGCCTGGCGTATGCGATTACGCGTTCTCCGTCGTCCTGGTGCTGAGTCAGGACTGCTCCTAGGCCGTGGAGGCTGGCGTCGGTCTGGAGGACGAACCGCCGATTAAAGTCGGGACAGGCCAGCACCGGTGCGGTTGTTAATGCCCTTTTAAGTTGTTGTAAGTTGTTGGAACGCCCGTTCCTCGTCCGTGCCCCAAGTCCACTTAGCGTTTTTGCGCGTCAGCCGGGTTAGTGGTGCGGCCACCGTGGAGAAGTTCGGTACGAAACGCCGATACCATGACGCCATACCCAAGAATTGTCGGACTCTTCGGATGGTGATCGGTGCCGGCCAGTTTGCGACTGCGCTGATCTTCTCGGGGTCGGTGTGTATCCCGTGCCGGTCCACCACGTGGTCGAGGTACTTTAGCTGGTCCCGGCCAAAGTAGTATTTCTCGAGGTTGAGGCGGAACTTGGCAGCAGAACACTTCAGCCAGATGTCGCAGGTGTTCGTCGAATGTCAAACTGGCCACGATAGTTTCATCCAGGTAGACCATCACGTGTGGTTCTAATTCGGGTCCTAGTACTTGGTCTAGCAATCGTTGGAACGTGGCCGGGGCGGAGTGGAGCCCGAAAAGCATCACCCGAAATTGCATCAATCCCCTTCCCGGGACCGTGACTGTGATCGGTCGGCTCTCGGGGTCGAGTGGCACCTGCCAGTAGCCGTTCCTCAAATCCAGGGTTAAGAGGTAGCGGGCTCCCCGCAGCTTATCCAGTGTTGCGGCCACCTGCGGCAACGGGTAGGCGTCTTTCTCTGTGACATCGTTGACGCGGCGGAAATCAATGCAGAAGCGGTGGGAGCCGTCCTTCTTCCGGACAACCACAATCGAGGAACTCCACGCTCCATGCGAGGGTTCAATAACGCCATCTTTCTCCATTTTCTGTACTTCCTGGTTGATGACCGCTTGCATCGCCGGGTTTCTTGGACGGTACCGCTGCTTAATTGGTTGGTCGGTCTTTAGCCGAATCCGGTAGGTGATTACGTCGGTTGGCCCGCTGACGACCTCGAACTTGGCCAGTTCTCGCTGTATGAAGCCTTGCAGGCGCTAAGCTTCGTCCTCGGTTCGGACAGCTAGTCCGGTCGGTGTGGGCCCGCAGGTAGTGCGTGCTGGTCTCACGGCTAGTCTGGTCGTTGTGTACTCACAGGCGGGGTGAACTTGTCTCCTGGTGGCCCGAGGCGGCGCTGAGATCGAAATTCTGATCCGGGCCCATAGATCGACCCCAATCAATACGGGTCTTTGCAGGGACGGCATCACCAAGAAGTTGTAGCGGAATTTTTGTTTTCCTACCCGTATGGGTAGGGTGTACGTCCCTGGGATGTCGGTGGTCTCTCCGTCTGCCAGGTGGACGCGTTGCGTTTCGCCGCGCGGGGAATACCCCAGGGATTCAGCGTATCGAGCGGTGTCAGCGTTGATGAAGGACACTTCTGACCCGGAGTCGACCAGGCCTCGAGCTGCCGTTGGTGAAGGCGGATCGTGATGTGTGGCCGCGGCAGGTAGTTTATGTAAATGTTGGTTCGGGCCGGGTGGCAGTGCTTCCGGCCCGGGCGGAGTTTCCCGGCCTCGGATGGCACTCCCGGGTCAGGACGCCGTCCTTGCCGCACTGGAAGCAGAACTTCTTAGCAGGCCTTTTGCAGTCGAATCGAGTGTGGCCTCGCTGTTTGCACCGCCAGCAGCATTCCTCCTTGTTGTAGGTGGCGGCGGCGACTGACGGGCTGGTGGTCGATTTCCTCTCGTCGGCTTTTCGCTCCTTCGTCTGCTGCCGTATAGTCTCGTATTCGATGGCCCTTGTCTGGAGTTCTCGGGTACTAGAGACGTCGTGATGGCGGATATAATATTTATATTCTGGGCTCATGTTCTCGTAGAGCCAATCGAGTTGTTCGTCTAGCATGAATCCTCCCGCTCGCCGTATGTCGGTCAGCAAGGCCGTTGAGAATTTATGAAACGGTTCGTCGGTCCTCTGGTCCCTGGATCCCGCGAATTAGTTTCGCCCGGTTTTGGTGGGGCAGAAACTCTCGTCGGAAGTCTTCCGCAAACTCCTCCCAAGTGGTCCAGGAGGCTCTAGTGTTTCGGTACCATAGAAGGGTATCTCCACGCAGTAGCTCGGGCAGCCCTTGCAACAGCTGGTTCCCGGAGCAGCCATAGCTTTCCTTTAGCTCCTCGACCCGCTCCAGGAAAGTCCATGCGTCTCGGCCGTCGAAGTGGTAGCCCCACTTTCGTATCTGGTTGATGACCCTGGCAGTGTCGGTCAATATCGGTTTCGTCTCCTCGGGTCGGCTCGCCATGCTTCCTCCGGGTGTCGTTTCTCGGGTCGGACCGGAGTATTCGTACTTCGGGTTCGCTTCCACGTGTGCGCGAATTCTTTGGCGGAGCGTGTCGATGTTGCCGGTGTTATCTAACCCTAACTGTGTTAACTCGGCCGCGAGTTCGGCCTTTGATAAATCCAACCTTTCATTTATACGCTTGTACAGAGCAGTGTTTCCCTGGAGCAGGTCCCTGTTCGGGCACTCCAATGTGTGGGTGTTGTGTATGTGTGTGTGTGTGTGTGTGTGTGTGAGCGCACAGGTCGCGCTGGCTCACACGCTTGTGGTTAGAGTCGGACTTATTACTAACGCAGACTTATACTAGACGCAGACTTACTAGACGCGGACGCAGACTTATACGCGGGCGCAGACTTATTACTAAACGCAGACTTGTTACTAAATGCAGACTTATTACTAAACGCAGACTTATTACTAAACGCAGGCTTATTACTAAACGCAGGCTTATTACTAAACGCAGGCTTATTACTAAACGCGGACGCAGGACTTATGAACTAGACGAGGACAGACACGGCTTACAGCTAAATGCCGGCGTACACGGCGGACTCGGTGTGGTCGCGGACTCCCGGCGCGGCGCGTACTCGCGAAGAACGGTGTTCGGCGTGGTGTTCGGTAACACTCGGTCTGGGGATCGGTCAGGTAATATATCCCTCGGTAGCTCCCGAGGGGGGAAACTTGCACACCGGTAGCTCCCGGCTGCGAATGGTAGCTCCCGTTCGCTGTGCGGAAGAGTCGGTAGCTCCCGACTCGGGTAGGAGGTGACAAGGTAGAAATCCTTCGGTAGCTCCCAAAGGGGGAAAGGTGACTGGTCTCGACTCGACGCGACGGCCGCCTTTTATACCCGGCCGACAGGTGCCGAGTAGTGGCGAAGGAAGTCGCGCGTCGGAGCCGACAGGTGCGGCGCGGGCCGCGGGGCGGCGTTTTAAGGTATTATTGGCGCCAAAGCGCATGTGTCGGGCGGCTGATCGGCCGTGACGAGGACAGGAAGGCGTATCGTCACAATAATATAAAAAAATTCCAGAAGTCTCACTAGCACCAGCAGATGTGCAAAGAAAGATGGACGAATGTTTATGGAGCATAGACCGTATTATTGCATATTTGGATAATGTTTATGTAACCGGACGAAGCGATAAGGAACACAGAAGTAATTTAAAAAAAGTTTGTGCCCGCTTGCAAGAATTAATGCGACTTACGCCTTAACTTAAACAAATGTAAATTTATGCAAGAAAAAATTGAAGTACTAGGATTTGTTAAAAACGGTTTACATAAAGAACTGTCCAAAGTAAATGCAATGATAAATGCACCACAACCAACCAACACGAAGGAATTAGCGTCATTCCTCGGACTAGTAAACTTTTACGTGAGATTTCTGAAGGACAGATCTAGTAAATTAAAACCGCTTTATGATTTACTGAATAATGAAAAATACAAATAGAACAACGAATGCGAAAAATCCTTCACGTGGGTGAAATCCAAATTAATTTCTCCACGAGTCTTGGCGAATTTCGACCCAAAAGAAAATATTGTATTGGCTTGCGACGCGTCAGATTACGGACTATCCGCGATTCTATCGCATAAATATAAGGATGGATTGGAAATATAGCTATAGCTTCTAGCTTATGCATCCAAAAGAATTCCAAAAAGCGAACTAAAAAGAGCAATAATTGACAAAAAAACTATGGCTATCGTTTTTGGATTTAAGCGCTTTTATCAATTTTTATTCGGCAGAGAAATAATCTTGCGTACAGACAGCAAGCCTTTATAATTAATTCTTGAACCAAGAAAAAGCATATTTACAGCAGATAATAGGTTACAAAGATATGCGTATTTTTTGTCTGGATTTAAATACAGAACACGTCAAATTACAGGCGAACGCGAACTGCGACGCACTATGAAGGCTCCCACTACTTGGCCTACTCGAGTCTGGAACCGGATCCATTGTGATTTTGCAGGTCCGTTTTTCGGAAATATGTATTTAATCGTAATCGATGTACACAGTAAATGGTCCGAAATCATTAACTTTAAAAGTAACACAAAAGCATACAAACTAATGTAAGATGTCACTATCTGTCAACAGCGTAGCAGCCGAAATCGGCATTGTAATTATTCGCGAGCGGGGAATGCGAGCTGCAGTGCTAAAGCACTGAAAATCGGAGCGATCGCGAGGTTTCGAGAAAGATCGAAGCAGATGGGTTTTTTCGCCTGCGAAATAAGAGCACTCACTTATCTTCGAGCGAGCAAGCTAGCGAGAAGTCTGTCGAGTCGAGAAATTGTCGTGTCGTTCATGTAATAATTGTCGGAAAGTAACGGTCAAGTTAAGACTGTAGTAATTGTGATCGCAGTGCGGTACGTCGTTATACTTATCTTTTCGAGACATTATATATATTTACACTTAAACCGAGTATGTCGATTATCTCTCTGTCCTTCCGAAAGTTTTATTACGCGCCGGCCACGTGTAGAGACATTCCGTGAGCTCCGGTGTGATACGCATAAGTTACCGGTGGTCACCGGACAAATACCCTTCGGTCATTAAGCATCCTTATTATACACGATACAAGACGAGACTACTATCTTTCATTAATTTCTGAATTCAAAAACTTATTGCGCGAGACTGGAACCTGCTTATTATTGCGCTACGGACTTCCCTTGCATTGTGTAATAGACGGTGGCCCACAATTTAGAAGTGACGAGTTCCAAATGTTTATGAAAAAAATGGAATGCAATGAAAGCATAGTTTTTTCGCCGCCATATCACCTTGCTACAAATAGCGCAGCAGAAAATTTCGTGTAAACATTCAAAGATAAGGTGGAAAAAATTGTTAAAGAGGAAGAGCTATTAACAGCTATTAATATATTTTTATTTGATTACCGCAGCATACAATACTGTACTACAGGTTCCAGTTTCGCGCAACTCATGTATAAACGCAAACTGCAAACACGTGTCGACTTACTTAGAAACCAAACGTATCGCAAACAGTAGAAACGCGTCAACGGGCACAGATTGTCGCCAGGCGGAGAAACCAAAGGCAAATGTAATAATGTCGCTGACGAGGTCTGACTGTTAGATTTGCTTTCTTCATCATCATCTAGAAGTGATGAAGATGAATTTTTACAAAAAGAAAATCCGCGGAAAATTCCAAAGATTGCAAACTTTCTTCAGGTGGTGCATAATCTTACGGATAAGGGTGTAAGTACATATTATGTTTTATTGTCTCCGTAGATTATAATTTGTATTATTATTGTATTATATAAAACAATAATACGTATTGTATAAATTAGTATCAATATTACAAATAATTATATTATTATTATAGAAGCTAGAAGTTTAGGAGCTTTATGTACTGTATGCTGTATCATCAACTGAAAATGATAGTAGAGAAATCTATTAATTTTCTTTTATGTACATTGTGAAATGATATGTATTTCACAAGCTGGAATTCAAGAGAATACACAAAAATTAATTGTAAAAAACACTGTAGGTCGTTCCAGATACTTGAAATATTGTTTATACTCTAGTACATGTAATGTCACATACAGAATGAACTAAATAAAATTATTGTTATATGTTGCGTATCATTTTTGTTAAATCACCCGCGCGTTATGTTCAATTTTATTTTGTATAGTAAGCGCACAGATGTCTATACTAAACTAGATTGCTAACTAGGGCTCCGGACTTGCGTCGCATACAGTTTCCGGTTGTATGCGAGAAAATGGCGGCGGTCCTATGTATGTAACGTGTCATTAGTGTGAGTTGCTGTCATATCTACCTAAAGCAGCCTAAAGAATAATCAAAAATGCCAGCATCTTGTTCCATCAAAAAGTGTCGCAACAAAAAAAAAGATGGTGTTAGTCTATTTAAGTAAGTTACATATTTGTAATAAATATATAAATATTTTATGAATAATAAATAGCGCTATAATACAATTGTATAAGTTATAGTAACAATAAAATTTTAATTTTTTAGATTTCCACTTAAAAGAGAAGACCATTTGAAAAAATGACTTCAAAATATTGGAGATCCGAATTTTAAACCAGGAAAATTGGACGTTGTCTGCCCATTTTCAACAAAAAGATTTTATGAGTAAACGTGGTGCAAATGGTTTGCTCTTAAATTACAGTGCCGTTCCGTCAATATTTCTCAACATCTCAGGAAATGTATCTCTACAAATATCAACTGTAGAAAATGCAATTGCTAATCCTCCAACCACAAGCACAGTAGAAAATTCAATTGTCCATTTTCCGTCAACATCTGCAATAATACCAACAGATCAGCAGTTTCCTGCTGCTTTGATTGCTGATCTGTCATCTGTGGAAAACATCAATATAAATGTCTGCAATACTGTGCAGCATCCTAAGACAAAGAAAAAAATAATGCATAGTTGCACATTGCATTTTAAAAATCAAGAAATCTCGCCAAGAAAGAAAAAAATGCACAGAGAAATAAAAACGTTGAAGGAAAAGTTAAGAAGAAAAGATAAGAAACTTCGTTCACTCCAAGATTTATTAAAACAATTAAGGTAATTTGAATATATACATATACTATATCCCAATGTATGTATACACTTGAGCACATTCGAAGTGTAATCGTACACTGGGATTCATAGTATACACCAGTGATATTTTGTTGTAAAAGTTTCAGATAAAAATCTTTTCAAATATATCGAATATAGTGCATAAATATTCTGCATGAATTTTATGCAATATTTAATACATCTGATGTTTTTTATCTGGAATTTTTACAAGAATTTTTCATATATACTTCAAATACCTATATATAAATATATAAAATTTGTTTGCTAAAATGAAGAAATACTCAATTACTGAGTGATCAATTGTGTATATATATATATATATATATATACACACACACACATAGTATAAAAAAATATATAGTATAAAAAAATGAATAATATACTCAACTGTATATAATGAATAGACAAAAGAATTTTCTTCAATTTATATAACAAAAGATTTTAAATATACATATATACTTTCACAAATCTAAGATAATAAAAAGTAATCGTAAAAAAACATAAAAATTAAATATAAAATTGCTGCTAGTTACTGCGTATTCTATCCATCAATGGCGATGCAAAATTTGAAACTGATTATTTTCAGATCAATTCTCCATTTACTACACACGAGCAGCATGAGAAATTGGTTGTCTTCAATAAACGCGGAACCGGGATTTTTAAGGAATGTTTTTGAGGAGATATCTAAATTTCCATCTCAATCACGAAACTGCAATCTGGTCTTCGATTCGATGGTAATACGGAAACAACTTATATGGGACAAATGGAAAGAAAAATTCATCGGAATGTGCGAATACGGCAATGACATTACAATCGAAGATTCAGAAACATATGCATCCGAAGTTTTAGTGTTTATGTTGGTTTCATTGAGCGGAAAATGGAAATGGCCTGTTGGATATTTTTTTATCAACAAAATATCGGCATCAACACAATCTGAATTGATAAAAACTGCGTTAATCCTATCTCAGCAATCAGGCATAAAGGTATGGAGTGTCACCTGTGACGGAGCGTACGTAAATTACGCTACAATGAATTTATTAGGTTGTCAATTATATGCTACTGATTATTCAAAATTGAAATGCTCGTTCAAACATCCAAGCTCTGATCACAACGTATACTTTGTACCTGATGCGTGTCACAACTTAAAGCTTGCACGAAATACGTTAGGAGAACAAAAAATTTTAAGATCATCTTCCGGATTAATTGAGTGGCAACATATCGTAAATCTTCATCTTTTTCAAAATAATATTAACTTAAAATTAGCGAATAAACTCACTAATGTACACATTAATTATAAGCAAAATAAAATGAAGGTTAAATTAGCTGCACAAACTTTAAGTTGTTCTACTGCTGCTGCTCTAAAATTTTTAAACGTTTCTGAAGTTGATGGATTTAACGATTGTAATTCTACTGTGGAATTCATTACAACTATCGACGAAATTTTTGATTTTTTGAATTCCCGTAATCCATTTGCGAAAGGATTTAAAAAAACCCATATATTTTAATAACATTAATTACTTGCAAGAGAGAATGGAAAAAAAGATTGACTATTTATATTCTTTAAAAATTTATAAGCCTGATATTCTTTTATGCACATCAAAAAGAAAAACATTCATTATAGGTTTGGCGGCTGCTGTGAAATCCATTTTGCAAATTGCTACAGATATTTTATTTGAATCATCGTTGAAATACTTAATGACTTACAGATTTAGCCAAGACCATTTGGAATTGTTTTTTGCCCAAGTACGACGCAGAAATTCGTGGAATAATAATCCAAATGTCATGCAGTTTACATCTGCAATGAAAAATTTATTGAAAAAATTCTATTTCAGCATCAGCAAATTCTAACTGTCTTACTTTTCAATCAGAAAATGAAATAGGATTTCAATTAAAATGGTCGAAAAAAAAGTTTGCAAATAAATAGCATGATAACGTTCAATGGGAAACATGTAACGATTGTACAATTGACGATGATTCTGATTCTGACTTACTTATTAATGAAACTTTTATTACTGATAATATTTTATATTACATTTCCGATAATATTGTAAAAAAACTACTCAAAATAGTTAAATGCAATGCTTGTATAGATAATATTATTCAGAAAGTTTCTAATGAAAAAAAATTAGGAACATATACAATACTAGTCGATTTAAAAAATAATGGAGGATTAGTATATGCATCACATAGTGTTTACAAGATTGTTTGCAGTACTGAAAAGGAATTTTCTCTTTTAATAAGCAATAAACAGCTTCTAAAAAGAGATATATACAATAAAATTCTTACTAGAGTAACAAGAAAATTTGTATTAAATACAAATATATTTCCATTAGATAATAGATGTTTCGACGAATTAGAAGTTGGAATAGAAATTCCACATCGTGTTAAACTAATAACTGCCATATGTAGGCAATATTTAACAATAAGAATGTTTTCACACTCAAATAAATTGAATAAAGAAATTACTCCAATTAGTCATCGTCATCGATTAACCAAACTCATTTTATTTCATAACAATTAATTTCTTTAATCTTTATAATAACTTTTAATTGCTTTTTTATATTTTGCTTTCTTTTTATTTTTATTTTTATATTATATTGGACTACATTTTTCTAATGTTCTGCAAACACTCTAAAATCGTTCATAGTTTTTATTGTCTTTTATATTATTAATATATATATGATGTTAATTAACGTGATATATGATCTTAATATATGTATATGTTTTTAAATGAAATATGGTCTATTACAGTTAAACAGGGTTTTTTATTTATTAACAATTAAAATAAACATTATTTTTGTAATTTACACAATTTGTTACATTGAAACAATAATTATTATAGAACTTTATTGAATACTACACGCAATAACTATTTTAAATATATGGCGGCAGCGGCCATTTTCTTGCATACACCGGAAACCCTATCGAACGCAAGCTACGCTATCCCAATAATGACATGTTAGCAATCTAGTTTAGTATAGACATCTGTGAGTAAGCGTTACTGCGACATCTGTGTATACTTCTGTTCGAGCGTTTTTTGTTTTTTCCCGTACGCCTCAAGAAGGATGAGGAAGGAAGTCAGTTAATCCAAGTCAAGTTCACGCACCGCATCATAGCGGCAGTATTAAATCTACTATAGCAAAAAGAAGTCGCATTCATTATTTACCGATATAACTAGCGTTCACATACGCAAGTGGCACAAGTCACAGATCATCAAGATACAAATACATTATATTTTCAAACTGTACAAAGAAAAGAAATTAAAACGTTCTTTACTCTGGATTGTTTTCGTGAAATGAAATTCTCATCAACATTTTTTTCGAACAACCTCAAAAACCAAAATCGGATATATGTATGTATATACTTACTCTCTAATTTTTTTATCATATAAATCTTGTTCACTTGGATCGAGAGTTAAGCTTAATATGTCATCATTGACCTTAAAATTGATAGTAAATCCTTCTATAATTAATTATGTAATTTATATTCAGAGTGATAAAATATGCGCAGAACTGCACTGAGAGTAACAGACATGTTTAGCTGGAAGTGCAAGAAATTCGCACTTTCAGTGCACTCGGACAGTGCCATCTAAACTCAACGAGTTTTCGGTGCGCACTCAGTGTTACCCAGTGAAAAACGTTATAAGTCTCGCTCTTATGCATTGCTTAGATATGAAAAGGGAAGGTAACTAGCAGTCCATATTTCTATAGTCAAAGGTTCAAATCATTTCCAAAAAGATGATATAATTTACAGAGCTAAAAGTTCGATTCTTAAGCCCAATGTCATCAATTATCAGTAAGAAGAGATTACATCCACAGTCGGATTTAACGACGATTTTAGTTTGAAAAAACTGAAAAATTGCCAAGATAGAGAAAACATATCCTTAGACAATATAAACATGGACATTAGTCTTAAAACTATTGACGATGAAACTGTTATTGATAAAACAATTCATGATGGAACCATGGACGACATAAATTTCGACATAGACATCGACAAAACTAATTTCGGTAAAAAAACTGTGGACAAGGAAAACATAGAGTTTGTATCTCTCGACGAAGATCCCATTATATCATTAACAGGTAAATATTATTTTATATCTTTTATTGAAATAGATTGCAATTGATAAATTAATTGATGACCCCTATAGAACCTTGTGCAACAATAAATCGTCCATTTACACCACCTAGACACAAAAGTATTCAATGTGTCGAAACGCCTGTTAAAAAAAGACATACTTATCGCTATATTGGCGAGATTAGAACGCTGTATCTTTGTACACCTAGGAAAGCTAAACGAGCTTTACAGTTTGCAAAATACATCATCATAAAACAATTAAAAGTTTACAACAAGTTCGAAACAGATTGATTACTCGTATAACGACAATGAAAGAACTTATGAAATATTTACAGAAAAAAAATCTATTGTCAGACATAACTGTTAAAAATTTGATGGTAACTCAAAATACATAATAGTAATATTTATAACTCAGAAGTTTGTACAATTCTCAGTGTTCTCAATGTTAACATTACACAGTTACTGTGATAATTAATCACAGTACATATGTAATGTTTTTCTATAAATCGTAATTTAAACTTAATTGTGATTTCAATAAAAAAATTGTATTGTAAATTGTATTATAATATAAAAATTGTATATTTTAATAATTTAAGATCTAAATAGTATATATATAAAAGTGAATAAAAATCTGATTATTTTTACATTATAATCATTCTATTATATATGTTTTCTTATGAGATAAGACATAATTACTTTTTATATTTAATATTATCTATTAATTTATTAGCTTTTATATTTATTTAATTTATTTAGCACAGGCTACTTCTTACAAACTAAGAAATAATTATATTACAGACAAAAATTAATAACAAAATTAATAAAAATTAATAATACAATTGTACTCTTTTTATCTGGCTGAATTTCCCCCTATAATGAATGAAATGTTGAAACGAAAAAAAGGTGCAAGGAAGAAATATTCTGCAGACCTCAGGGCATTTGCCCTCACACTAAACTTCTATTCCTCAAAGGCTTACAGATATGTGCGCAAAATATTTAATAACTTTCTTCCAGAACCTTCGACTATACGCAAATGGTATGCAGTATTAAATGGCTTACCAGGATTTATAAAGGAGGTGTTCGAAGCTTTAAAATGTAAAGTTTGGCCGCGGGTCTTCACATGATATACGGCAGTGTATATCGGGACATGTTTCCTAATCGTGCTCTTGCTCTCGTGCTGCTCGTACCTTATATCCTGCCTCGTGTGATTGAACAAAGAGACGTTTATTGCAGAAAATAAATTGAAAACCTTAGTGTAAATATCGGGAATACTGGATTTTGTGTGAAGTGACGCACTGCCAGTAGTACTGAATGACGACAATCATAACTTCAGATTTTACAATTATATGTTGATCAAGCGGTAAAGTACATTTATCATTTTATCTGCGTTCTTTGTAATTTTGTGTATGCACCAATTTATCAAGTTAATTTAGATGTATTTCAATCGTCTGAATATTCGAATTGTTTGATAGCTTTTTCGCCCAACGTCCAACAACTCAATCGACTGACCGTTCATTTGTCCGAAAAAAGTTACACTGTCATGGAATTGAACAATCAGACGATTGAGAAATACCGTTAATTTTGTTTTTATAAATGCTAAGAACTTATTTTTTTGTTTATTAGTACAACTTATTGACTAGAGTAGAACATGCGTTAATAATAAAATGCTGTTCTTGCATTTCAAATATATATCAAAGTCGCTGTGGATTTTTACAAAGATTTTTCCTTTTTATGCAGAACTGAGTACAGTATGGATACAAATTGTTAATACAAGGAAAGATGTTCCATTTTACATTAGTTATATGTGTGTGTGTGTGTGTGTGTGTGTGTGTATGTGTGTTGAAATAGTCCAAAAAGGTTCATTAATAAACAAAAATTCGATTTCCCTATAGTATTCGTTAAAAACAAAATCAGGGTTCAGCAACTGATTTTTTATTATAACAATTTGTACGTAATTTTTAAAAAATTAATTTTTAGAATTGCGATAGTACATTTTGTATTTTTTATTTTATACTTATATTATTTTGTTAAATAATGTAAATCTTTTTTACTTATTTTAAATTGTATACAAAATGCTTTAATTTTTTCTGACGTGGCAATCAATGTGTTAATAGAAGTCTTAAGTGTGCAGTTCTTTAAACAAAATATATTTATTATTTGTATTTGTTTATTATGTTCTGCAGTCCAATCCCTTCGGCGCAAACATGTCAAAATCAAGAAAACCAAAATTTTATACTCATCAGCATAAGAATAGACTTGCAAGACATGCAATACACGATTTTAAACTTAATAATATACAAGCCTTTTTTGATCGTGATGAAGTGGATTATTTAGGTGAACTTGACGTGACACAATCAAACATTGTCAATTACAGACAATTGCAGCGAAATTCAGATTCTTTGTCCGAATTACATGAAAACAATGCATATTATCAATTAATGCAACAAGAAATGGCAGTAGAAGAGGAAGAAAATATTAATATAAGTGAAAATGTTAATGAAAATGTTGAATCTGGTATCAAATTATGATAATGAAGATTCAGTTGAATCGGAACACGAAATCAGTAATGGAATTAATATCGTTAGATTACGCAAAAATTTAGTGCAGTGGATTCATGACAATAACATATGTATATCCGCCGTAACTAATCTTTTGCGTGTATTGAAGACAGAAGAAATTATGAGCTGCCTCCCAGCAGATGGTCGAACACTTTTAAGGACTCCCAGGAAAGCAAACACAATTGTAATGGAACACGGCCAATTCTGTTATTTTGGAATAGAGGAGGGTTTACGACATACTATTAAAAGAAGTGGTATTAGACACGTACCTGAAGAAATACATCTGTCTGTTAATGTAGATGGATTACCGCTTGTAAAAAGTTCCAAGAGCCAACTGTGGACTATTCTTGTAAGTTTTCGCAACTTTGTTAACAAGACACCTTTTCTGGTTGGAGCATTTCACGGATTTGAAAAGCCGCCATCTGCTGCTATATTTTTACACGATTTTATCGAAGAAGCTCAAAAACTGATGCAAAATAGATTCAATTGAAAAGGTTGGAACAGGATTAAATTTTTTATTGATAACTTCATATGTGATGCGCCTGCAAGGGCTTATATTTCTTGCACAAAAAGCCACAATGGATACTATGGGTGTCCTAAATGTGAAACTAAAGGCATTTACAGAGGAAAAATAGTGATTTCCAGAAATAAATGCTCCGTTGCATACCGCGGAATCATTTGTTAATCAAACTCAGCAGCAACATCATAATGGAGTAAGTCCCTTATTAAATATTGTCATGGACATAGTTTCGGACATATCTCACGATTATATGCACTTAGTTTTACTGGGACAAACAAAAAAAATGCTAAAGATAATGACAGGAAAATTAAATCCAATGAAACTGGAAGCTCAACAAGTTTGCGATATTTCAGAGAGACAAATTGCTTTAAGAAGACATATCCCATCTGATTTTGCTCGGAAACCAAGAGCATTAGATGAGCTCGATCGTATGAAAGCGACTGAATATCGAAAATTTCTCTTGTACACTGGACCAATCGTATTGCGTAAAATTATACGACAAGATGTATATGAACATTTTCTTAAATTGTTTGTCGCAATACGTATCTTAGCAACGCCTGGAATAAATGTGGAACAAAATAGATATGCAAAAAGCTTATTGGAAGCATATTTTATCGATTTTATAAAAAATTGTACGGAGAAAACAACGTTACATATAATACCCACGGTTTACTGCACTTCGCTGATGATGCTTTGAAATGGGGAGCATTAGATGAATTTTCAGCCTTTATTTTTGAAAATCAATTGCAGCAAATAAAAAAAATTATCAGAAAAAACGACTAACCTCTTGAACAACTGAGTAATAGAATATCTGAAATAAGAAATATTCAAAATAATGTTTACAGTATTGATAATACCATTAATACATATAAATTAGGTGCCGAATGTTACAATGGATGTTTGATAAATGAATGCAGATCGCCTATGTACAAGAACATCAAATTTAAACATTTTACAATTACTACAGAAGACATTCAGCATCGTTCTAATCGGCTGCTTGCGATAGCAAATACAAATTCACTCTGTTCGATGTTGGTGCATATGGGAGTGAAAGCGATGGAGAAATCCTTTCCAGATCAACGTTTGGCAAGGTTCTATATGAAGACAATTTAAATTTTCCAAAAGGAAAAGTACGTCTACCTGGTTCTGAAAAGAAAACATCTTTATATTTTGTTGGTGACGAAGCTTTTCAAATGACAACAAACATGATGCGACCTCCAGGAAAATATTTGAACGAACAGAGAAGGATTTTTAATTATCGCTTATCGCGTGCTAGACGTACAAGAGGCGCGGTGCACAGGGAAGTTGCGCACCAGAAGATGCTTCCTGTTCCCTGGCGACGCTTGTTTATGCGTTGCCAGGCGCGTTGTTGTGGACGGAACTGTCAAACCGAAAGGACTTTTGTATCCTTGTTGAGAATACTTTTGGGATTCTTGTGTCTAGATGGAGAATATTTCGCAAGCCGATATGTATGAACCCAGATGTGGTTGATAAATTCGTTGTAGCAGCAATGTGTTAAAAAAAAAAAAAAATGTCTCCAAGAATCTTTCTTACTCCTAAATCTCTTCGCCTTTGTACACAAAAAAGGATCATCGTAGCTCTATGAAGCAAAATTAATCGTTGCAAACGAACATGTAACATAATGTCAAAAAGGAAAACTAAAATCACGGAATTATTAGATGATGCTTCTTCTTTTCTATCAAAGCCAGCCGAAATATTGTTTTCGTCCCAATTATTGCTTAATAAACGTTCTAAAAATAATAGACGGTATTCCGATGAATTGAAAGACATAGCTTTGTCTATATATTTCCAATCGCCGAAAACCTATCGATTATTACAAAAGATATTAATTTTACCTTTGGAGAGATGTCTTCGAGAGTATCAGAAAATATTTTCAATACATCCCGGATGGAATAAAATGGTTTTTGACGAATTCAGTAACATTTTTAAGAATCGGCTTTTGAAAGACAGAGTGGTATCCATCTTATTCGACGAAATCAGTCTCGCTTCTGAAATCCATTATGATCCAAATAAAGATCAATTTAGCGGAGTTGCAGACGATGGAACCAATAGGCAACCGCAAATAGCAACATCAGCATTAGTTGCAATGGTCACTTGGATCAATAAAAATATGAAACAAGTAGTTGAGTATTGGTTCCTAAGCAGCGCAAGATATTCTGTTAAAACGCATGAAATTATTGAATCCACAGTTGATAAACTTTTCAATCAGGTTTAATTGTCAAAAGTATTATTTGCGATCAGGAGCCACGAAATCATTGATTGAAATTTAACATTTCTGAAACCAAAACATATTTTGAAAAGTTTGAGCATAAAATCTTTCTGATCTTTGATCTACCGCACTTGATCAAATCGCTTAGAAATAATATTATGACTAAAATTTTGAAATATCAAGAGCGCTATGTACTGGACAACAATTCAAAAAGTTTTCGACTTATCAAAACAGTATCCGCTTCGTTTGATTCCAAAAATAACAGAAAATCATGTGAAATTAACAAGGACCGGACCGGAACCGAAAACCGTATCATAACCGGTAATTTTGTCGGACCGGAATCGTAAACCGTACCGAAATTTTATGAAGCCTATAGAACTGGAAACCGGTACCGTTAAATTATTTTCGGTTTACGGTTTTTTTCGGTTCCTTATTTCGGTTCTATGATTATCTCTATGTGACAACCAATCAGAACGCCTGACAAGCGTGTCGTATGAAATATCAACTTTTCGCGCCCTTTCATGAAATATCAAGGGTTGAGCACAATAAAAGGAATAAGGAACAGAGAATAGAGAATAGAGAACAGGGAACAGGGAATAGAAAACAGTTCAATATTAAAACATGAAATCTAATTCATCAACGCAGAATAGAGGAACAGAGGAATAGTGCTTAGAAATAGTGACAAAATTTTATTCCTGCGCGGTACATAACATGTTTCTTGGTTACGTGGAACCGAGAGAAAACATCGCATGCCATGTTCATTGTACATACGTGTAATTTTTTGGTTAAAAATTATTTTATAGTGAAAAACGAGTAATCACGCGTATAACAGTCAAAATCCATATTTGAACGACGATTCAGCAGATAATGAGAGTGAAATATGTTTGGAATTAACTAAAGACAATAAAAGTAGTGACCAGTTATTAATTGATTTAGTAAGGTCATATCCATATTTGTAGAATAAACAAACAAAAGATTATAAAGATGCTGCCAAAAAAGAAACGTCTTGGGAAGAAATTTCCACAATTCTAAATCAATCTGGTAAATATCTGATTTTAAAAACAACTTTTGTGTCTCTGATTAAATATAACTATAATCAATAAATAAACTTAACCTTTGCAGTGAGTACTTGTCAAAGTAGATGGCAAAGACTACGTCAATATTATGCCAAAGAACGACAAAAGCAAGAGTTGGAAAGAAGAAGCAGATCAAAGGCAGTTAACCGAACGCCTTGGTATTTATTCAATTCGATGAATTTTTTGGAGAGTCACATGTACAAGTGAAAGTGCGTGAAGTTTTAATAAGTGTTTTCATACAATCAGTATTATTTTTTTATTTTATATCATTGTATTAACTATATTTCTAATGTTTCAGGACTTATACTAATTTAAAAAATCTACAGCAACATCTCACAATGTTAATAATAATTCGATGAATAAAGATCAATCTACCTCTCTTAAACTAGCAGGACCAAATCAGCAAAATCGAATCCGACCTACTGGAATTTTTAGTACTCATTTTGTACTATTTTGTACCACAAAAAATAATTTTGTACCTTATGCCATTTAAAAAAAAATCGTGGCGCTGCTAACTTGATATCAAGCTAGCAGGACCAAAAACAAAATAATAAAAATTAAAAATATAACATATTCTTTTAGTGCAGAATTTGTACTAATTTGTACCACCCAAAAAAAACATCAAAATATTTCCATTAACTCCTCAGAATAATCCCCAACAGAGAACAGGCCATTTCTTTCCAAGCTTCCTTTATTATTGAACTGATATTTATTTATTTTTCAGGAGATATTGTCGTTTTCAACATCTTCTCATCAACAAATATTGACTTCCACATTAAATTGAACGATATTAATAAATCGTTCAAAAATCCATTAAATGGAGTAAAATATAAATTACTTGGTGTTGTTGTATACAAAAACCCAGGATTAGGACAAGAGATATACGAACAATCGGGCACTATACAGCTATGTGTTTAAGAGTAGGACAGACATGGATCGAATGTAACGATCTAGAACAAAAAGAAAGAAGTGTTAAAGAAAAATCTTCCATAACACCAGCTTTATTAATTTACAGCGTTTAGATTAGAATTTTCATACTATTTTAAGATATAATTATTCTTTTATAATTTTTATGATAAAATATATTTAATAAAGGTTTTTTTAAATAACACGAGTTACAAAATTACTTTTAGTAGTACAAAGTAGTACGATAAATAATAAATAATGTAATAAATTTAGTTCGATTTATCTAATAAAATTTTTAAAAGCTTGGGAAAAAAAGGCCTGTTCTCTGTTGGGGATTATTCTGAGGAGTTAATGGAAATATTTTTATGTTTTTTTGGGTGATACAAATTTAGTACTAATAGAATCTCTTTATTTTTTCGTTTTTTAAAAAGCCTAAAAAAAGCCATGACTAATTTTCAGCCATTCTACTTCATTTGGTGGCTTTAGATAGACAAAAGACAATACTTTTATTAGCACAGAGCATGTTTCATCGATTATTTGACGCACTGTCGATTCACCTACACGATATTGTAATGCGATAGAGAGAGGTAGATCTCCCGTAGCTAAATACCTAAATAAATTGAAAAGTTATATAGTATTCTATAAATTGCAAGAGAATTATACATAAAAAGTAATGCAATTTACCTCAGCGTTATTACTAAGCGTTGTTCTGGAAGCAGTGGTTTTCTGTGGCTAGTTTTTATCAGATACACTGACACTTTTTCCAGCAACTTATTGAATATCTCTTTTGACATTCTCAAATATCGAAAAAATAGTTCTGGGGGTCATATTTTAGCTCTTGAAATAACGTGCAAAAATCACCGAACTGATCATGTTGAAGATTAATAAGACAAACCCACCATCTACGTGTTCTCCATAATTTGTGTCTTTTTTTCTCCTTATGTCGTAAATATATTAATCCCATTTGCAAAACCGATGTACTTAATAACAATACAATCTGCTCGTCGGTCATACTTTTTGAAATTTGCGTATCAAAAAAGTTTAATTTACTTTTAGAATTTACTTTTTTTAGCAAACTTTATAGATTATTTCTAGATACTATAGACCTCTACTATCATTCAAACTATTTTTTGTTCTCTATTCTCTATTCCTCCGTTGTGCGTAATTTCTTGTTCCCAGTATTCCTTGTTCCCTATTCTCTGTTTCCTGTTCCTTATTCCTTTTATTGTGCTCAGACCTCTCTGTCAGCACGCTCCAGTGCCTCTTCCAATATATGTATAGTTCAGTGGTTCAAACCCGACCAAAACATCGTCATCAGTTTTTATTCGATCGCCACCTCTCGGAAGGCAACGACAAACCACCGAGAGTCTTGCCAAGAGAACCTACGGATGATATGGATGCATGTCACCGGAAGCCCTCACGTAGGGTGAAGGACTGAGGAGGAAGATAGGTAAAACATGAAAAGATGTTCACGGATATGAGACAAATATGAAGAAGAAAAGAACAATTATATAAATTGTAAAAGATGTAAACAGTCAATATCAATAAACGGTGGACACCCTACCAAAAAATTACGTCAACACATAAATCATTGTCATAAGTAAGGTAAAGGTACATATTATGGGCCACTGGGCATATTATGGGCCACCCATGAATTAATCGTGAAAACTAAAACATTTATAATTATTTTTTTATTTTAATAATGATTGCAACTTACTGTTAAAGTGTGAAGCTTTAAAACGACCTGTAATGTATCGTTTAAATATTCGGAATTTTAATTCGGAAAAAAAAAATTTTAATTAGGTATAACTCGATTACGACTGACTGGCTAGCATGACAGAGTAAAAAGTATAGTATAGACGCCCAACGATGTCAAATACATTTACATTTTTATTTCATAAAACAATTATATTAAACGTTGTAATGACTTAGTAAATAGTTTAAGGCTTGTAGTTTTTAATAAAATTTTTAGTTTTTTATTTAATTCTCTATTTTTATATTAAATTGGTGGTCCAACACATGGACAAAAATTTACTTTGTTGTACATAGTATGGGCCAGTAAATGCTAGGTGGCCCGCACGTTTTTGCAGATAGTCAGTGCAAGTCCGTATTACGACCCACGTGAAGGATATATTTCATAATTATAAATTGTGACTTTATTAGTTACTTTATTTTGCACAAAATACTTCGTTGCATGTTTATGAAGTTGAGTAGGATCTCGAAATGCCTAAAAAAATGAGTAAGTTATAAAATAAAAGTTTAATTTCTGTGATTTTAAAAACTAACCTAAAATAATAATTTTCATCAATTTTATTTTCTTTTAGACAAAGCTAGTCAGAATCAATTGAGTACAAAAAAGAAAAAGCATTTAAAGCCAATAACAAAAAAAGTGAAAAGAAAAAATTATTGTAAAGAAACAGTGCTGAAAGCTTTAAATGCAGTTGAAAATGGAACTCCTGTGAGAGAAGCAGCAAGAACTTTTAATGTGCCACGTTCAACGTTAGCAAGAAAAATTTATTTTCCGGAGTCAGTCAATTGCACTAGTGGACCACCTACTGTTCTCCCTAAAGAAGTAGAAGATGATATTGTATCTTGCATTATTTACAGGGCTGAGAGAGCGAACCCTCTAAACAAAGATGAACTTTTAGATTCTGTTCAAGAGTATGTGAAATCATTAAATTTGAAGACTAACTTTACCAATGGAAGACCTGGACGACACTGGAAAGAAGGTTTTTTTAAACGTCACCCCGAACTCACTATAAGAATGGCACAAAATTTAATAAAGGCTCGGGCAGAGGTAACTGAAGAGCATCTGAGAGAATGGTTTTCAGAAGTTCGGTTATTTTTGGAAAGTAAAAACTTGCTCAACCTAAAACCTTTTCAAGTGTTCAATTGTGATGAGACCTGTGTTGAATTGTGCCTAAAAGCCAAAAAAGTGATTACCACTGTAGGATCTAAAACAGTGTACAAGCAAGTAGATGGCGACGAAAGAGGAAACTTCACTGTCATGTTTATGTACAACGCTGAGGGCACTCGTGCCCCTCCTATGCTCATGTACAAGTATAAAGGTTCTATTCCAGAGAAAGTCTTAAAAAATTGTCCACGTGATTGGGGCTTGGGTAATTCAGAAAGTGGTTGGCAGACTACTGAAACTTTTTATGAATATATAACAAACGTGTTTTATCCTTGGCTAATTCAAAATAAGCTTGAGTTTCCAATAGTGATTTATTTAGATGGCCATTCATCCCACACATCCATACCACTGATAAAATTCTGTCGAGACCACAATATTGAAATCATTAAGTTGTTTCCTCACTCAACCCACATATCTCAACCATTAGATGTGTCTTTCTTCGCTCCTTTCAAAGCAAGCTGGGCAAAAACTGTCAACAGATGGAAAACAGATAATAATATAAGTCGTCTGAGAAAAGAACACTGTCCAAATGTTATCAAACTGACACTTGAAAATATGAGGGATGAAGCTTCTATTATTCAAAGTGGATTCAAGTGCACTGGATTATGGCCTTTCAATGAAAATGCTATAGATTATGATATATTCAGTAAAAAAAAGAAAAAGAAAGCCAAAACACCACCAGAAATAGCTCATCATGAAGTACTACATTTTTTGAAGAATTTGAAAAATCTCTGGATCAACAATTACAAAAAGATTTTAAAGCATCTGAGTCAAGTGGAATATGGAATGGTGATAAAAAGTACGAAAGTTTATTTGAGTATTGGATGAAATTAAAAGGTGATGTGGATGTGAATTCGAAGAGGGAAGAGAAAAATGATGAAGTAGCTCCTACGCAGCCAGAAAAAACTCTTGGTACTTTATTTACATCATAAGATATTAGTGCAACAGTGATTACATTAATTTTATTTTTATATTTTTACTATACATTTTGATGAACTTTTTATGAGACTATTTTTATTATACATTTTGATGAACTTTTTATGAGACTATTTTTATTATACATTTTGATGAACTTTTTATTTTTAACTAGAATTTTATTTTTTTATTTAATTTTGAAACAATTGAAAAATTTTTAAAATAAAATTGTTTATTTTCTTTGTAAGAGATAGAGTGAGATTTTTTCTTAGGCAATCTTTCAACTAATGAAGCTTCGAACATTGAGATAGTTCACATCGACCAAGCAATTACACTTGCACCGGTGACAGAAAGTTCAGACATTGTTTGTTCTACAATTAGTGATAGTATGATAATACAGGATCAGATTCAAGATTCAGAAATAGTACAAATACCTGTCATTGATGCTGATACGATAAACAATATGGATTCTACTGGCAGTTTTACCTTATCAATGGATGTTGAAGTAGAGTATGTTGATTCTTTTGAAGACCAAAATAATGAGATTGATGATGAATCCACTTCAAAATGTACTACAAATAAATATACATTGTTGTTTATTGCTCAAAAATTAAATTTTATTATTTTTTATCTAACTATATTTTTTTAGGCGAAACCTTATTGCTGAGCAATCCTACCCCATCTGTTATTCAAGATAAGGAGCAATTATTTTCTAAAGATGTCATTAAAAAAACAATTATGAATCTCAAACAGGAACACATTAAAAGCAATAAAGACAAACATGAAGGTTGGTCTAAGCATTATTTCTTCTATTATATTTCTTTTACTTCAATAGTGTCCAATTTTTTCACAATATTTTTATTTCCTTGCAGGTAATCTTAAGCCTAAACGCATATCTGATATTTTCTTGCTTCCAACAGATTACTTACCTAAGAAAAAAAGAGACATTCTTGAAAAATCAAAAAAACCCAAGATGGTAGCAGCTGCAACGTCGAACGAATTTTGGGACTTGTGTGTTCAAAAAGAAAATAAAAAGAAACAAAAAGATTTGGAAGCACAAGAAAAGAAGATGCGTCAAGCAGAAAGAAAAAAATTGTTGGAAGAAAAGAAGAAAAGATTAAAAGAAGCTAAAGAAGCAACAAAAGCCATAGATGATAAATTAAAAGAATTAAAAGTTAAAAAGATGTAAAAATGAACCAGCGGAGTTTTCATAATTTTCTAATAAGTGGAGTTTTCATAATTTGCTTAAGCGTAAAATAATTCATCGTTACTTACAATTTATATATTTTATGTGGAATGAAATTAATTTATTAATAGCAATAAAAAGTTTATTATTTACATATACAATTGATTACTTTAACCTTGTATGAGATATTCACTATACTTGTCATTTTTGTACATGTTTACAAGGCATTATTAGGGTGGCTCATAATACGGACATGCATTATGGGCCAGGGGGACAAAGTAAAAACAGGAGGCCCATAATATGTACAAAAAGGACTTTGCTTTTCATGGACTTTAATTTTTTCACGAACACTTTTTTTATTATTTTCGCTGTAGGAATTTGTTCTCCAGAGCCTAGCGCTTCAAATGGTACCAAAATAATAGTAATAATTGTTTTTATTTTAAAATTAATGGATAATCAAAATGTCGTCGAGTAAGTAGCCCATAATATGTACCTTTACCTTACCCATTCGAGAAACATTAAAGAGTATTACATAAACATAATGTTAAAATAATTGTTTAAGGGGGGAAATACATGTGAATCGAAATTTTTTTCTATTTTTTTTTGCTTTAAAAATTAGTTTACCACCTGTAGAATATGTTCACAAATTTTTAGATCCCAATTCGAACTATAGATCTCTCCGATACCTAGAAGGGAGGGAGGGAGGAATCTCTCCCTCTTCCTAGTAGGGAGCATTACTAGCAAGTGAAAGTAGTCTTTGTTGATTTTCTAACGGCTATTTTCGAAAACATAGCGTCTCTGAGCCTACAGTTGAGAGGCAGCGTACTGTTTGTGTGCCACGTGTTTATCAGTACTGTATAGTCATTTTTGATCGTCTGTAGCAATAATATTAGTGAAAATGAGTCGAAAAGTGACCGAAAATGTTCAACGACGGCTACAACTTCATCTTAAACATCATGAATGACCTGGAGTTCCAAATCGGCCTTCACTGCAAGACATTTGCAGACGAGCAGACAGCCGGCCGAGTCCGAAGACAAAACCGCCGAAGCTTCAAAAGAGGCCAGGACAGCGAAAAAAAAAGAAATGGCAGCTCAGTTGGATGAATTTGCTGAAGAAGAAGGGACATTGTATGGACCTGGTATTGCAGACTAAGTCCTAAAGTACGTAAGTTCATTTAAACACTGGTTTTCCGTATCAAAAACTTCAAAGGCGATTTACTCGAAAAGTGTTTTTTCGCGCGTCGTGCAATGTAGCTCATCGAATTTTCGACGGATTTTTATGAAACTTTGCATAAATATTTTTTAACTTATTGGCCACAGCATGACGTCTCGGTTTTTTCAAAAAAAAATTTATTAACATTGTTTTTTTCAATTTTTTAATAAAAAAAGGGGGTATTTTTTTCAAAATGCTCCTGAATTTTCAATTTTTTTAATTTTTTTTTCCTCTACGTCATGCTGAGCGCTTTTACACATTTTGACGATAGAATTTTGGTTTTTTGATTTTAGATAAAAATTGAGACCTGTAGGCTGCACGGCGCAAAAACGAGGTACCAACTTCCAGCAGCTGTAGCTCCGCCATTTTTAAATATATTTTTGTCTTAAAAAAATTGTAAAGATAGTTTAAAACATATGTTTTAAGATGTGCTTTATTTCATTAATGTATCTTTAGCCAATTTTTTGTAATAAATTCTTAAAAAAAAGTACGTTTCATGTATTTTCCCCCTTAAGAAAAATGTGAATGATCACAATATGCCATTATCAAAAAAAAAAAATTATCATTGACTGCGACATATGCTCACTGCCATGAGTATTTTGTTTTTGATTTCGTTTAGATATAAGTAGATGTTTATTCTTTAGCTCCTGCTGAAGAGGACTCTGTGAGTCTGAAACGCGTTCGGGATTAATTTAATGTAATTTATTTGTTTTATATCAATGATTATATAGACACAAATTTGAAATATATGTATTTTTATTTGTAAGTTGTCTTTGTTGTCATATAATTTGGGCTCAAAAGACAGGAATCCACACTTATTATTAAAAAAAAAATAAAATAAAAAAAAATTAATTTTACACCTTGTTACATTTATTCTTTCAGCAGGCAAAAAGGAGTTTCTCAGTTTCTCAGTTAAAAAAGAATCACGCATATGGGATTACTACATCGTAAAAGAAAATGAAAATGACCGTGTACCATGTTTACATTGCAAAAAACCTATTACAATAAATAAAAAAAATAAAACGACAAATCTACGTAATCATTTCAAATGTTGTCCGTAAGTACACATTCCAAAAACATTTGAAATATTGATAAATATTTTCCACTTGATTAAACTACTGTATGTATATGCAGATTTTTGACAACTTCAAACGCAATAAGAGACGACTTTCATGGAAATCAGACGCAAATGCAACAACTCAAACGAAAGAGAAAAGAAAAAGAGGAAATTGATAGTTAATAATTATATTCATTTTACTTAAACTATAGAATGTAAAGAAAAATTACTTATTATTATTAGTAATAATACTCCAGTACGATGCTTGATAACATGTAACACTTAAAATACTTTACTAAAAATATTAGAGTTAAGAAAAATGAGAACAGGCATTGTTGACAAGTAATACATGATTGTATCATTTTAGTTATTAATCATGTTAGTTATTAATTCTTTATTACACTCTCTTCATCGTTCTTTATATAAATGCAGAAATGTACCGAATACTTCGAGATCAAAGGGAGATGAAGATGATATTGTAAGAAAGCGAGTTTCATTTTGTATTGCGCGCCTTGTGCTACGGCGCTGCAAGCGTGGTGTTTGCGTACACCACCTCGGCTAAGCGTTGCGATTGGTAGTCTCACGTGGCTACCCGCGATGTTCGGTTGTTAAGTGTTATCGTGGCGGACTAGAAGTAAGTAAGTGGTTGTAGCCGTACCCGACGAAGCGACCGGAATAAAGGAATAACGGCTACAGTGTCTCGTAACATTCCGGTACCCGTTCATCTACACACAATTCCTCTAAGAGTTTCCCAGATAGTCCCTCTTAAGAGAATCGATTGCCCTCTTGTGAAGATAGTTCGGTCTCTCTACTACGTCGTTCGTTTCATCTTTTCTCACAATATTATGTCATCTGAAAGTGGAATACAAATCGGACAAAGCAGCTTCATGGAGAAACAGGACGAGGAAGACTTTCGTGTCAAGTAATTATTTTTCATTTACTTATATTATACAATGTATATAAAAATATATTACAAGTTAATTGCTGATATTCTAATAATATTCTAATCTATTAATACAATTATATTGTTTAACCCAGTGAGAAATGGTACATCGAATCGATGCCAATTCGATCAAATTTCATCGATACGATTTTATCGCGATGTTGAACATCGAAATCTCAAATATTTCGAGGTTATTTCGATGTTGTGATAACTGCAAACAGTATTTATTGATAGCAATAGCAATACAAATATAATCTTTTTTCCAAGATTTTTAATGTTTTTTTCCATGTTTTCTTCAATATCGACATCGAATCGACATATAAAAACTATTGTCGGTATAATTTCCTACATTGCCGATGCTATTACCGGTCTTGCCGCCTGTTTCCGCCGTTTATCCCTCGTCTGTACCTATGGTTACGATTCGGCTGTGTCTGCATATCGCATTTTTATCAAAGGTAATCTTCCTTTTTTATTGTAAATTATTTATTATACAATGTAAATTATTTATTATAAAACAGTAAGTAAACTAATATATTTTTTGTATACGTATTTAATATATTTTTTCTTATTTTTTTAATAACTGTTAATTTAACACCACAAATTTGAGGTTATGTGTGTTTTCTATTTATTCTTATTTTAATGTAAAATTATTTTTCTGTTGCAGCATTACCTAGAAGAAACTGTGTACACTTTTTAATATTAGCACTGCTGATATTTGTTATCTCAGTTTTACATTCTGCAAAAAATTGTTTGCTGCAAGAGTAGTCCATCAGTTACCGAAAAAGCATCGAGTAAGTACGATAATGAAAAATTTACAAATGTACTATTTATTATAGTCTGTATATATATATTTTCTTGTGTATTTACTTAGAAAAGGATGGGATAAAACGATTTCTTAAGCGAGAATGTCTACATTTTTCTATCTTTCTATCTTTTTTATTTTTCTACTTTTCATTACAAGTAAAGATTCAATCAGAATAACATTTTTATTTATTTCTTTAACATAAACATGATTAAACATGATTTTCAAGACTTCGTTTTTATTCCATTTACATTCATCAAATTTTTTAGAATAATTTCTAGATATCTATAGAAAAGTGGAAAATACAGAAAGTTATTAAAAGAAAAAAGATGCTTTGAGATTGATATTATTAGTTTGCTTTGATTAATTTTTGATTAATATTGATGCAATAGAATAAGATTACTTTTTAACTAAGATTAACTAAGAACGCATCAGCAAAGAAAGTTTACTATATGAAAATTAAATTAAATTTAGTTCTGAAAAAAACAAAACAATTTTTATTTTATATTTTATATTATTTTTATAAAGAAAAATGTTGAAAATAACTGGTGTCTTAATGATCTTAAATAAGTTTATATAAAATGGTTTTTATCACTTTTAATAGCATAATGAATTTATTTACAATGTTAGGTGCATTGCTGTTATATTTTGAACCAGAAGAAATGGCTGCGGCTGAAAACGTTGCAAAATTATGGCTGGCCAATGCTCCATGGCGCACACAAACGGATGAGACTATTCGTCGCAATAATGATAAAAAAGTCAAGTAGTAGATTTATAGATATATGCAAATTTTTAAAATGTTTTGATATTTTGCAAATTTTATGAAAACGTTAAAATACGATTCATAATAATTCTTCAAAGATAAAGTTTAACTACAATAAAAAAATAAGAAATAATAAATTACATATAAGAAAAAATTACACAATACATATAATTAATATTTCATATTTCGTGTCATAAATATAAGATCGATTAAAAAATTTTAATTTTATTTAAATTTTATATTTTATTTTAATATGTTAAAACACATTATAGTGTGTATATATATATATATATATATATGGGGGCTCGTCCGGGATGGTCGGCGGTTTTCGGTTGACAGTGCCGGAGAGGTCGCGTCGAGAAAAACGCGCTAAAACGTGTTGAGAAAACATTCTTGTTGTTCGAGGTGCGGTCTGTCTGATTTGCGAGTGCCATAATATTATTGTGACATTGCTGTGAGAACGAGACCGAGATGGATACAAGCGTTAGATATGCCAATGATCTGACGGTCCTACAACTAAAGGATAAACTGAAAGAGTTAGGATTGCCCTGTACCGGCAACAAGAACGAGTTGGTGATACGATTGAATGAGTCCGCCCCTTCTGGTATGTGGACTGAAACGCGAATAAGGGGGAGCCCAGAGGAAGTAGTCGAGGAAGTAGTCGCAGACACAGACGAGAGAGGAGCTTCAAAACTAGAATCGGATTATCGCCCTCGCGACGTGCGTGCCCTTGAAGTGAAGCTAGATACATTGAAACGAGAGATCGAGCAACTAAGAATACAACGACGATCTGATGTCCGCGCCCCCAGCGCGCATGTTGATATGGAATCTAGGCTGATACAGCCGAGAATGAATATAAACTCGATAGCCGAACTTCTCGTGACTTTTGACGGCTCGACAAATAACTTCGAGATTTGGGAAAGACAGCTTAGGCAGTTGAAACGAACTTATCGTTTAGATGAAGAGCACACGAGAGTACTGATCGGCATGCGACTGAGAGGAAAGGCATACGACTGGCTACATTCGAGGTCGGAACTAGCAGAGATATCTGTGAAGGCTTTGATTTGTGAGCTCAAGACTATGTTCGATCATCGTCCAAGCAGAATTGTGCTACGTAAGAAATTTGAAGAACGCACATGGAGAAAAGGCGAGACATTTAGTGACTATATGCACGAGAAGATAATTCTAGGTAACTGTGTTCCAGTCGATGAGGAGGAAATTATTGACTACGTTATTGACGGTATCCCTGATGTGAGACTACGGGATCAAGCCCGCATCAGCGGTTTTAAGACAAAGAAATCATTGTTGGAAGCATTCAAAAGTATCACGCTGTGGGAGAAGAAACATCTTGAAGTGCGAGGAGACGGATCAAAGGGAAAGGCGCAGCGCCAGAAACCAGCCAAGAGTGGTAAGGACGAGTGGAAGGAAGCGTCGGTTAGTGAGAAGAAGCGCTGTTTCAACTGTGGCCTACCCGATCATCTAGGCAAAGATTGCCCGACGAAAGAGAACGGTGCTTCCGAAGTGCTTCAAGTGTGGTGAGCAAGGTCACATCGCGTCCAAGTGTACCGGAAAACGAGAAGACACTAAGAGTAGTTGTGTCGTAACACAGGCGACGCAAACAAAGTGTAGCAAAGAAGTTGCGATAAACGGCTACAAGATTGTCGCGTTAGTCGATACGGGGAGCGATTTGTGTCTCATGCGTGCGAGTCAATATGTAAATTTGGGGTCACCTCCGTTAGAGTATAAAAATACGCGATTCAGCGGTGTAGGATCGAGGGAAAATGTAACATTAGGAGAGTTTCGCGCAGAACTAACAGTTGATGGACATTATCCTGTTTTGATTAGAGTCGTTGCTGATGATATGATTAATTATAAGTTGCTCATTGGTGTTGATTTTCTGAACACGGTAGAGTTGCGTGTGAGAAACGGAGACGTGACAATTAGTCCCGTGGTGGAAACAGTCGCGAAAGATCATGATAGGTTGCCGGAGATATTCCAGATAGACCTCAAATGTAGGAAGCCTGACGAAGTGGATATATCGCACGTTGTAAATAGTGAGCATCGATTAGCTCTTGAAAATATCGTTAGTAACTATACTCCTGTTAAAGTTAGAGAGACCGAGGTTAAGATGTCTATTGTTTTGAAAGACGATCGCTTTTCGCGTCTCTGTATCACCACGGGCGCTCATGGCAACAGTGACATACGTTGAGTCGTGCGTCGTACAGAGAGTCGTGCGTTGTACAGAGAGTTGTGCAGAGTGTCGTGCGTCGTACGTTGAGTCGTGCGTCGTACAGAGAGTCGTGCGTCGATTTAACCAATCGCGTTGCCGAATCAAGCATTGCGATCGGTTGAATTCTTAAATTAACAATTATGGAAAAAGTTAACAGCCTTTATAAATCAGGTCTTAATAATCATCGATACTTCAAGGCTTGCGGCTTTAGCTAGATTCTAAACTCGACTCTAGAAAATTGTCGACTCGCGTAGGATCTTGGCTCTCTCTAGAATTAGCTCGACCAGCTTAAATTCTCGAAGGTCTGCTACAATTGTTTCGGTAAAAAAATACAATTTAGTTAATTTCTTTATATTTCGGCGTATTTCTTCTTTATACTATATATAACGTAAAAAAAAATCGATTTTCACGAAATCGATTTTTTGTACTTCGATTTTTATGAGAATCGATTTTTACATGTGTGATTCAAAATCGATTCAGAAATCGATTTTTATTATACGATTGCACATCACTAATCAAATGTAAATTATATTGCCTTCAATATCACCATGAATTCGTGTTCTTTCCAATACTACATTAGATGTCGAGATTAAAACGTAGATAATTTTCAAATTTTTATATTTCTTTCTTAAACATATTATATATAATCTTTATATTATATATAAACTCCACATTGAATTATATGTATATAATTTATACAGTGTGTATATTATAATTATTTTGCTTTGCCTGTACCCCCGTATTAATAAAGATATAATGCCAGTTTTATAATTTCAAGAAGAAATCAAAGAGGTAGAACCAAAATCGTTTTCGATTTTCAGTGACATGCCCCATATTGTATAAATTCGAAATATGAATGATACGCCCATAACTTTTTCAGAATGGCATTCCACGTTCTCGTGTACGACGAATACTGTATAACAGTACGCGCATTCTGGATGAACCGGGAAGAATCAACATTTAAAATACCCCAAAAGAGCAGCATGCTGACCCAGGCATGCTTGAAAAATCTGTCGCCAATGGATGATTGGGTCGAAGAAAAATTTAAAAGAAGTTTTGGACCTTTCGGTATACTTTACACTTTATATCTTTTATTAAATACAACAACAAAAATATATGTATTTATATATTAGTATGTATAATTTCAGACACTTACGAGACAGCACGTACCGTGGAAATAGCGAAATGTCTGCCTCGGATGAAGACCTCATCGTTCCAAAATCATTAGCGGGGGGTAATACAGCCGAAAAACGACTGATCAAAAAACGTACTTTTTATGGGGGGGACTCCACTTCTGATGAAGGTATGCAATACGAGGATATGTACACAAAGTTCTTATCAAATGAAACTGTAGAATTAAAATTTCGAAAATTTATAGACCAACAAAAAGAGAAAAAAGTACGAAAAACATCAAATAAAGGATCAAGTGAGCCGAAAACGAACTCTGTATTCAGTAAGACAGGTTTGTTATTTATTTCTGTGCGTAATACAATACTTTGTTGGAATAAAAAAGGACTCTTTTAGTAATAAAAGATTACTGATTTGTAGCCTGCGGGTCTTCAAAAGCTAATAATTTCGACAATGTCTTCGAACAATCTCTTATTGATAGCCAATTTGAGAGTAATACACGGGATGACGAATTGGAGCTAGAGCGTGACGCAGGTGCAATATTCATTTTTAAATTGATGATCAATCAAATTTAACTATAATTTCATCCAGTTCACCTATAATGTAAATGATATAAGTATATTTAAGATATAAGTATCTTATATTGTGTACCTTTTTTACAGAAGAACAAGCGACAAACAAAAAAAATTCGAAGCAGCAATCTAAAACAGCAACGGCTGAAGGTATCCGTTATTTGAAATCGTTACTTCTTTTTTGACACATCCGTGTTATCAGTAGTTGCATAATATATTTCATTTATTAGTAGGTGTAGAAGTTTCAAATTGACCAGTATTTTCCGATTCAATTCAAATTTGGCCGATTGACAATGCAGAAATGGATAATAATGAAATGAATGATGATCATGATATTAATAATGGTGCAGCATCTTCTGGTAAATTTTGTTATATTTTTACTGTAACTGTGCATGTTGTACAAAACAATAGAAATAATTTTATTTTAACATTTTCGTATTTTTATGTTTTTAGAAAAATGGGAACTACTTTTTAGCAAATTGGCTTGTATGGAACGGAAACTGAACCAAATTATTCTGTTAATGAGCGATGGAAAAGGAGCAGCCCAAAATGTAGCTGAAGTGCCAGATTTTTCGCTTCTAGATTTCCAGATTTCCCTCTTACAACAGTGGACCAGTTACAAGCCTGCAACGCAAAATTCGAGGATGAAGACATTCGGCAACTATTTGTAAGTATTTTGTTAAAAAACTAATTATTAATATACATGGCTGTGCATTATATTTGCAATATAATACCAAAAGTTAGTTTTAAAAAATTGTACATTTTAGCTTAAATATTACCTTCATCATTATCAATTTATAGTCATGCAAGAAAAAGAAGTATACTCATTAAAATAGAAACAACTCTCAATTAAATGAGTCCTTCTTGTATATGGTTATTATTTAAATATCTGAATAATAATTACTTAGGATTACACTTTGGTATATCCATGTATTATTTCCCTGTTATAATTTTGTATTTATTCATTCTTTGTTATTTTTTTCCGAAAATATATACAAATTTAAGAATTTCATATTATATGTTTTCTTACAGATTCGAAAAATGTTGCTACTAGGCGGAGAAACTTTAAAAAACCGTGTCCGGAACATTATGTCCGAGAACTGGCGACCAAGTGCACATGGACGGAGCAAAATAAAAAATTGAGGCTCCGACAATCGAAAGTGTCCGACGTCATCGTTGGTAAAATTTAATGTACATGGCGGGACAATATTATTGATTTTCGCAGGCGAGGAAGTTTTTAATATTATTTTTAAAAAATTAATCGAATTAAATATTTTATATGTTATTATTAAAAACCGTGTATTTATGTCCGAGAACTGGCGACCAAGTGCACATGGACGGAGCAAAATAAAAAATTGAGGCTCCGACAATCGAAAGTGTCCGACGTCATCGTTGGTAAAATTTAATGTACATGGCGGGACAATATTATTGATTTTCGCAGGCGAGGAAGTTTTTAATATTATTTTTAAAAAATTAATCGAATTAAATATTTTATATGTTATTATTAAAATGTTATTATTTATTTTCAGACTATCGTCGGTTTTACAACGACGATGTTGCAGATGTTTAAGTTTTAGTCTTAATAGTCTTAATTCAACAAAAATCAATTGCGCATTGAATCTATGATTCCCAAGAAAATAATTTCTAAAATAATTTCTTATTATTATGCAATATTAACATGCAATATTAATGATTATTCTACTCCTGCTTTTATTGCCCATGGACCTCCCCTCGACTTACTTACCTAAATAATAAATGTTGTAATATTCATAACATCATAATAAATCATCATAATTTCTTTATTCAAGTAAATATTTTTTTAATGTATTTATCGATAATAAGTAATGTAATTGCTGCATTGAAATAAATATTTATGGAAATTAAAATTATGAACCGTCAGTGGTTGACTGTTAAATAGTAATCATAGGATTATTGAGTTTATTGTTAAAATATGAACTGTTGTTTAAGGTTGTTAAATGTAAAATATGAAATACCTTTATTCTTCATCATAGATATAATCAAAAATATCAACTGTCACAATGCTTATGTATCTGGCTTATTGTTTTGAAGTGAAAATGTCTAATGTATAGGACTATAAAACGGTCATCACTACACTGTTCACAGTGTTATGAAATGTGAATTGCAATAATTGAAACAATGTTATTTATCTCGATAGTTGATAAGTAAGAAAATCGATACTAATTGGCGAGCTTCGATACGATTTCTGTGTAGGCCTCGTTCAAACATTCAGTATCCCGTTTTAAATTAATACTTTTTTCCTGTGATTTAATGTGTAACATTTCTGATATCAATCTTTTGCTATAATTTGATTCGGTATCCAGAACTCTTATGTTATTCCAATCAAATGTGTGGTTGTGTTGCACACAAAATATGTTCTGAGACTACTGAATGTTGAGTCAAGCCTTATATTATTTTTATGCTCCTTTAATCTAGTAGCCAATTGTCTCTTAGTTTGTCCCACATATGAGGCCTTACAATCTTTGCATTGTATCTTATATATAACATTGTTTTTCTCAAGTACTTTAGTTCTATCTTTCTGAACCCTGATAAATTTGATGAGTTTATTTGTGCATCTAACAAGGGGAACACCAGGATTTGTTCCCTCCGATTTGGCTGAATTTTATATAGGGTGGGTATACCAGTCCCACACCAGGTACCAGTAGTACACCATTTCAAACTTCAATCATAAATATTAACCTTCTTTGGAATTTCCCACCAATTTTTTTGCGTTTGGTAGCCTTGACATACTTTCACCAATCAGGCAATCATAACTAGAAGCGATTAAAACGCCATCTATAGCAGTAAAAATAACTTATTCTAACCCATCACTCATTCATTTCGTTCCGGGCGGTCATTTTGGTAACCACGCGTATAACGGTAAGTTTTTTAAATCTTTTTAAATCTTCGATTATATCAATCGTTGTAGGCTACTTTTGTGTTAACTACTTATTATAATGCATGTATCACTAATATTACGTATTATTTTCTCAAAAAATGCTGATTTGAATGGTTAATTGTCATTGGTAAACCACTGGAGCACAAAATCCACGGTGTTCCAGTAGTTGACCCGTGGTATAACACTGGTGACATCTATGCAATGAATTTGTTCCAGTAATTGACCATCTACACTTTTTTAAACAAACACCATGCCGCCGAAAAGAAGTTTTTTTAAATATAAAGAAGAAGACGTAATAAAGGCTATAGAGGAAATAAGCAAAGGCGCCAAAACACGAGAAACATGCCGAAATTATAACATTCCTCATACAACAATTATTAATAAAATGAAACTAAGATACCCAGTGTAGAGGAAAATGGGACCACCCACTATATTGACCCCACAAGAAGAATCCTTGCTGAAATCCTGGATAATAACGATGGCAAAAAAGGGGTTTCCAGTCAATAAAGAAATGGTTGTTAACACTGTCAAAAACATAATTATAAAAGAGAATCGGCCAAATCCTTTTACAGATAATACACCTATAATACACCTGGCAGAAAATGGTTTGCCAGCTTTTTAAAAAGACACCCAGAAATAGCTGCTCGTCATGCGGAATCTATTAACATATCCAGAAGTTTAGTAACAGAAACTGCTTTAAGAAAGTGGCATGCAAATTTGAAAGAATATCTAGTTGCTGAAGGCGCTGCCGACATTTTAGAAGATCCGGAAAGAATCATCAATGCAGACGAATCCGAATTTCAAACAAGTCCTTCTTCTGGCTTAGTGTTAGGTCCTCGAGGGTTAAAAAATTTTTATGAAATAAAAGAAAAAGAGAAAGAGTGCATAACTGTACTAGGAACCTTTGCAGCATCTGGACACCGAAAAAATTCTATAGTATAATTCCGTTTAAAGCTATCCTCTAATCGAATGTTCTAAAAAATTTAGAATATTCCTCTATAAACATATCTGGTTAAGAATAATATCTAAAAAATAAAGAAAATATTCTAAAACATGTCGATGCTTGATTACCATATCGTGTCCTGACGTGTTTGAGGTTAAAGACATAGAGATGAAGCTTTTCGAATAAAGATTTGCTTTTTATTTCTAAAGTGGCTGCACTAGTTTAGAGTCATTTATATTTTTTCTCCGTTAAAAGGAGAAAACAGTAATTCTAACGTGTTCGATCTCTATAACCTATATGTATAGTATTTGTAAGAGATCGACTGGCTCACCAGTTTAATTTTATTTCGCGCCGTAATGGCAATGACGCTATTGCCCCGCGGTGGCGTGCTTATCGAGCGTCCCGTTACGCGATTGGTCCTTCGACCCCGCGTCTTGTGCTCGACTGTGCATGCGCAGCCAGTGCAACAAGGTGGACGTGTATAATCATGTATAATTTGGTATAATTTAAGTATCAAAGAAGAGTCAAGAAGACAGTTGTTTTTGTCTAAGTCCCGCGACGTGTGCGTGTGTAAGATTTAACACGTTTCCCGCGAAAAAAGTCATCAGAGTGAGACCGTGGTGATTCCATTGTCCTCATTTACTTATTATTTCTCGTCCTCGGCTATCCCAATCATTCCTGACTACCGAGGAGGCTGTTCGAGAGTTCCTCTCACTATCTTGGACGTCCCTTTCTCTTGTGTAAGGTGCGGGCTCGAATCCTTTCTGGAAACGATTCGTTTCCCGACACTTAACCTATTGTTCATTGTGAATAGAAGAAGTGAACATGCAAGAAGTAAAACAGTGGCTGATTCAACACAATTTACCGGAATTAATCAGCCGTTTTGAGAGTAAGTACGAATTGGAATTTTTGTGAGTGTACTTATCATGTACATATTACATGTTATTATGTACATGTTATGTAATAATTAAATTGCCCATACCGCACAGAGCTTGAAATAACATTGTTGCAATGTTGCAACATTACAGCAATATTGTAATAATATTTTTGCAAGCTTCTGAGCTGTATACAATGGGCAAATATGTATTGTTGCTTGTGTTGAAATTTGTTGTGCGTATGATTGTGTGCTGTAGAAGAACAAATAAATTCAATGCGAAGATTAAAAATTCTCACACAAGATATTATAAAAGAACTTGTCCCAGAAGTTGGCCTTCGAGCAGACTTCGAAGACTGTTTATATAATTTTAAAAGAGAAGACGTATCAGGAAAGGTATATTATATATTATGCATAAATATGTGGGTAATTACATTAATGATCATCTTGATTCATGTTCTAAAAGTGAAGATTAACGTTGATTAATGTTTATTTTGTTTTAATTGGTACTTTGGTACAATTTTTGAAATATTTACAAAAAGTTTATTGAATAAAACAAAAATAATTTTTTATCACCATGCATATTTAATGGAACGTACTGTTAGCAGATTATTTAATCATGAAAAATTCTTTATCACACGTTCTCTTTACCACGTTTAAATAAATTAATCTGTTTAAAATATTCTCTATTATTTGTGTGATATATGTAAATGTATAAAATGTCAAAAATTATGTTCTATGTAATAAATTTTTATTTAAAAAATTTTATTTAAAAAATATCTCAAAAATAGTACAAAACTAGCAATTAAAACAAAGTAAATATTAATCAACATCTTCACCTTTACAACATAAATAGTCTTCGGCAAAATATTCGTTAATAAATATTCGTATAATAAATAAATAATTACAAATACATTATTTCTATGTTTTTATACATCAACAAATCTCTAAACACTCTTTTCTATTATAGGTTAGTGTACAGAATCGTACAGATACAGAAAACTTAAGTGAGAATTTCTTGTTAACTGTTAACAGTAGTCAGTTCGTGGATGAGAGGGGAAACTTTTTTCCTGTGTTGCAAGTTGATTCATGTAAAGAAATTTATGAAGTAAGAATTAATAAAAAAAGTAATCATCTAGCATATAGTATCTCACTGTTTGACTCTCTGTTGTTAATAATCATCAGTCATGATTCAGGATATGGTTCTTAGTAATTTTTTTTGAAAAGTAAAATCAGTTTTGAGAAGTTTTATGCTAATCTAGTGTAGCAATGAGTTGCAGCAAGTAATATATCAGATAGCTTATTTTTATGTTGAGCGCTCGGTAGATTAATGGCATATTTTTATTTTATTATAACTTGCATTATTATGTTTTGCTAGGCTCAGGAAGAAGAAACAATAGCCAAAAATCTGGAATGTGAGAGCTTTATAGATTCCAAAACTGGGAACTCTATATCTGATACTGAAAATGAAAGCGAATACTCAGCATCTAGTAGCAAAAGAAGCAGATTAGAGTCAAACTGTGAGTCAAACAAACGTTTGGCCAAATATCTTGAAACTGAGAGCTTTACAGATTCCAAAACTGAAAGTTCTGTATCTGATACTTACAATGAGAACGAATACGCAGCATCTAATAGCAAGAGAAGTAGAGTAAAGTCAAAACGTGAGCCAAGCAAACTTTCGGCTTCTTTTAAGGCCATTGCCTACTTGAAAAAACTAGTACGTATGTTCTCTCTTGTTTGCTCTGCATATCTTAAATTTTTTTTCTTTATTTTTAAATCTTTGTACTTTTAGGATCTTGAGACATATTTAAGAAATTATGATTTAAAATCAGAAGCAGCAGTGGATAACTACAAACTGAAAGGGGTGCTAAATGAGAGAGATCGATCTTCAGTAACAAATGCTATAGTCCATGAAATGTTAAGAGTGAACTATATGTAAGTCCTAAATTTTGGAGAAATTTTAGTATTAGCTGGTCTTATATACACACATATATATATTCTGAATTTGTTTTTTGTGAAACTACAGGCCATCTCAGTTTGAATATGCAGAAATTGTAGATAAAATTTGTGCTCTTTTCCCCTCTGAAGATCCAGTAAGATATTTGCTACTTTCTATAAATTTTATTGTCAATGTATCTAAGTAACTATATTTTTATTGAAAAATCCTTTTATACCCTATAGGCTATTTATTATATTCCTCCCAACACAACGCATAAGAATGCCCAGGGCAAACTACCTAATAAGGTGAAAAATATTAAATATGATGTTCAAAAAAAGGATGCTAGAATCTCCCCTTTTTCTTCATCACAACATGTGAAAATACTGGAAAGAACAAAAATTATTGAACAGGCTGAGTTAACAGGTAAGATTATTTTTACAATATGTTTATAGAATCAAAATAGACTACGATTATAATACTATCGAGCATATTCTCATTTATCTTAGGAATAAATTTATAGTATTTTCAAATAGTTGTGCTCTAATTACAAAAATTATTAGTAAATGCTGTAATGAACTTTACCTTTAAATAGTAATCTTTTAATTATCTTATTGTAGGAAGCATTCATAAGGAAAACCCTGCCATAACAACTGCTATCACATATTTGAGATATGGAAGTCGGGATTCTTGGCCCGAATTGTTAGCGAATTGGTCAGTGACACATGCTTTTAGACGTAAAAGCTTGTTAGAAACAAGACCAAAGAATCAGTCTGAGATTAGTAAAATTCAAAAAGGCAGCAGTAGAAGTGAAAATGATGAAAGTGAAAATGAGGAAGAACAACTCGTCGATGAGTATATGAAAAAATGGGATATTTTGAAACTTCCTAATGGGTACCTCTTAGTAAGTATAGTACAAAGAATTTTCCTAATAAATAAAATAAACTTACTTTATTCTTCAAAGAGTACTAAAAATGCTAATTATTATATTTTTTCAGCTAAATCAGGACTTTAAAGAACTTTATCCCGGTAAAGAAGACAGTCTCTTTTCAAAGTGGGAAACTGCAAAGGAATTAATAATTGCGTTGGCTGAGATCGAAATCCCGGCTTCGGATATTTATGGAAGAGATCTATTGAGGCAGTATCATGCTGCTCCTGAAGGTATGTAAATATTAGTTTTATTCTTTTTTAACGTGTAATATTCTCTGACATATAGACATTACAGACAAACAAGATGTAATCACATTATATATACTACCATCTTTATGCTGCAAGCGAGGACGGGGGAGAAGTATAGGTTACGTTCCATCAGTGCAAGAGGCAAGAAAGTTCTTCATTCTACATGTGACTGTAAATAATTATTTTTAAATTATATTTGTTTTTTCATTTGTATGTTCTAACTTTTGGAGAACTAGTTTTCTTTTATATTTTTTGCAGGTGCCAGGAGATTTGAAGAGAGCTATAAAAAGACATCATGCCCATCTCAATGCTATTGGAGCACGTTTCCAACCGATTCTCATAGTTGTCGGACAAACGATAGCGGACATAACTGCAACGTATGTTCAAATTGATAGTGTTCGCTACAAGCCGAGAACACCAGTGGCAGCCCTGGATGCTTGCCTGAAAGCATATCACGCTCTAGATGCAGTATATCCTCAAGAGTGCAAAACTGTATGGTATTTTATACAACATTATTTTTATAATTTATATTTGAAAGAAGACGAAAACATTTCTCGAGTTGCAAGTTTAATAAGTTCTCTCAAAGGACTCGCCTCAAGAAAAGAATAATGTTTTTGCTAATTTATTATAAATCTTCATCGTAGTTTTTGCGCCTATTTTCTCAGTTGTAAGTAAAAAGCATGGCATATATTTGTAGTGAATGTCATACACCTTTGCGCTCAATAAGTGCACTTTGTACTCACTTGCAAATATTTCATTCTTTCAATGCTCTTAGCATTTACACTTGTTCCCAAGATGGTTGTAATAGAGAGTATGACTCTGTCAAATCCTTCAGGAAACATCTAAGAAAAAGACATCCTATCGGACACCAGTATCAAATAATACCATACCAAAATGTCCAGTTAGCTGAGAATGTTATCGAAGTTAATCGTGATAATGGAGATGATAACCCTCTGATTATAAATGAGAATGTACTTAATGTACTGAATGTACTTAACTTGCAAGAGAACAATGTGGACATCAGGCAATTTCATGAAATAACTGTCTTAAATTTTCAAAATATTTTATTTCAGTCATCTTTGGCCCTTGTTGCCAAATTATATAATGACGTTACTCTTAATCGAACTCAGGTGCAACATATTCTTGATTATTTTAAAGACTTTGCTTTAAGTGGTTTCCAAGAAATGTTAAAAGATAAAACTCTCACTGTACTTAAGGACAACAATGTACCTCAGGACGAGATAGAGGACTTAGATGCTATGTTTGCTGCAATACACAATATGTTTTCAGGTTTTGAAACGGAGACTAAACGAATTAATGCTCTAGAACAAAGTTCTTGTTATATAAGCCCCACCTCTTATGTTATAGGTGTGGGTGATAAAATAAAAAAAAGAAGAGATAACATGGTTCTGACACCAGTTGAACTGACTGGTGAATTTATTTCCATAAAACGTTCATTAAAACAGTTTTTGGAATTGCCTGGTGTCTTTAATACTATAATGAGAAATGTTGAAAATCTTAAAAATTCTGAGTCCTTTACAAATGTTATACAAAGTCCACTATGGAGGAACATAGAGCGAAACCATTTTGAAAATCGTATTGTTCTACCTCTAGATATATATTTTGATGATGTGGAACCTAACAACCAAACAGGCTCCCATTCAGGTGACCACAGTTTAGGAGTAATGTATTATCGCATTCCATGTATCCCGCAACATTTGCTTTCCTTATTGGAAAATATTTTTCTTGCGTGTGTTTTCTTAAGTAATCATAGGAATGGTAATAACAGAGAGGTATTCGCACCTGTCATTAATGAACTACGAGATCTAGAAACAAATGGTATTGTCATTCGAACTGATTCAGAGTACACGATTTATTTTGCCTTGTGTCAAATTCTTGGAGATAATTTAGGGCAACATGCCGTGACAGGTTTTGTAAAATCATTTAATGCAGATTATTACTGCAGATTTTGTAAGGAGCATAAACATATTATGAGGAGGCAATTGAAAGAGAATATTTTGGTACTTCGCAATAGAATAAATTATGAATACGATGTATTAATTAACAATGTTTCTCAAACAGGAATCAAGACTCGTTGTATATGGCATGTTCTGAATTCTTTTCATATCACTGAAAATCTTGTGTGCGATATAATGCATGATCTTTTTGAGGGAGTGTGCCATTATGATTTATGTCCTATACTAGATTATCTCATCAATCATATGGGATTTTTCAATTTTGAAACTCTCAATGATCGTATTCAGAATTTTAATTATGGCGATTCAGGTGACAAGCCCTCACTTATTACTGCAGATCACATTCGTAATCAAAAGTTAAAAATGTCTGCATCTGAAATGATGTTTTTTGTACGCCACTTTGGTTTAATAATTGGGGATTTAGTACCAGAGGATGATGAAGTCTGGAGACTGTATATAGTCTTTACCGAAATATTAGACATTGTAACAGCTCCATATGTACGACAGCAGTTAACCGAGTATCTTTCAACTTTAATTGCTGAACATCATGAGATGTATTGTACACTTTTTGGTAAAACCTTGAAACCTAAACATCATTTTATGGTGCACTATCCCCGTATCATGAATTTAACAGGACCAATGATACATGTTTGGTCAATGAGATTAGAAGGAAAACATCGCTCTGTAATAAAGAAAGTAGCGAACAATATGAGTTGCCGTAAAAATTTACCTCTTTCAATTGCAAAAAGATATGCATTTACATGTTGTGCAAGATTTCTGACTAAACAAGGCTTTTCAAATGATGTTAAATACCACCCAAAAGAATGTAGACTAGTAAATTGTAAGAACTTCGAAATGTTTCAAAATATTTTACTTAACGGATTGGAACATTCACTTGCAGTTGAAGAAGCAGTTATTTGTGGTACCTGTTATAAATCTAACATGATCCTTGTTGTAAATTACGAGGAGAACTTACCTATTTTTGGAAAGTTGTGTTGGATAGTGAGACCACAAAATGCACAAGAGCTGTATCCCTACTTCCTTTTGTCAGGGTTACAAACCGTTGGTTTTAACGAACATTTACGTTCCTATAAAATTAAATCCACTCTGGAGTGGTATTTAATTGAATACAAAAAACTTATATCTTTTTATCCATCCACCATTCATGTGGGATCTGATGGGAATACTTATGTGATTTTTAGGCATATGCTATAGTTATTATTTTTAAGCATTTCATGTACGCGCCGTATATTTTTCGTATTTTAATTCTAAGATATGATATTATAGTTATAAGTTAAAACTGTTTTTAAGCATTTTATGTTTAACATTTATGTTGTAACATTCTTTTGTTTTCAGCATTCATACAAGTTTATGTTATATATTTTATTTGACAGATAATTTGTAAAAGAGTCACATATATGTATGAAGCATTACATATTCTACTTATCTACTTTTGATATTTAGCAGTTTTTTCCCGCCTTTAACTTAAACACAATAAAAGAAATAACGAATTACACAGGAATTAGAAATCAAAGAAATGTCCTCATCTTTAACCTATTTAAATCTTTATTCCTAATTTGTATGCATAATTCTTTTTTTTTCATTGATTTTATTCTAACAGAATCCTTTTTCGATCTATTTTGATCCGGTTCTATCAATGTTATTAATCTCGGTTTAATTTACTTTTTATTCTCTTTCTAATGCTTAGAACTAGAAAAAGATGAAAAATAAGTAAAACTGAAATGAAAGTTAATTTACATCAGTGAAACTGGACTTTATTTTCCATACACACATACAGAAAATAAAGTTTGGTTCACCAATGTAAATTAACTTTTCTTTAGATTAAACTTATTTTGCATCTTTTTCTAATTTTAATTATTAGAAAGAGAATTAAAAATAAACTAAACTGAGATTAAAATTAAATACACAGAATTATATATATACATTTATATATATACAATTTATATATACACATCTATATATATACAATTTATATGTATACATTTATATATATACAATTATATATATACATATACGTGCATACATACATACATACATGTGCGTGCGTGAACGTGTATGTGCGTGTGTATACGTGTATAAATTAAAGTATATTCTACTCTACAATAGAGGAATATTCTAAATAAGTAGAATATCTTACTATATTAGAGGGAAATCCTCTAGTTTTTATAATATGTACTTGGCGCTTATTTTAGTGGAAAATATTCCATTGTTTAGTCGGATATACTAAAATCTAGAATAAAATTTTTTCGGTGGAAGTATATTACCACCATTGATAAATATATCCATATACACGAATTCCATCCGAGATCGTTAGACAAATCAACGAAGAGTGGTGCGTCGGTAAGTCTGAAAAGGGATGGATGACATCAAAAGTTTTCTATGGCTATATAGCAAATATTCTCGTTCCAAAATTGAAAGAAAAAAATGTTAAGTTTCCTGTATTGCTGCTGATAGATGGCCACAAGTCACACATAAATCAAGAAGTGTCTCAATTTTGTATTGATAATGGGATTACTCTATATTCGCTGTATCCAAATGCAACTCATATCATACAACCGGCAGACGTGTCTGTATTTCGACCATTGAAGAATTATTGGAGAAAGATTGTCAATGATTGGAAACTAAGAACTGGCCATCGATGTGTCACTAAAGCTTTATTTGCACCCCTTTTGGAGATCACATTCAGGGACATTTCAAAAGATGTAATCTGCAACGGTTTCAGAAAATGGACTTTATCCGTTCGATGCCAAAGCAATTAGCTACGAAAAATGTATGACTAATTCTTCTCGACATGACATACCAGAGAAACCAGCCTTCATTGGTCCTGAGCACTTACTGTACTTTGAATCCTTGATGTCTCTTTCTCGTGTTCGAGAGTTCCGTGCAGCCCAAGATTCTTCGTGGACTGGAGACGAATCAGCAAAAGAATTGTTCTATGTGTGGCAGAAAATAACCATGAGAATAAATCAAACGCCAGAAGAACAATTGAAAGAGGATTCTAGCAATAAAGAACATGATAATTCAACTTCTGTTAATGATATTTCTAGTCAAAATAACCAAAGTCTTACATCTGGTGAAGAATATTTGGAAAGTAACTCATCATCACTCCATAAATCTTCAGTCATCAGTAAGAAAAACAGCGAACTGGAATCTCCTTCCTCAAGAAAACACCTTATTAATCCAATAAGCCCTGCATTCGCAACAGCAATTGTGTGGCCGTCTGAATCTCCAGTTAAAGGCAACCAGAAGAGACGAAAGAAGGTTCGATTGCCTGATGCAGTAAACAGCAGTGAATGGATGAAATTTTAGAAAGAGAAAGATGACATCAAAAAAGAAGAAAGAAAAGCTATGAAGGCAGCTAATCGAGCTAGTGAAGAAAAAAAAACCAAAAAAGAGTAAGAAACAAGAAACAGATTCAGATAAAGAGAACGCGCCTTCTACAAGAAAGAAGAAACGACTAAGAATTTATTCAGACTCTGATGATGAGAATGTACCTCTGATTGAATATAAATCTGTGGACATCACTCAACAACCAAAGAAAGGAGATTACGTGATCGTTAGGTATGAAGGAGAATATTTTCCAGGGACTGTAGAGAATGTTAAGGGTGGTCTTTATGAAATAAGCACTATGACATTTTCTGCTGGAAATACTTTCCGCTGGCTAGAACAATGTGATAAAATCTGGTACCAGAAACATTCTATACAAGAAAAGATTGCGGTTCCGACCTTAGCTAATAGTCGAGGTTTTTATCGAATACCTGAAATGGATAAATTCATGCTAAAAATATGAACAGTATTCCTCAATGTATTGTTTTTTTATATGTATAAGCTTAACATAGGGGTTGAAACTTTCAGATTTTAAATTTTAAGTGTTATTTCTAAGTGTTATTCATTTATTTGTATTTTATTGAAACCTATGACACGTGTATCAGTGATATGAATCTCTAGTAGTTATAGATTTGTAAGTTTAGCAACGTTATGTGCCTTATATTACTTAAAAATTACATGAAACTGTTTGACTGATTTCAAGTTGTGATGATTACTTAGTACAAAACTTAAGTAAGTTCAATTAATATTGAAAATAAACTTATTCTTCATTAAAAGCATTCGTTTTATTTACTGGTAAACCACTGGTACAATACCTGGTCTATTACTGGTACGAGCTGGTCAACCTTAGGCACATTGCGCCTTGCGACATTCGTTATTAAACAAAAAAAAATGTAACGGCTATTAAGAAAATCTGTATAAGTTACTTCATTCTACTGTAAATAAAGATAATAATGTATTTTTTTTTGCAAATATTCGCCTAATAATAATAATTGAGGTACATTATCAAATTCTATTTTAAAATGTCTCTTAAAGGGGTCCTTAACGTACAATCCGCACCAAAAGTATGTCTCGAGCGGCAACTGCTGTACTGCACTCCCCACTCCTTCTACTTACAACAAACTTTTGAGAGTGACGGTACACACACACATAGCGCGACTTGTACACGTACACGTACACTCGTTAGTGTTTATAAAGACTGCGAGATGTGGCAACGCTGTAATTTGGATATACGTTTGGATAAACTTATATATACTACACTACACTACGAGCAGTCGCCTGGCGTCTGCAAACTCTCGATTTCGCGTGTTTACGTTTAGTGACATAACCTATAAAGTATTTATTGACATCACGAACTGAATAATCTATTTTATTGAATAGTATTTTATTGAAAATGAATGACATTACTCGGAATAAGAAAGGTATGTTTATAAAGAAAAAAGTATCGCAAAAAAGGAATAAAAGTGTTTTGGCGATGAATGCTGGGAAACAGAGGAAAAAGGACGAAGGAAAAATGAAAAAGGCATGTAGTGTACAAGGCAACCGAGTCGTGAATATTAAAGAATTAGCTATGAATTTAGAATGCTGCAAGTGCAAAAAAACTTTATCTTTAAAAAACGTTACTGATGAAAGTCGAGAAGGACTGCACTCTACATTTACAGTTGTTTGTTTACAATGTTCTACTCTCAACAATGTTCCTACAGGAAAAAAATAAAAAGTAATTCACACGGATACTCTGATATCAATATGTCAGCTGTTCTTGGTAAGAATATTTTTGTATGTGCTACTATGTTGATTTTTTCTTTTTTTTTAGTGTTGATAATAAAAAGTCTTTTGTTTTTATTGTGTAGGTGCTATTTTTTCCGGTTCTGGTAACACTGGACTGAACAAACTATTGAATTGTTTAAATGTTCCTGACATGACAACCCCTACGTTCAAACGATATGAAAGAGAAGTTGGCTCTGCACTTGAGAAAGCAGCCAAAGAAAGCTGTGTAAATGCTGCTGTGGAGGAAAGAAAATTAGTTATAGAGAACATAGAGAAATTGTGCGAATACTTGTAAGACTAAACACCATTTTTTTATTTTTAAAAAAGAAGCATTTGCATATTTATATTTTTTTTTAGTATTTTTTACTTTGGCTCAGATAGATATTTTTTGTTATTGGTCATATTTTAGTTTAATTATATTTTTACATTATAATTATTTTTTTTATATATATACATTGACATATAGTCACCATACAATCAAATAATATCAAGATTTTTTTATGTAAATTTGTATGATCTTTATGTGTGTTAATGCAAATTATTCAAACTCGTGATCAATTGTTAAGAAATGATGTATACTCAGATATTTTTTTTTTTAATGAAAAAATTTCATATTTGTGAATTTTTATTTTGATATTTACTGTCATTACAATCTCCTTTATCATTTTCTATCCTAACTCAAAGAACTGTCACAAATCCTTCCTTCTTATTCCATTTTTTTTGGTTTGTTGTTTTCATTTGCAACAGGGCACCTGAAATTGTCGAAGGCATCTATCCTCACGTTGACATGTTGAAGAATTGTCAAAATTCTGAATCTTTCGACGAAGCTTGTGGTCAGATAGTAAATATTGTAGTGTCTTATGACATGGGATGGAGTAAGCGAGGCAATGGCAGAAGTTATGACAGCTTGAATGGGTATGCCGTAATAATTGGATTTTTCAGTCAAAAGGTGCTCGACTTTACAACGAGAAACCGCAAATGCAATTTGTGCGATAAGAATCATCCAAAATCTGACCACGACTGCCGAAAAAATTTCGATGGAAGTGCAAAGGCGATGGAAGCTGATGCTGGTGTCCAATTAGTAGTTCACAGTACAATACTTCAAGAAGCTAACTTAAAAGTAGGTGTTGTCATAGGAGATGAAGATAGTAGTACTATCTCAGCTATAAACAAAGCGAGTAGTTCTTTCGTTCATAAGCTAGCAGATAACAATCATCTCGTCAAAAACGTTGTAAATGATTTGTATAAATTATCCGAATCCTTTAAGGAGTTAAACAAAAAAGGTTGTATAGGTCACTTAAAGAAGTGTTTTACATACGCTTTATCTCAAAACAAAGGGGATAGTTGTAAATTAGCCACCTCAATCATGTGCATACCCGATCATATATATGGCAAGCATGAAAATTGCGGTGAATGGTGTAAGCACGATAAGGAGGACCACAAACAAACTATCACGTTGTCAGACCAATCGACACATAATGAATTAAAGTCGACCTTTTCAAAATACGCTAATAATGCTAAAAAATTTTGTGTAACTGCTTCTAGTCAGGCAAACGAAAGCCTCAATAGTATTATAGCTTCAAAAACTCCGAAAAATAAGTCATACAGTACAAGCGAATCTTGTGATTTTCGAGTAGCAGCGGCTGTTTTATCAAAAAATGTTGGTGATATCAGTTTAATTCAAGTTAAAAAAAGTTTAGGATTAGAGTGTAGTGAAAGATCGGAAAATTTTTTTTAAAAATGTGATGTAAGAAGGAAAATAAAATCAGCCCAAAAAATAACAAAAAAAGCTAAGTTACGAAGAATCCAATTGACAAAAGTTCGAGAAAATATGAGAAAGGCCAAAGAAAGAAAAGAAGGGGTGATGTACTCTACAAATTGTGGAATAATCAATAACGTAAACTGTGATGCATATGTAGATAATACCTGTAAGCTAAGTACACCTACTTGTGATACTGATATCGATGTCAGTCAGTATTCTTTCGTTTATTTTGACCTTGAGACGTCCGCTTTTGAAAAAAATTGTGACATATTGCAAGTAGCAGCAATATGTGGTGATAAGTCTTATAATACTTATATCCTTCCAACTCAATCTATTTCTCATCATGCATCGAAAGTTCATCACTTATTTAATATTAACGGTGAACTCTATTTAAAAAACAAAAAAGTTAATGCCATTACCTTACACGAAGCATTACTATCTTTTTCTTCATTTTTAAATTGTTTACCGAATCCATGTATATTAATTGCTCATAATGCCCTTTTTGATAAATCTCGATTGATCAGTGCAATTTTAAATAACAATGTGATAGACGATTTCAAGGTAATAAATGGATTTTCAGACTCGTTGAAATTTTTTAAGCAGGAAATGCCTGGCCGAAAAGGTCCAGGAGCGTACAAGTTGTCGGCTTTAGCGAACGAAATATTAAAAATTAGTGTAAACTCTGCTTTTCATGACGCACTGTACGATGTTCAAATTTTAAGCCAAACTGTTGAGACTTTTAACAATAGTAAGGGATTAGTAACAAACAAACAAAGTCTATCTGATTGTATTCAACAAATTACTAACAATAATAAAGCTACTAATGGCTTACTTTACTTAGATGAACTGAAAGAATGTGTGTCGAGACAGATTATGATAAAATTATCCCTTGTTAACGTAACTTTCAAAGATTTACAGCAAATATATGTTGAAGCAAGCGAGAAAGGTGTTACTGATATGTTAACAAATAAGGATTCGAAAAATTTTGTAACAAAAAGTAAAAAAGTTTTAAGCAAAATTGTAACAGTTTTGAAAAATTCAAAATAAATTTAATATTTATTTGTTTATTAATCTATTTTTGTATTTATTTATTGTCATACTTATTTTATTTACTTATTCATTTATTATTTCATTCATAAAAATTGTTTGAAAAATTAAATAGGAAGACCGCGGCCCGAACTTGATTTGAATACGCGCGCGCATCCCGAGTCTCTGAGTCTGCTAAGTTACCTACGCAACGTTGCTGCGGTTCACTCTTGATGTTTTTCTTTTCCTCGCGCCATTGAAACATTCATCAAAATAATCAACTTTGGATTAAAATATCTGAAACTTTCTGAAATTTTAATATGTTGTTAATGAATGTAAAATAATTAACATTTATTTTTTTGGGAATTTTCGTAAGAACAGATTTGAAGTTATTGCTCAAAACGACGGCGTCTCCATAAGAGCCCGTGTATAAGAGATGAACTTTGGATTAAAATATCTCGAAAACGGTATGGTAAACCTTTTTGAAATTTTAATATGTTGTTATTGAATGTAAAATGATTAACATATAATTTTTTGGGAATTTTCGTAAGAAAAGTGCTACATCTTAAGGACATCCTTAAATGGTTTGTTATTGGTGCGTTGACCCTATGTTATAGTTCAACCCTCCCACTAAATCGTGGTAAAAGGATATGCACCTCTCAAGCATTCGCGAGAAAAACGCGTTCAAAGATTTCTATGTTGGTAATGTACCGAACGGTAAGTGTAGTTTGTCAAGCAGCAGCGTGGTGTAGTGAGTAAGGCGTCGGACTAGAATGTTGCTGGTTCGAATCTTACTTTTATAATTTTTTTTTTATTGTATTATATTGTATATGTTTTATTTTTAATATTTAATTCTAAAAATTAATGTATTAAACAATTTTACAAAATTTAAAAATATAATTTATATTTTTATATGTTGCGTTTCTTAAAATTAAAATTTAATTAACACACACACATATTTATTATTAATTGTAAATTGTCATTGTAAATTTACGTTATTAAACTAAAATTTATTTGTTATGTAATAAATATATTTAAAATTATATTTTATTCTTAAAATTTAAATTTATATTTTATTCTCGTGTTTCTATGATAAATATCATCCCCATTTTTCGTGAATGATGAAACATTTCAGTATTTTCACGACATGGAACTTATTATAAGAAGCTATCTTATCCATGTAAAAACTACTAAATGTAATTCTTTACAATTTTATATGGATAAAATGCAAGGTATAACTTGTAACAACATTAAAAATTGTCATAATTTATTCTTAAAAATAAAAAAACGTTTTATTATGTTTAGAATGCGTATTTCTTGCGAGCGTAAATGTTTAAAAAAATCATATAGTAGCAAAACTATGGTAATGCATTCCATTGTTAAATAATGTTACATTTTCCTTACGTTACGTTGTTAATATTATATATTTTTATTAAACAGACTATAATATTTATAATATAAAATATTGCAATAAAGAATGTTTTGTTTTGTTTTGATTGTCTTTTTTTTTTTTTGATGTTTCACGCTTACAAGTTTTTCAATAAACGCGCAATTTCTTTACATTGTGATTCGTACCGCCATTTTGCGGGTAATTTTGCTAACTTAAGCCAATCAAAAGTGTCGACCGATGGCCAGACTCTGTTTTTCTAGGGACTCCACATTTGATAAAATGCTTACGAAATTTTATAATTAAACATGGGTAAAAATCGAAGAGTATTAATTGAAATTAAATTAATTGTTGCATGCTCTACAATAATACTTTTATTTACAGACACCTGATGGCGTAATAAAATTAAAACATTGGTATGCTTTGTTAACAGCCGAGAACCCTAAAGGTTTCAATCTGAAAGCTGCTTACAAGCTCACCATCGACCACATTGAGCCTCGATATTACCAAAAGATGAATGTTGCCATGGTATTTCAGGTATTTACTCAACTTTAACATATAATAAAATGTTTACAATATATTAATTGTATATAGATTATTCCGTAATTATATAATTTCAGTTTTTTGGAATAGCAGATTCTATGCAATTGTTTCAAGAGAAACACAATGAACTCGAGGATTCTGTAACGACGCAATCATTCTGCTGAATGAAGAAGCTCATTGAAGCAATGAATTGCCGAATACCGATGGGTGCAATAAAGCTGGATAATGAAGCTTGCAAGGTACGATTGTTTATGTCCAGCCTAAATATATATACGCACAATCTTTGTTTGTTACTTGAATATAATACATGTTATATTTTTCAATTTTAACTGTTACAGATCGTAGAAGAATTTATGGCGTACATATATATGTAGGAAACGGAAGCTATTGAAAAAGGGTTCCATTTCAAGCCCGAATCTACATGGACTCAAAGTATCATTAAAAGGCACTCTTCAAATTTGCCGATATCTGACAGAAGACTGTGGATTCAGTTACGTCATGACAGCCAGACTAAACCAAGATGCTCTAGAGGTACTATCACAAGAAATATAGTACAAATGTTTATAGAATTTAATTTTGTACATTGTTAAAAAGGCTAAAAACATCTTTTCCTATCAATTTAATCGGAGACTCAACATTTGTTTTTTGACATTTAATTGATTTGTTATTGAAGATTGAAAAGGTATACTTGTAGAAATGTCATTGAAACTTGTACTAATATTTATTTCAATTTGTTTGAAATTTAATTGAATGAATACAATTACTCTTTATAAAATTTTGTATCCCTCCGCACAAATTTTCTACCATTGTTGAAATGTAAATAGTTTGTCTTTTTAGATCGTTTATTATCAGTATTAAAAGATGTCTTCTTATTTCAGCAATTTTTTGGAATGATGCGCAGCTGTTGTGGCTCGAATGATCATCCGGATTCTACGTTATTTGTGCAGATGTACTGGCTGATATCAACATACTCTCTTGTGAAGCCTCCGAAAGGAAGTAACATCTCCGGGGGAGAAATACTGAATGTCCTATTAATTGTAAGCATCAAAGATATCACAGACACAACAGAACGAAAGACTCAGTGGGATGCTCAGATAGATACCATACTAGATCGAGGAACAGATGCACAAGTACTCTCACAAGCAGCAACAATTTTTGAAGAGCACGATTATTTTAAGTGCACAACTTCGGAGTACGTAGTTGCGTATATGGCAGGCTACGTAGCAAGAAAAACGTCACGCTTCGCGCTTTTTCGTATTGATAAGAAGCGTGTGTCATGCACGGAATGTGTAGAAATTCTTCAATTGTCATCGTCAGATTCAGTCCCGGAAAGCTATAAGCTTATTGCCTTGAAATCAAAGGGTTATCTCATCTATCCTTCAGTCAAGCTGCTGACTTTAATTTCACTGCTCGAAAAAACGATCTTGGACACTCTGAATGCAAACGAGTTAAACACGGAAACTCTGTTTGAAGTTATGAAAGCTGTGGAGAATCTGGCACCCTTACCAGTCATTGGATGTTGTGTACATGAGAAAATTATAACTCACAGCGTTGTTCGTTTTTATCTTACAAATCGAATGCATTTCATTTATAAACAAAAAAAAATAATCACAAGGAAAAACAACAGACTCAAGAAAGAAGAAAAGCTGCTAAACTTACCTCGTACAAAGAAACAAAAGAAGTTGAAAATGGAGTGAAGACAGCTAAACGTAAAATAAATACAAATGTAGCAAAAAGAAAAAAACAAAAAACAAATATAGAAGTATAAATAAATTTTAATATTTAAAATACATATGATCCTTTTTTAACATGATTCCATTGATCCTTAAGCACCACATACAAAATTATAATTTAACAAACGCAAATGTGCTAACACGTATTATTCGAATTAAAAAATACAATGAATTTTCTAACTAAAACATAAACAAAATTAACATTTACTTTAGTTCTGTTTCTTTTCTTTCCTGGTTTCTGGTGCACGAAGAGTCTTCCTTCCTTGGAGTTTTGCAATCAATTTGATGCAATCCTTTCAGCTGCTTTTAGTCTCTCTGTCTTGCTCTGTCTCTGCGCTTCTTTCGTGCTCACTGCACACACTTTTGCGCACAGACAACTCTTCACGAGCGCTGCGAGTGGCGAAAATCGGAATTAAATTTTGCACCAAAAAATGGGTCGACTTTTTGCGGGCTGCCTGGATTGAGTGGAGTCTCCTTATATCTTCCTTCGTGGCTGCCCCCCCCCCCCCTGGCACGCTTTCTGGCGCTTTTGCTCTTCTTGCGCAGGCTTGCCAGATTGGGCGATTTATCGCAAATTGGGCGACTTAATGATTAAAAATGCGACCAAATTTTACGCTTTTGCGACCGTCGCAAATTGGGCGAGTTCGTAATAAAATTTTGCTATTTTTGGGCGACTTGTCGATTTCCGCGCAAATTAGGCGAGTTCTCACGAATACTATGGTCTACACAAATCGCGCGGGCTTTCCGTTTCTTTGTTCTGCCGGTCCGTCGCCAGCGCCGCGGTTCTGACAGCTGACTAGTTCACTGAACTAGTAAGAAAATGGCGTCCACAGCACAGTATCGAAACCTAAAGTGTACAGCTTTACCAATTTCACCAACGCGAGTTAATCTAGGCTGTGTTCCGATATTCACTGCCAGTACTGAAAATCTATAGTTTGCATCACATACACTATAGATTTTCAGTACTGGCGGTAAATATCGGAACGCAGCCTAATCAACCGATTAGATTAACTGGCGTTGGTGAAATCGGGCCTGTTAATCAATTCACTTGATTATCAATCATGGGAAAGTGGGCGAAATACACAAAAAAGTATAAAAAAAAGCTGGGAGGAGGAAAAAGAATTGAAAGGTAAGTGTTAAAATACTTTAATTATCTTTAACTTTTGTTACTTTATAATCTATTTTATCCCATCTTAATTACTGTAGCTAAATAATTAATAAAAATTGAAGTTATTAAAATTGATATAGTCACTTGAATTATAAAAAATGATACCGTATTAATTTAGTGATTGAAAAATAAAGGTAAATAGGTACATATTTTTTACTTATATTTGTTTACAATACATTAATTAAAAACACTGGTAATTTTGAATATATTAATTTCATTTAATAATTAAGGGTGGCTGTGTAAAAATCCTGATTTCGAATTGGATCCAGAATGCAAAGAAGCAAGGTGTAATGTTTGCAACATAAACTTAAGAGCACACCACACTGATCTTCTGAAGCATGCCGATACAGGCCGGTATAAAGGAAACTGTTCGAAGTTCAATTTAAACAAAAAGAAACAGAGTACACTTTCAGATAAAGGTACTTTTATTATAGTACATTATTATACTAGTATGAATGCGAAAGTGTTTTATCTCAATCTGAGAATGTTGCCGACACGAGCCGAAGGCGAGGGCGGCAATCACATTCGTAGAGAAAACATTTCCGCACATGGGGGAAAATTTCTCAAGTGTCCCAACGAAAAAAATCAAGGTCGCACAATCGAGCTGCAAATTGGCTCAATTGTTGCTCTATCGAATAGTAGTTCATGGCCCAAAATTTATTTAATTCCTTTCCCAATTCGCCGAGATAGAGGGGGGTGAAGTTTTAGGGTTCTACCGATTATTCGTGTATTTAAGTGATTGTAACATTTCATGCATCGCTCCAAACAAAATTTTACTAGAGACCTTTTTTCTTCATTTTTTTATGACCTTTCACGCGATTACTTTAATTTTTTTCTAAAATTAAATTTTAACCCTTTCTTTGGCAAATTAAACATAAAAATCTCTTTTTTACCAAGATGGACAACTTTTAACGCTCTGAAAAGTATCTAGAATGAAAGCTGAGGTTTTTTCCTATAAGTATACCAAATTTCAAGAGGGCTTTTTTTTTTGTTCACGAGTTATTAAATAAAATGTTTGCAAACGCAGACTCCGCCTGCGTTGCGCCCCGCGCCGCGCTCCCCGTTGCGTGGCGCGGTTCTCTCTACTTAAGGAAAATTCACTATTATTCATGTTCAGTTCGTATAAGTATATTTTAAAATAGTCAACAAGTTTGTAGCAAGAATATCCGAATCGAAAAATTTCCCGAACAGCAATGAAACATCGAAAACCACCCCACCGTAGTAATAGAGCTAAAAATCATTCCTATCTTAGCGATACCCAGGATGAACGACGTGGACGTGATAGGGTTCTCATCCCATCGGGGTGCTTTTTTAACGTGAGTCCCCTTGCCTCTCACGAATCGGGGTGCTTTTTTCACGTGAGTCCCCTTGCCTCTCACAAACTAGGGTGTAGCGTGAACGGTAACATTCGATTGTCAGATTTTATAAAATCTTCTGCAAAATCGACCAATGCAAACAGGAACGTTGCTCTTAATGTGACGTTATTCTTATTTTCTCTATTTTCATTATTTATTTCAAGGTCTGCTTTGATTATTTACTTGTGTTTATATAAATTGTCGATTGGTAATAAATTGTCGCATTGGTCGATTTTGCAGAAGATTTTATAAAATCTGACAATCGAATGTTACCGTTCACGCTACACCCTAGTTTGTGAGAGGCAAGGGGACTCACGTGAAAAAAGCACCCCGATTCGTGAGAGGCAAGGGGACTCACGTTAAAAAAGCACCCCGATGGGATGAGAACCCTATCACGTCCACGTCGTTCATCCTGGGTATCGCTAAGATAGGAATGATTTTTAGCTCTATTACTACGGTGGGGTGGTTTTCGATGTTTCATTGCTGTTCGGGAAATTTTTCGATTCGGATATTCTTGCTACAAACTTGTTGACTATTTTAAAATATACTTATACGAACTGAACATGAATAATAGTGAATTTTCCTTAAGTAGAGAGAACCGCGCCACGCAACGGGGAGCGCGGCGCGGGGCGCAACGCAGGCGGAGTCTGCGTTTGCAAACATTTTATTTAATAACTCGTGAACAAAAAAAAAAGCCCTCTTGAAATTTGGTATACTTATAGGAAAAAACCTCAGCTTTCATTCTAGATACTTTTCAGAGCGTTAAAAGTTGTCCATCTTGGTAAAAAAGAGATTTTTATGTTTAATTTGCCAAAGAAAGGGTTAAAATTTAATTTTAGAAAAAAATTAAAGTAATCGCGTGAAAGGTCATAAAAAAATGAAGAAAAAAGGTCTCTAGTAAAATTTTGTTTGGAGCGATGCATGAAATGTTACAATCACTTAAATACACGAATAATCGGTAGAACCCTAAAACTTCACCCCCCTCTATCTCGGCGAATTGGGAAAGGAATTAAATAAATTTTGGGCCATGAACTACTATTCGATAGAGCAACAATTGAGCCAATTTGCAGCTCGATTGTGCGACCTTGATTTTTTTCGTTGGGACACTTGAGAAATTTTCCCCCACATGTATCTTACAATATTTTATGTAACGAGTGAGAAAAAGTTGGTCGCGGTTTTTGCTTAATAGTTACATCTTACATAAATTATTTTTTCAGTAAAAAATCTTGAACTGTATTTTTACCGCAGTTTTTCTTTCCTTGTTTCAATAGGAATATCAGTTGTTAATAGAGCACAGAAATGCGCAGATCTCCGGCTAGCTGTGTATGTAGCAGCTCATTCAAGTATTAATGGTATTGACCATTTAGGTGAATTGCTGTCAGTGCTCGGAAAAGGGTCAACGTTAGAAAATCTGAATATCCATAGAACAAAATGTTCTAAACTAATTAGAAATGTTATTTCTCCAGCTTTATTAATCCAATTAATTAATGATGTGGGCAGCGAAGGATTTTCCCTCATCGTTGACGAATCTACTGATTGTTCAGTAGTAAAATACATGGCGATCTGCATACGGTATTTCAGTGCCAAACAGGGAAAAATAGTAACAGATTTTTTAGGAATTATAGAAGTTGAAAGAGCAACCGGTCAGCTTTTATGCGAATCGGTAATAGAATACCTGACAAAAATAGGCCTAGACTACAAAAATGTCATTGGCATTGCTTCAGATGGTGCTGCTAACATGACAGGCGTTGAGAACGGCTTTTATAAATTTTTTAAAGACAAAGTAGGTCAATCATCCTACCATTTCATCATAATAAATCCAATTTAGGTATTATTCTAATAATCTCCAATACATTCTTTTATAGGTACCAATGTGCAATTAATTAAAAATTTGCCTGCTAAGCGCTAAGAAAAAACGGCTGTGCACTAATATTTATAAACATATTATATTGTGTGTGTGTGTGTGTGTGTGTGTGTGTGTGTGTGTGTGTGTGTATATATATATAAATATATAAATATTTAAATTTAAAAAAAATGTTTGTGCAGACACGAAAAGAAAAGAAAATTTTGCCTTTTACTGAGAAAAATAAAAATGACATTGTCCGTGGTGAATGGTTATGGGATGATGATTTGATCGTTTCAATAATCTTTTAGAACAGTGCTGGGATTTACTTGCAACTTTCAGTCGGATTTCTTGACTCACGCCTACTGTTCCCCCTCCTATCGCTCGCGCGGTAGCAACGCGTCGCTGGACGCTCGTAACTAAGAAGCGCAACGCTTGTCTCAGGGACGTATCACAGTATACGTATTACAGTACGTATCACAAATGTACAATGCTCATCTAATAGCACCGCAAAGTTTTTATTAAAATTTTCTCTTTAATATTTTATATTAATAATTAAAATAATATTAAAATAAAAAATAATTAAATTAAAATTCCGCATTCAGCGACTCAAAAATTTGACTTTCGATCACGTTTTTTAAATTTTTACTTACCTACAGCGTTAAAAGTTTGCAATACTTCCGGAGGAGCAACGGTATAGACTGGCTTAACGGTATAACTTAAGAATGGCTTGGGTCGTCACGATGACCCGGTTTATATAGGACGTACTGGGACATAGGATTGTGTAATTAATAATAAAATAATATAATTTATGAGATGTCTTAAGGCCTTTGATTCATATTTCAGAATTACTTTACTAATTAATTAGTAAAGTAATTTCTAATGGATTGTTGTTAAGTAATCAATAATAAAGTAAAGTAATAAGTGCGTAAATTCCTGGTTCTCCATTAACGAGCTCTATTTTCCTAATATTTGGACCATAACGATTTGATATCCGAAATATTACTTTATTGAAACTCGCATGCCGCGTTCTATTAATTAATATTTTACTTGATAGGTTTGCTTCCACTCAGCACTTATTATTTTTCAGTGATATCGTCCATCCCCTAATAGCTCCTGAGGCACAGCCGTCCCCCGCGCGATCGGCGATCAACCGCTGAGTCGCGAGTGGTGGTAGGGGCACAAGAGGCGTCGCCTCAGGAATTGATTCGAAATGTCCATCTAAACTCGAGCACTGGACAGTGATGCAACTTGCGCACCGAACAGCACACCAGTGTGAAGTTAGCCCCCCAACATTACAAAAAATTAACTTTTTTTAGCTCATTCGATTGCACATTGTTTGCACATGTATGCACATTTCGAATTTTCGTTTGCACACTTCTAGTAAAAAAGTTATAACCAAAACAATTTTGGGGGGGCCAACTTCACAATAGCCCCCCCCAATATGAGCAAATTAGGTTGAAATGAGCTTAATCGATAGATTTTCGTTTGCACATTCTGAAACAGGTCGAATTTTCGTTTGCACACCCTTAGTTAAAAAGTTATAAACAATTAAAGATTCGAAAAAGGTCAAATACGAGTAAGCTTAAAACACGAGAATTGGGTTCAAAATGATATTAATCGATAGATTTTCGTTTGTACATTCTGAAACAGGTCGAATTTTCGTTTGCACACCCTTAGTTAAAATGTTATAAACAATTAAATATTTGAAAAAGGTCAAATACGAGTAAGTAAGCTTAAAACACGAGAATTGGGTTCAAAATGATATTAATCGATAGATTTTCGTTTGTACATTTGAAACAGGTCGAATTTTCGTTTGCACACCCTTAGTTAAAATGTTATAAACAATTAAATATTTGAAAAAGGTCAAATACGAGTAAGTAAGCTTAAAACACGAGAATTGGGTTCAAAATGATATTAATCGATAGATTTTCGTTTGTACATTCTGAAACAGGTCGAATTTTCGTTTGCACACCCTTAGTTAAAAAGTTATAAACAATTAAAGATTCGAAAAAGGTCAAATACGAATAAGTAAGCTTAAAACACGAGAATTGGGTTCAAAATGGTATTAATCGATAGATTTTCGTTTGCACATTCTGAAACAGGTCGAATTTTCGTTTGCACACCCTTAGTTAAAAAGTTATAAACAATTAAAGATTCGAAATAGGTCAAATACGAGTAAGTAAGCTTAAAACACGACAATTGGGTTCAAAATGGTATTAATCGATAGATTTTTGTTTGTACATTCTGAAACAGGTCGTGCTGCCAATGTTGCTGCCATTCTTTACATTTGTGTGCTTCAAAAGCTGCAGATGAACTCCCTGCTGATCTTGAATTCATGGTTCGAGAATCAAGAAATTGGTTTAATATCAGTCCACTACGACGTCAAAATTTCGAGTGTTTATATGCAACGATTAACGACGGAGCCATGCCTCGAAGATTAGTCCAATTATCGAAAACTCGATGGTTGGCTTGGTCGAAGGCGATCAACGTAATTATTGACCAATATCTTGAACTAAAAATACATTTTGATATTCAAGTCCGAAGTTTAAACTCCAGTGATAAATGTACAACGGGGAGAAAGTTAAGAGATTTATACTTCGACGAAGCAAATTATTTATATTTATTATTTCTTCGCCCAGTTACAAACGAATTAAACAAAATGAATTTAAAATTTCAGCAGAATTCTATCGAGGTATTGACGAATTATTATTTACAATAAATGAAAACTAATCGAATTAAAATAAAAAATCAATTAATATTTATTTAATTTGTTTCAAACATTTTAATTTGTTGAAAAGATCAAAATGGAAACATTAGAAACAAATCGTTTAATGTTAATTAATAAAACAATAATTATGAAATCAAAAATTAATTTTTAGAACAAGATTTATATATTTGTTAATGTGTGTGAATAATTGCGATACCTCAGAAAATAATAGTAAAATTTATATGGTGGTGGCTGTAAAGTAATAGAGAACCTGTTTCTTCCTAAGTAATTTAAATATTTTTAAATTGTTGATTATTATTTTACACAACTCAAGTGGAAAATATATATTAAAAAAAACATAATAAGTCGTAAGTAAATGTAGAGAATTGTAACAAATGAGAACTTTTTGTTCGGTTTTAATGGAACCTATGAAAATGAAAACCTAATTTTATAAAATTAATTTTAAAAGATAACAAATATATCAAAATGTAAGAAAATAGTAGAAAATATAAAAAATAAAAAGAAAATGTAAGTAAATTTAGTAAATGTAATATAAAGTTAAAAACGTCCAAAATCCAATAAAATATTACATTTTTCTACACTTAATTACAATTTACTATGTTTACTCGCGTTTTCATATAGTTTATTACGTTTTCTTACGCTTTCTTACAACTTTATTTTTCCACTAGGGAATTGAAATATTATTTTCGCTTTCATTTCAGGTTATGAAATTATTCAGAGATCTTCGAATTCTAACAGTATCTCTCGTGCGTCGTATTTTAAAACCGAGTGCTATTCAAGTCAATAGTGACGGGGTATTTCTTTCTCAGTTGGACTTTGAGAAATTGCTGGCGGCAATAAAAAATCCAGAAGAATATCTGCCTCTAAATTCAGTTGATTACGGAGCATCATTTGCCATCCATTTAGGCAAAACAAATATCCCATATGAAGTTCTCACAGAAGTGAAACGCAGATGCGTCAAGTATTTATCTGTTCTTTGTAAAGAACTTCTAGAAAGGCTGCCTGCAAACTTTCATCTTTTTGAAGCTCTTCAATACCTTACCCCATCGGAGTGTTTAAAGTTTGCTCCGGAAAGAGTGGATTTTTTTAAACTTCCGTTGTTTTTGGCAGGTAAATGAAAAGAAATAATAGAAAAAGAAAAAAACTATATATATATATATATATATATATATAACATAGGTATATATATATATATATATATATATATATATATATATATACCTATGTTATCAAACATATGAAAAAAATTGATTTAAAGGTACATATTTATTTCTTAATAATTTTATTCTTCAATTTTCATTGCGTTGAATATTTGTTAATTTCAAAATTGTATCAATTTTAAATAGCAATATTCATTTTACAGATCCAACCATCAACATGGATGATCTTAAAATTCAATGGGACAAATTATGTTTGATTGATTTGAAGAGCCATTTTAACGGCGTGATACCGGAAAATTCAGAAGAATTCTGGTGTAAAATTTTATCCTTGAAAGATTCATCTGGTTGCCCATTATTTCCCGACATTTCAAAATTTTCCCTACGAATCTTATCTCTACCATTTTCCAACGCCTTTGTGGAGAGAGCATTTAGTTACATGAATGCTATTAAAACAAAGTCACGAAACAAAATGTCTACAGACGTTTGATGGCCCTAATGAGGATTAGAATTCGTTTTTTTCAAACCAAAGAATGTTGCCAAAAGTTTATTCTTTCTGACAGGATGTACGAATTATTTACATCGCAGATGTACAATCAGATCCAAAAAACTGATTCTTCGGAAAGTACAAACCCTGACAACTCAGAAGATAAACAGTTTTTTGAAGCATTAAATATTTTAGAAATAGAAACATCCGAAATTTAAATATTAAATTCTGTTGATTTATGCGATTTTACTAATAGTTCGAATGTCTGAGGTTCGCAGTTTGCAATATAGTAATAGTTATATAAACCGTGAGAAATTGAAATAGTGGACGCTAATCGCTACGACTTCGGAGAAGCTCGTAAAATCCATCAAATTGCGGCCGCTGCAATAGGAGATGTCTAACGTATAGAGATTGAGCGACTATCGCACTCCATCACGGTCTTATTTCATATATTATCTCATTTTTTACTGTTCCATTATGTAATAGATACATTACATTTTATTTCCATAGTTCGTTCCATCATTTTAACGTTGCTATTCCATCATTACCGATATTTCCGCACGTATCGATTACGACTTGTCTGACCAGTATTGTCGGTTTCTACTGCTTCATCCATGATTCTCCGTTGCATATCCAAAACAACATGGAGCGGCGGTTTCGCAACGTGACCTGACGCAAGACGGACGTTCGGGGCATGCTTGCAAATTGACAAGCTAAGCGAAAGACACGTCGAGAGTTCGTTAACGCTATAATACGGCAATTTGTAACGAGTTTGCTAATTATTATTAAGTTTAATCAAACGAAATTCAGTATTAATTTTCCAAAGAAGTGTTAGTTGTTATGTTTGTGTAGATACTTTATAAAAAATATTTTTTGTACAGTATAACTTTTATGCTATTTTAATAAAAATTAAATAGAGATATACGATGTGTTACTTATTTCTTCTCTTGACAATTATATACAATTTTTGTAATATTAAAATAATAAGTCCTCTCTCCTTTAGGTTCAGAAATCAATTCTTATTAAACTCGGTCCGCGCTACCTGCTTTAGGTTTAGAAATTAATTTTTATTAAACTTAGTTGTGCGGCTTGCGATTTAACGTCAAAATTTGGGCGATTAAATCGATTATGTTTGCGATATTGGGCGATACGTGCGCTCTTTCCCCATGTGCGACTTTGGGCGACTTGAGCGCTCTCTACGTGCGACTTTGCTCATCGACCATCTGGCAAGCCTGTTCTTGCGTGAGGGCACTAGTCGTCTTAAGTATCCCGTGCATAGAGATATAAGCATAGAGTGAACATAGGCTGAAAATCAGCGTCAGAGGCAAAGAGAGAGATAGATGCTTATAGTTCCCTCTATCTCTTTCTAGCCGAACGCTCTGATTGGCTGCCGCGTGGAGGCTCCGCCCACGGTACGAGTGAGGAAGGGGAGAAGAAACGACTCATCAGCCGTCTGCTGTGTTGTTGTCAAGTGTACATATAGAAATGTAATTTTTATAAAGGGCTCAATTTGTAGTAAGTACATGTAAATAATTCGAGTGTATGTATTATCTAAGTACAAAATGAAGCAGTGTTGTGTCTGCAAGGAGGTTTATTCTCCTCTGAATCAACGCAGTTTTCATGTGTAAGTAAAATACACAAGTAACCTCAAATGTTTTAGACTGCTTTGTTACTTCATAATTTTACAATAACAATATAAATTTTATCAGGTTTCCAAAAGATCCAGTTACAAAGTCCAAATGGCTAAGCACATTGAATTTGCCTCTCTCTTTCGAAGTGAAATCAAAGGTTGTCTGTAGTGATCATTTTAGTGACAAAAGTTTTAATGTCGTTGAAGGCCAAAAAAGGAGGAGGTTGCAAGAAGGAGCTTTACCAGTTGTTTTCGAAAGCGAAATAGGCAAAAACAAGTGTGAGCATAATTTTACTCGAAACAATGGGACTGCTGTGGTTCCACTTGGCTCATTTGCGTTAGAAGAGTCCTCAGCTATCGAGTCTGCGCAAATTCTTGAAACTGCTCAAGCAAATAGTCTTGCATCTTCTAGCAATACAAGTGATTCTGTGTCTACAGATATTTCTTATTGTCGTACAAATGAAGAAGAGAGTGATTTTGATTGCCCGAACGTGACAACTTCTGACAGTAATGACTGTGAAACTATTGAGGCTACAGTTGACTGTAACTCAAAGAAAAGGTATTTGATATTAAATGTATTATTTTGAAATAAAATTCTTGTGGCATAATCAAACAATTATATTGCAGGAAAGGGTCGGTTGCAAATGAAATGTCATCAACGAAATCAAAAAAAGTTAAATTTATGACTAAGTGTAAAGTCCATTATCTCTCTAGGAATGATTTTAAAAATGACGAAGGCTGGAACAAATTTTTAATTTACAAAAGACTTCAAGAGAAAAGATTGGCTGCAGCTCATAGCAAAAACCAACGTCATAAAAAAAAAGTTATTGGCTTAAATGACATTATTCAGAATTTAGAAGAGAATAATGAAAAAAATGTAGCAAACTTTTTAAAGGTTAATTTAATAATTTAATATTATCAATTCTATCAACGATGAAATGCAGTCTCAGTGATCTTTTAATCCATTTTATTTTGAGTACGAACCCAAACAATTGTATTTTTTTTTTAAATCTATTTATTACAATTACACAAGAGATTTTTACATAAGTGATTAAGTAAATGTTTAATTATGATATAATATTTAGTTTTAATGAAGAATATCTTGCGATTTTTAATAAGTACAAAATTTTATTTACAATTTTAATCAAGTTTATAATGCAGTAATACTGTTAAAATACCATTTTTTGTATACGAATTATTTTTTTATTTTTGTTTTTTAGTGATATTGTACAATTACGTTAAGAGATTTATACTGTAAAAAAATACGAGTGTTTAGATGTCAGAGTACATGTTTTTTTTTACGTTGTGGTAAGACTAGGCAACGTTTTGTAAAGGAATTTTTATTGGCTGTAACAGAATAAAGTTTCCTTTTAAGTAATTTTTTTTTTTTACTTGTTTAATATATATATATATATATATATATTTACACACAATGTACTTTGATGACAAATAAACAAACAAACAAAATGAAATTGGATTTTTAAAATATCTATAATGTGCAATTGATGGAAAAAAACTAAGACCTGTGGTTATTTTGTAGGATTTACCACCACACGTACAAGAACTACTCCTGAGAATGAAAAACGGCAAATCTACAGAACCCTTTCCTCCAAACTTACAAAGTTTTGCGCGGATGCTTCACTTCCATTCTCCTGCTGCATATAAGGCTGTACGACTTTCCTACTTAAAGTGCCTTCCCACTGTCCAAACCCTTAACCGGTGGTTGAAAACCGAAGATTTGTCGTCTGGCATATCGCACGATATTGTTAAAAAAATAAGCGAAATTGTTAGAGAAGGAAGAAGAAAAGGGTCATACGTTAATTTTTAATCTGACGTTCGATGAGATGAGCATCAAAGTGCACAAAGAATGGGACAAAAGTACGCATTCGTGGAAAGGGCTCGTTGATTTAGGGGGGCAGCTCTCGAATGAATCCGGTTCTGGTGAAATTAAAACAGCTTCGAAAGCTTTCGTATTCGTTTTAGTGAGTATCAATGGCGGTTTTAAAGCCGCGGTTGCTCATTACTTGATTAGTTCACTAAGCGGCGTAGAAAAAGCTATTCTCTTAAAAGATATCCTTTCAGTACTCGGAGAAAAAAAAATAAAAGTTGCAAGTATTACGTTTGACGGTGATCCCACGCATAAAGCCGCTTGTGAAAGTTTAGGGGCAAACTTAGAGTACAGCGACGAACATTTTAAACCATATTTTTCACACCCAATTACTTCAGAGCCAGTTTTTATTTTTTATGACCCATGTCATTGCCTCAAACTTTGTCGTAATTATTTAGCTCTAAAGGGACCTTTCATCTTTGACAAACAATATACTATTGATTGGAATTTTATTATTAAGTTAAATGAAAAACAAAAAAGGGAAAACTTGCACTGCGCAAATAAACTCAGTAATAGACATGTTTATTTTACAAACGAAAAAATGAAAGTTTTCCTTGCTGCGCAAGTATTAAGCAGAAGTGTGTCTATAGCCTTGCGATTTCTGGAGCACAACTTATGCGATCCTGATTTTTTGAATTCGGGTGCAACCGCGGATTTTTGTGAGAGAATAAATAATGTCTTTGACTTGCTCAATGTTCGCAGTAAATTTAGTAAAAATCCTACCAGAGTTCCAGTGTCAAAGGAGTCACTCCCTGTACTTAAAGAATCTATAGATAATCACATTGAGTACATTAAAAAATTAGAATTTTATGCACCTGTTAGGAAAGGTAAAGACAAATGCATCTTTAACAAAGATATTGTTTCAGTATTGAAAAGTCGACTAGTCAGTACAGGATTTGTTGGATTTGTTATTTCATTAATAAATTTATACAATCTTTCCTGCCATTTGATAAACAACAAATATTTAGATTATATATTAAGCTACAAATTGAGCCAAGATCACGTTGAGATGTTCTTTTCGCTCATAAGAAGCATGAGTGGTCATAATAATAATCCGACAACGGTCCAGTTTTTATCTTCGTACAAAAAACTTATTTCTCACAAAATGTCTTGTTTTACTTCCACCTCCGCCAATTGTTTACCTTTAGATAACACACTTTTGTTATCAAAAACTGAAGATGTCGATGATGTTTTAAAAGATAGGGAAGAAATATCTTTGAAAGAAAAGAAGCAAAAAAGTCAAAGTAAACCTGTAACTCGTACTCTTCTAGCACCAATACCAAAGCAAATCGGTACAGATGATGTCATTAATCATTTGCATAGCCAAAGTTACATGTTAGAACATGATTACGCAAAATTGTCTTCTTGGACATTTAGTGAGTATTCGCACGAGATTACAGCTTATATTACAGGATCAATAGTTCATGTTTTAAAAAAAAAAATTCACTGTCAGCAGTGCCTGGATTTAATAGGTGGACGCACTTGTAATACTCAAAGTATACTTACAAATATGAAAAATTGGGGGGGTTTAAATTTTGCTTCGAATGATGTGCATGTTATTTGTAAAATTACAGAGAAAGTTATCCGGAACAATAGTAATCTTTTTATTAAAAAAATTTTTACCAAAATTACCACGGAAACATTAAATTTATTGCCGCGAATCATTTTCAATGATGATCATTTCCTTGAGCAAGAAGCTTTAATGGATCACAGATCACAATTAATATTATTGATTATAAGTAAGTATATTGATATTAGAATGGTACACGAATCGAAACTTACAAATGATACAACTGAGCGAGTGCGTATGCGCAATAATAAGATAACTATTTTTAGTGGACAGTAATACTTATTATTGCGAAAAGCCCCAGGTTCATACATTATAATGCGTAAACTATTATATAAAATTTTTAATTTATGTAATGTGACTGTGATCACTTATAAAAGAGACTGAAAATTGAAATAAAGAAAAATTTTAATTTACTGCATTTTTTCATTTTATTTTTTAATATAAAACTAAAAAGTATTTGCTTTTCTATAAGAAAACATGTTTCTAACATGAGGAAGCAAAAAAAAAAATATTATTTGACCAGGATTCGAAACCTGGTCCTTCGTGTCGCGAGGCAAAAGCTTTGCCACCTACGCTACGGACGCATCTAATGTCATAAGTATAAAAGTTACATATGATCATTAGCCCCCTCGGGAGCTTACGTTAAAGTTAGCTTGTATTGACTTTTTATGTTACAAGGGCTTGATTTGATCATTTCTTCGTACATACTAATTACTTTTTTCATTAAAGCATAATTCGTTACATAGCAACGTATTGGATGCCTGCTGTACCGACTCTACCGTTCGGCAGCCCCACTTCGCACAGCAGTGAATCGTTTGCACTGATCCCCTTCCTCACTCGGAGCCTCCACGCGGCAGCCAATCAGAGCGTTCGGCTAGAAAGAGATAGAGGGAACTATAAGCATCTATCTCTCTCTTTACCTCTGACGCTTCCACTTACAGGCAGCTGTACCTCTTGTTCACTCTATGCTTATATCTCTATGATCCCGTGTGTTAAGATTTTAGTTAGGAATCGCACGTGCGATATATAGAGGTCGCGTTGCGTGCGATGACGTGGAAGGAGGGATGGCGCTGGGGAGCATGGTGTCATGGCGATTGAACGTGTGTGCACGCAATATCGAGCCTCGATAAGCATGAGCAATAAAGTAACTGTGCAAATGTATCCACATATCAACACATTTATTTAGTGATACCCTTCCATGGACGTAGTGCAAGAATCCAAATACATTTGGGACCTTCGAACCGGATATTCGCGGAGAGAATATGCAATTTATTCATCTGGGTTTTAGTGCCGGATGTTCCAGGACTTAGTACAACACCGTGTGATGGTATAGAAAGAGAAAGTAGTAATAGTCTGCAATTGTTGCAGCACACATTGTATAAAACAATAAAAATATGTGTTAACTAGAGAGGAACACCTTCCTTCTCCTTGTGCCACAAGACAATTGAAAGAAAGAGCGCGTCCACATACGCAAAAGGCACCAAGCCTTAGCAGTAACAAATATAAAAATATTGATATAAATATAATTAAATAAAGATTTGAATATCTTTAATAATAATAAAAATTAATAATATAAATTAAAAATATAAATTATATATAAATTACAAATCAATTTTTTATATTTTCTTGGTGTGTGCGTGCGTGTGCATGTATGCGTGTGCGCGCGCGTTTTAAATAATAGATTTTATTACCCTTTTCAAAATTAAAGAAAAACATTTATTTTGACATCCATATAAAGTGTGATGTCCTTTATAAGCGTGATGTCTTTTACAGACAAGATTTTTTACACGCTTATCTTTTATAAGCGTGATGTCTTTTACAGACAAGATTTTTTACACGCTTATCTTTTATAAGCGTGATGTCTTTTACAGACAAGATTTATTACACGCTTATCTTTTATAAGCGTGATGTCTTTTACAGACAAGATTTTTTACACGCTTATCTTTTATAAGCGTGATGTCTTTTACAGACAAGATTTATTACACGCTTAAGCGTGATGTCTTTTACAGACAAGATTTTTTACACGCTTATATTTTATAAGCGTGATGTCTTTTACAGACAAGATTTATTACACGCTTATCTTTTATAAGCGTGATGTCTTTTACAGACAAGATTTATAACACGCTTAAGCCTGATCTACAATGTGCTCTTTGCTTCCTGTTTCTTGTTTTTTGCCTCTTGTCTTTTTGTCTCTTCGTGCACTGTTTTACCGACAATCATGTTTCTTGTCATGTGTTTCTTGTCTTTTCCGGAGTTCGTCAACTTTTATCTCAAGCAACAGAAAGCAAAAGACAATAATGACAGTATAGATTATAATGTGGTATAATTCGCGGGCACGACTCGGCGCAGAATTGTGCATGTGATATCATCATTGTCGTAAAAAATGTCTAACAAAGAAAATGATGAGGTGGACGAAGCTTTTGACGAATTACTCGCCAATTTTGTTCAAAATAATCCTTGCTTTTACGATAAAACATGCAAGGAATATAAAGACAGACAATTTGTCGCTGATACGTGGAGTTCCATCGCAAGTGCTTGTAATATGTCAGATAAATAAAAATTTTTTAATTCTGAGAAAAAGCATAAGCATAAGCTGGTGACCCCGACGTGATCTGCGTTACGAAAAACCGGAGCCGGCGACGCGGCGTGAGTGAAATTCGGAGCCGGCGAAAAGCGGAGCGTGCGTAAATCGGAGCGCGCGATATCCGGAGCGGGCGGAATCGACAGTGCGAAAATAGCGGAAACGGTCAGAATATTCGGCGAGTGATGCCTACCGAACATTCCCCGTCCCGCGCGGCAGGCAGCGCGGAATATAATCGCCCAGTGTTGGCTGCGCTCGAGGATGCGCCCGCGGGTGCAGCCGGCGAGGATCAGAGGCCTAGCCGGCCACACACGCCGACCTGGCTAGCAGCGGAGCAGGCGTACGCTGGCGAAGCTGCACTCATGACCACGCGGCATGTGAAGCTCCCGCAGCCCTTTTGGAAGGAGATGCCAGCTCAATGGTTTCAGGTAGCAGAAACTACATTCGCGCTCCAGAAAATTACGAGCGACGAAGTACAGGTATGTGCTGACGAATTTGGATCCCTCAGTCATACCCTTCGTCGCGGACTTGATAGCGAATCCACCTCTGATACATAAATACGAGGAATTGAAAACGCGAATAATAAATTCCTTCGAGGAAACGCAAGAGTCGAAGCTTCGGAAGCTGCTCCGCAGGCAAGAAATCGCCGCAAGGGAACATCGGACCCTACAACTGGGATCCGATGTTCCCTTGCTTGATGTTCCCTTGCATGATTTAAATTTATACATATTTTATAGATATTAGATAGTCGCATAATACAAAATTTATTTAAATTTAAGTTCAGGTTAGATTAGATTAGAGAAGTTCATTTTATTTTGTAGTGGACATGGTGCGAAAACAATGAAAAATTCTTCGCGGACAATTTACCCGAGAACATCGCCTTCAAAAGATGTATGAGCCCTCCGGAACAGAAAATGAAACTTCTAAGAGGCCACGGAAGACGTGGTACTTATACCCCTCTCTTCTGTTTTTGGCACCGCATGTGACCCACCGCAAAACAACTAGCAACTTTGTGCGAAAGAGTACTGGCTTATTGCCGGTTGGTTTTCTTCCGGTTTCTTTTTGTCTTTTCATTTCTTTGCATGATTTGCTGTTTTGCATGACTTGTTTTATATTTTGCTATTATAAAATACATATTATAAAATAACATAACAACATAAAGTAACAAAATAAAATTATCATTGTTATTAATATGCTTTATTTATACATAGCGGGATTTTGAATTTGCCACATCCGTCGAGCATTAGACATTGGCATTCATCTGTAAACGCTGAACCTGGGTTCTACAAAGAGATAATTTCATTTTTAAAGAATTTGCCCCCAGAAGATAAAGATTGCAATATGATTTTTGATAGCATGTCGATACGGCAGCAATTACTGTTAGGTCTTTTTCCTTATTTTAACTACTGGGCACCTCGCGGCTTTACACGCCCTTGCTTCCTCATGCGCGGACCGTACGCGATCGCCTTCTGTTACCTAGCGGGCCGATTTCATCATTCGTGCTCTCGTTGTCCTGGAGAGCAGTCGCGCAAAACGAGCTCATTTTTCTTGTATCACGGTGTGTGTGAGTAATAAAGTAAGAATTAAACTAAAAGACTCGGTGTCTTGACCGCCCGTCCTCCCGTCGTTATTCTCCGGAAGGCAAAGTGCGAAGAGCATCTCAAGCTCGCAAGGTCTTCACGTTTGAAGGCTTATACGCAACAATTACTTTGGAACGAACAGGAAGGGAAAATTGTTGGATATGTGGACTATGGAAATGATATTCATATAGAAGAAAAAGATTCATTAGCAAATGAATCATTAGTGTTTATGATGGTTGCCCTTAATGGCAAATGGAAATGGCCCATAGCTTATTTTTTGAAGAAATCTTTATCTGCTGCGACACTTGCAGAATTAATATTGATTGCCTTATTTTTAACAAGTAATAGCGAGTTAAAAGTACGATCTATTACATGCAACGGTGCAACCGTTAATATAAGCCCTTTAAATAAGCTAGGATGTAATATTTATGTAAATAATTATGAATCTATTGTTAATAGTTTTAAGCATCCTACACGAGATTATAATGTTTATGTCATATTGGATGCATGTCATATGTTGAAATTAGCTCGTAAATTAGCTGCGTTCGCACATTTTAAAGAATTTCGTACAGATGATGGTAATATTGAATGGCAATATATAATACAATTGTATCAATTGCAGAATCAACTTTTCGATTTAAAAACAAATTAAATTCGCAATGCATTAATTGGTGGCAAAACAAAATGAAGGTTAAATATGCCGCTCAGACGTTAAGTTCATCTGTAGCAACAGCAATTGAATTTTTAAAACAATATTGTCCTGAATTTTGCGACTCGGAAGCTACAATAACATTTATTAAGATTATAGACACAGATTATTTGACTTTATGAATTCCAAAAATCCTTTTGGGAAAAGATTTCATGCATCTATAACTCAAAATAACTTAAATGGGTTAGAAACAATAATCATTAAAAAAATAAATTATTTATTCTTATTAAGGGAGTTCTCCTCTTCGATATCGTATCAAGAGGCGATGGAGCCTTGCACTTTTAAAACTTTCTATATACGACAAAATATCACTATTTAAAAAGTTTTTACAAAGTATAAATATCTTAATTTTGATTTTTTATTCCATCATGAGTTTACTTGAAGTTTCAATTTCGAAAATAAAAAGATATTTTATTATAAATTATGAGCAGGGCACCATAGTCGAAGTATATGCAGCAGTCGACAAAATACACGGAGCTCGTCACGGAAAGGATGTGGCAACGTTGTTAGGCTAGCTAGCAGATCCTCTGTATATATACAAATGTAAATAATCACTGTAGACTAGCTGTAGACGTAATGTTTGTGATAAATTATTTTCCTTCAATGTATTAATAAATACTTAGTAAACATGGGAAAAGAGAAGTCAAAAAAGTTTTTTTGGAAAGGGAAAAGGGTGACTGAAAAAGTTTACAACAATCGAGTGCGTATGGTAGAAGCCGGAAAAAGGTTATGTGAAATCCGACCAAAACATACTAACAATGAAAGTAAAAATTTACAAGTTCAAGTTTATAACACGCGATCTTTATCTGCAAACCAAGATATAAATAATGAAAGCCAAAGCTCACAAGTAACTGGAAGAAGAATAATAAATATTGACCATATTGCTCAAAATTTGATATGTCAAAACTGCAATGAAATTTTGTCACTTTTGAATATTGTGGATGAAAAACGCTGTGGTTTCGCTTCAATATTCAATATTAAATGCTGCAAATGTTCCTTTACGAGTATAATTTCAACAGATACTAGTCATGAAGTGAATGGAAAAAAAATTTTTGATGTTAATACTAGAATAGTTATGGGTGAGTAATTTTGAACTAAATGATGAGCTTATTATTAACTGAATGTATTAAATTTAATAAAATACATATGATTTTCCAATTTTCCTTTTATTTTTAGGAGCCTTAGATGGAGGAATGGGTGAAACGCATGTTAATAAAATAATGACTTGCTTGGACATACCAAAAATGAATAACAGAATATACAGAAAACATGAAATTGAAGTGGGTCAGGCTGCAGAGGAATTGGCGAAAGAATCTTGCGAAGAAGCTGCTCGAGTAGAAAGAGTATTGACTCTGGAGAATGAGCAAGCGTTATCAAATTTGTTGTAAGATATATTTTCTGTTGAAATTTCGTACTTTTTATTTTTTTCCAATACTGGCATTTGTGATTATATTGATAGATTTATACATTTGTTTCCTTTTTTAACTGATGTATTTGTATATTGTATTGATTTTTTTGATGGGTTAGAAAAATATTTTTGTTTACATTTTGCTTTTGAAATAATCCAGTAAAAAAATGCAATCATCGCCAAGATTTTTCTGATACTTTTAGTTTTAATTATGATAACATAAATTTTTTTGCTAACAAAATAATCATGAATTATATTTTTTACTATTTTTACTATTATATCTTTACAAATGAAAATTTTTTTTGTAATTTTCTTTTATTGTTACATGAACTGTACTCTTGTAATAATTTTAAGTTTTATTGATTTATTTTAATTATTTTTCTTTCTTTCAAATTTTTGTTATTTTTTTTAAAAATAGGTTGTAACTCAATAAAAACTATTTACAGTCAACTTGTATTTACACTCATTTCTTGAATCCAATATCCGTTTTTTTCCTTCTCTAGACCAAAAAATCTCCAAAAAAATTTTATTAATCCAAACCAAGTCAATGTCAACGACCCAGTGGCTTCAGGAGTGGTACGAATAGCTGCATCGTATGACATGGGCTGGACGACAAGAGGCAATGGACGAGACTATGACAGTCTTAATGGAAATAGTTTTTTATTTGGTAAATTTGGAAAAGGATGCTTATCATATTACGTTTGTAACAGAAAATGTAGAAAATGCGACCTTGGATCACCACCTGTAGAACATGACTGTCGACAAAACTTTTCTGGTAGTGCAAAGGCAATGGAACCTCATGCTGCTGTAAAAATGACAGTAGATAATGATATATTTAAAAAATCTAATATCGAACTCGGGGTATTGATAGGAGATGATGACAGCTCAACTATAGCAGCTTTGCGAACTTCAAGTTCTCATCAGATAGTAAAATTTTCTGACACAAATCACGCCACTAAAGGTGCAAAAAACTTATTGTATAAAATAAAGTCCAATTTTCGAGACTTGTCCAAAGATATCATAAATTACCTTCACCGAAGTTTTTGTTACGCTGTCGCACAAAACACAGGAAATGCTTAAAATATGGCTAAAGCCATAGAAAATATTCCTCATCATGCGTTTAATCGACATGAAAAATGCGGGGAGTGGTGTAAGTTCCATGAAAATCCTAATGATTATCAGTGTAAAATGGATGAAAATGCACTAAAAAATGAAGAATTATTCTTAGATTTAGTTAATTTATTCGAAAAACTGGCTTCTAACTGTGATAGATTTGCTTCTGGAGCTTCCAGTCAAATTAATGAGAGCATGAATAGTATTGTTGTAAGTAAGGCTCCAAAAAACCGTTGTTACGACTTATCGAATTCAATCAATTTTCGCGTTGCTTGTTCAGTTGGTCAAAAAAATATTGGCCGAGGATACATTTGTAAAATATTTCGTAAATTAAATATGAAACCTGGTAAGCACCTCGAAAAATATTTAAAAACTCTCCAAGCTAAAACCAAAAAAAGTAAGAGCTATTAAAGCAAACTCGCCATCGTTTAAAAGATTTCGATTGCTTTTGAAAAAAGCAAAATCTTGTCTTCGACATAAGAAAGAAAAAAAAGAAGGTACATGTTACAAATCGAACATGGGCTTATTAACCACAACCGTAATTGATAATGTGGAACTACAATTATGTAGTTATAATGACGATGATATTGCATGTACATATTTTGATCTCGAAACGTCTGGATTTTCTAAAACTGCAGACATTCTTCAAATAGCAGCTAAGTGTAACGATCACGAGTTTTCAGTTTATCTACATCCTACTAAAAAAATTAACGAAAAAGCTACAGCCGTACACAATTTGTCTTACTCCGAAGGTGACTTATTTTATAACGGCGAAAGAGTAGAATCGTTACCAGTTAATAAAGCTTTGCATCAGTTTTATTTATATTTGAAAAGTTTAAACAAAAAAAGCATATTGATTGCGCATAATAGCAAATTCGACTGTCCACGATTACTGCATATTATAATCAAATATGGATTAACTGAATACTTCGAATCTGTTGTTTATGGTTTTTGTGACACTTTACCGATTTTTAAAAAATTTACTCAAAAAACTGGCAAAGGAGAGAATACGCTTACGGCTTTAGCTTCCAGGTTTGAGATTTCAATTGATGGAGCTCATAACGCTTTATATGATGTTCAAATGCTGTATAAAATAATTCAGCATTTAAAATTATCTGAAAATATAGTACAAAACTGCGAGAAGTGGCTTTCAACTATGGAAAAGTATTTGAAAGAGAAGAAAATCGATGATAAAATGAAGTCATTGTACAAAATTAACGGTTGCACAAGCATTATGATAAGAAAAAGATTGGCTACGGCTGATATTTCTTATGATATGCTTTTTAATGCTTATAAAATGGATAAGAGTAATGGTTTAAAACTAATTATGAATGCCGACAATGGTTCCGGGAAAGCTTTGATTACAAAGTCAAATTCTGTGATAGAAAAATTAGCCATTTTCTTTGAAAATGATGAATAATTTAATTAATATGTATTACTTATTTTATACAATAATATGTAAGTGTTTTCTACCGAGAGCTTTTATTGCAAAATAATTATTAAATTGTTCATTAAAAGTCAAAAATATGTGATTCAATAAAGAAATTCATTCATTAACTGATACATGTTTTATTTGCACTCTCATTCATTGATGTGAAAAAGAAATTCTTATTTTGTGTACCGATTAAGATAATAACCTTCAAATAGCCACGGATTCGTTTTGAATGTATCCCATGTCGTATATGTTTTGTTACAATTTTAGTGTAGCTAAATATCTTATAATAAATTTATATTTTATTTACAATCAAAACTTGTAATGCATGGGACAATTCTGAACCAGTCTGGATCGCGCCTGGTGTACTGCTATATGTTTAAACGCTACACGTAGCGCGGCAAAAATAAATCTAACCTTACCTCTACCAACTTGAAGGATGTTGCCACATCCCAGTGAGCGATGAAAAATGTCGACTGCTTTCGCGTAAAACATTTAATAATAAACTTGATTTGTCGTGAATAAGGTTCTGAACGATTGTGCAAAAAATACTCAAATGATCTTCAGTACTCAGTCAATAAAATATCTTTGTAATTTTAAAATCTGATCATTTAAACTATATAAAAAAAATCATTGTAAATACAGGTTTGGAGCTATTTCCGGAACTCCCATAAGAGCCCATGTTAATAGAAATGTTTATATTTTAACTTAGAGCTTCTAAATCGGTCTGAAATTTTGACACTCTCTTTTTAACGGTATGAATGATCATTTTGTGAAGTTTCATCAAAATCTGATCATTTTCATTTTGGTGGTGAACTCCCTTAAAAACTAAAACTGGTGATATGCTTTGCATGAGTGGCAGAAGAACATTTATATGCGGAATGGCTACAACAGCTAAATCTATATTAGCTGTAGCAAAAGAAATATTTTTAGAAAGAAAATCCTTTAAATATACCTTGACGTACAAATTTTCGCAAGATTATTTAGAAATATTCTTCTCAAAAATTAGAAGCAGACATGGTTACAATAACAACCCAAATATTTTACAGTTTACATGCCATGAGACAAATTTTTTTAAGTAATGAAATAAAAGGTTCACCAAATAGCAACTGTTTACATTTAGATCAGGCCTGCACAACTGGCGGCCCAGTAGCCACGCTTGGCTATCACGTTTATTCCACTTCCTTCATTCGTAGCGGGGAAGCTTCCCCCACTCTCGCCTACCAGTGCTGGCGGAGAAGTCTCTTCGTCAAGGCGCGCGGGAAGAGACGCGCGGGAGAGACGTGCGGGAGAGGTGTGCGGGAGAGGTGCGCGGGAAGAGGCGCGCGGTCAGTGGTGGGGACGTCGGAAACAGTGATGCCAATTTAGCGGTTTTCTCGCTAGATCTAGCGTTTTTCAAAGCTCATTTAGCTAGTAAATTTTGAAAATGCGGATAGCGGTAATTCTGACTTTATAAAATATTTTTCTGGCTTTTTCCTAGCGTTTTTTAAAGTCAACTAAGCCGCGTTCCAAAATTCACTTTTGGTTACTGAAATCTATAATATACGTGACATAAACTATAGCATTTTAGTAACCAAAGTAAGGTTTTGGAACGCACCCCGGTAGGTTAGTTGAGATCGCCATCTATAATGATTATCATAAATTCATGGTTCTTCGCGAACTTAACCTAACTTATTTAAAATATATCTGTGATCTGTGATAACCTGTGCATTACGTTTACATTCGACTATTTATCTGTGCTGTACTCGGTGAAAATGGGAAAACCTGTGTACCAGCAGAAATTTCGATTAGAATGGAAATCGAACCCTACGTTAAAAGATTGGATTCGTGAAGATATGACGGATAAAACTAAAGCTTACTGCAAGTATTGTAAGTGCAATATACAGTGCAAATTGAGCGATTTGATCTTGCATGCTAATACAAAAAAACATAAAGCAGCAAACAAATCGCAATTATTAGAATGCAAAATTCCATTCAAACCCATATCTACCAAAACGCAAGAACAGGAAGCTGCTATAGCCTTATATATCAGCAAGCATAGTGCGATAGCGCCCGTTAATCACTTAAGTTCTTTATGTAAAAATAAATTTGATGATAGCGTGTCATGCACTCAAATGAAGTTGCATAGAACCAAATGTACTAACATAATAAAAAAAAGTATTGGCAACTCATTTTGTCGATGATTTGCGTATTGATATTGGAGATTCAAAGTTTAGTTTATTGCTCGATGAGTCAACGAATATTAACGTCACAAAACTTCTTGGTAGGTTTGTATATATGAATATAGCTAATATGTATTCTAAAAACTCTTATTTGCAGGTATTGTTATCCGATACTTCAGCAAAAAAACAGCAAAAAATAGTTTCAACATTTCTTTCAATGGCAGAACTGGAAAGTGGAAATGCAGAGGGCATTGTAAATTGTCTGAAAAGTGAGCTTAAGAAATTTAAATTAAATATTAAAAACCTTATTGGCATAGGAACGGACAATGCCAGTGTCATGGTTGGCTGCAACAAAAGTGTATATACCGAACTGAAAAAAGAAGTACCGCATCTTATTCTTATTCAATGTGTCTGTCATTCCGTGCAATTGGCGACAAATTATGCCAGTAAAGAATGTCTTCCCAGAAACCTAGAATTTTTAGTTTACGAAACTTATAATTGGTTCAGCAAGAGCTCTAGTCGCCAGTCAGCATATAAACTATTGTATGAAACAATCAATAATGGCATGGTAATTCGCGATCATAAATTTAATTATTATTTTAATTATTTATTTAATTCAAAGTTAACAAAATATTTATTTCTATTTTTATTTTATTTTAGGAACCATTAAAATTTACTAGAGTTTGCGATACGCGTTGGCTATCCATTGAAGTTGCAGTTTCGCGTATATTAGATCAATGGCTCGAATTGAAGACACATTTTGGTATTGTTAGAAACTCTGAAAAATGCTATATGGCTGAAAATTTATACCAAATGTACAATGATAAAATTAACTATGCTTTCCTGCTATTTCTTAAACCGATTTTATCGGAATTGCAAACGTTAAACAAGAGTTTTGAGAGCAATACTAGTGATCCAACTAAACTATTAAGAGATTTAGAGATGGTTATAAATTCTTTAAAAAACAAAATTATTAACCCGACACAAAAATTTGATATCTTAGTGACAAATTTTGATGATTATATTGATAGAACGTGCTACTTGGGTTATAGATTTGAAAATGAAATAACACAATATAAAAAAGAAAATGTGATAAATGAAGAGATTGAAAAAGATCTCCGAATGAGATGTACGAATTTTGTTGTTGCTCTTATCAAACAACTCAAATAAAGATAATAATTATTATTCTAAAAAAGCATGCAGCATTTTAAAAAATGTTCGACATAATAATGATTTAATTTTAGAGTCCTTTTCTAGAGAGTACTATTAACATCAATATGTCAATGATGGGCAAGAAGAATGATTTGTAAAGATTAATTATTTATTATTTTTAGAATACCTAATAATTATAACATATTACAGAAAATTGACTTATTTTCTGTAAATAAGATTTTACGTCCCGTGAAAGAAGATTTATTGCCTAGTTTAATAAATTTTGAATCTAATCCTGACATTGTGGAAAAAATTATTAATGAATATCACAATATAAATTTAGTAAAATGGACTAATATATCAAGTACAGTATTATTTTGGGCAGAAGTAAGTACTTATAGAGATGCAGGCGGTAATAACCCTTTTGGAAAACTAGCCAAATTTGTGTTAAATTTTCTATCTTTGCCATGGTCAAATGCTGATGTAGAACGAACGTTCAGCCAATTGAATTTGGTGAAATCCAAAATTAGAAATCGCATGCAAGTTTCAACAGTTAATGCGATTTTAAATATAAAGTAACTGATAATTATTATTTAACAAATATCTGACGTTTTATAATAATAATAATTATTATTTTCAGATATGGTCTAAGTCGACACAATAAATGCTGTTATAATTATGAGATACCGAATTCATATATTCATTTGATTGGAACCAATGCAACATATGTTAACAGTAATAACAATAATGTAACTGATACCGAAGATTTTGAAGAAGATTGGATTGATATTAATTATTAATTAGAGTATTATATAATACTCAGTATTACCAAAGAGAGTATATTATATACTTATAATATTACCAAAAATTAATATCTAAACATATAAATTAATATATAAATATGTAGTCAGTTTATTTCTCAATAATTTATATTGGATATAAATATATGTTGTAATATGTATACATATGTATATTTACAATATCTATTAAACGTATGTTTCAATTAATATTAGTTATTTGTCTTTATAATATATTGCAATATTATATATTTTACTAAAAAAGCGAATTATCAACAGATACTATTCTTTTCTTATTTTTTAATTACTTTTAAGTGTTATTACAGTATATATGTATACATATTATGGCCCGTATTAAAATTAAAAACACGCTAACATCGTTGTAATTGCGTTCTAAATGCAGCCCAATTATATATGGTTTCTGGCGGTTTTCTAGCGGTTTTTCAAATTGAATTTAGCGGAATATTTTCTCAATAGTTGGCAACACTGGTCGGAAATATCGTGGCGTTACTATTTGGCTTGTCGGCCCGCCTGAGTTGTGCAGGCCTGATTTAGATAGTGATCCGACTGGTACAATGTATCAATTCATTTGGAAGAAAAAGAAGGAACAAAATGCAATATTTGAAAGTATAGATGAAAGTAACAATGAAATAGAAACATTTAATAATTATTCACTATCTAATTGCGGCACATTAAAAGAAAATATTTTATTTTATATCCCTGGATATATTATAAAAAAATTATTATCACAAATAGATTGTTATACTTGTGCCATCAACTTACAGAAGCAAAGAAGCGACCATAATTATGTCCATTCAAGTATTTATTCTAAGTTCCTAGATTTTGCTAATGGAGGTTTAATAATTCCAGATAATAGTGTATTTAAAATCATAATCATAAAATCATAAAATCACAGCCACAAATCAACATACAAACAAACAATTTTAGCAATCTTACAGATCCTAATCTTAATTTAAAAGTATTAAGCAAAGTAAAAAATTCATTGAGTTTAGACAATATCTTTCCAAATCTAAATTGTGAAAATATTGATATATTAGAAAATTCACATAAAATAAAACTAATAGTTGTGGTAGCAATACGGTATATAAAAATACAATTACACTCTTAAGCCGACGGCACACGGTACGATTTTTCGTAGTAGATCGCATACGAGTTAGCCACTACGCATGAGAGCGAGAGAAAGCGAGCGTCTTTCGCTCTCTCTCACTCTCGTGCTTAGTGGCTAACTCGTATGCGATCTACTACGAAAACTCGTACCGTGTGCCGTCGGCTTTAATTTCTTCTAAATTTCTAAATCACTTCTAAATTTTATTCGAACGAAATTCTGAAACCAATTCGCAAACGGAACCGTTTAACAAAACAAATTTTATTTTCAAGTGATTGAATTCATTGTTGCAAATGAACATCATTCACTTGAAAATAAATTTCTTCTTCTTTATTCTCTATTCATAGTAACATATATAATTTTAGTTACTATATATTGCAAATTTGTATTATTTTATAAATAAAATAATATAAAAGAATTTTGCAATTATTATAAATACATAATATATATTATTCCTTAATGTTGCTACCTTTCGCTTCTATATACGTATTATCATTAATCTAAGATTAGAATAATAAATTATAATTTAGGATTAATAGATCCATACAACCATGATATAAAGACAAGGGTATGCTCATTTAGTGAACAAATTTTCCTGAAGAAGTTTTTGTAAATGACAATGCTGTCGATGGTGAAAATGATGATTAACCTCTGTGCAAAATGAATTCATTCAGCATGCTGTAGAGGAAGAAGAACTTTTAAAATCGTTGGATGAGTTTGACATCATTAACACCATCGAAGACGAAGGTCTAAAATACATCGCTATGTAGCCTACCGATTTAAACATGAATATCCATATTTAGGGTCAAAACATGCTTCTTGCCATCCGTAAATGATGTTGATTGGTTACTAGTTCATTTCGCGTGGCAATTGCATGTATCCATCAGAGGAACTGATGGAAACTGCACGCATAATGAATAAAGAATTTATAAAATATCACGGGTCTTCACTTTGCAAAGATAAATTTATTTTTAATATCCTTGCAGCAAAGGTTGAAATTTTAATACGACCCATCATACCTAATGCGGTAATATTATGTTTAATTAGGACGCGAACGTACGAGTGGGTGAAATTAATCGTGCGATCTCGGTACATAATAAAAATAGACATAAGAAAAAAAGTTATCAAAATTTGTTAATAATAAACTTGAATAGATTTTACACATAATTATACATGTTGCTAATTCTTTTCTTTCATACTCATAAATCTCCTATTACGAGAAAAAGCAGCCAATAAAGCCTGCCACAGCTGATCGTGATCTACCGGGGAGTCACACTCGACAGCACCCCGGGAAAGAAATTTGAGAGAGTCGCCTCCGGAATTTCGAGGATACAATGATCGGTCGTTTAGAGCCTAGATACTTTAACTCAGTCTAGATACTTTAACGATATTCGCGACAGTTTATATTCGCTTATAAAATATCACGGGTCTTCACTTTGCAAAGATAAATTTATTTTTAGTATCCTTGCAGCAAAGGTTGAAATTTTAATACGACCCATCATACCTAACGCGGTAATATTATGTTTAGTTAGGACGCGAACGTACGAGTGGGTGAAATTAATCGTGCGATCTCGGTACATAATAGAAATAGACATGAGAAAAAAAAGTTATCAAAATTTGTTAATAATAAACTTGAATAGATTTTACACATAATTATACATGTTGCTAATTCTTTTCTTCCCTACTCATAAATCTCCTATTACGAGAAAAAGCAGCCAATTAAAGCTAATCGTGCTAATTCTTTTCTTTCCTACTCATAAATCTCCTATTACGAGAAAAAGCAGCCTGCCACAGCTGATCGTGATCTACCGGGGAGTCACACTCGACAGCACCCCGGGAAAGAAATTTGAGAGAGTCGCCTCCGGAATTTCGAGGATACAACAGATCGGTCGTTTAGAGCCTAGATACTTTAACTCAGTCTAGATACTTTAAAAAAGTTTATATTCGCTTATAAAATAAACTTTGCAAAGATAAATTTATTTTTAGTATCCTTGCAGCAAAGGTTGAAATTTTAATACGACCCATCATACCTAACGCGGTAATATTATGTTTAGTTAGGACGCGAACGTACGAGTGGGTGAAATTAATCGTGCGATCTCGGTACATAATAGAAATAGACATGAGAAAAAAAAGTTATCAAAATTTGTTAATAATAAACTTGAATAGATTTTACACATAATTATACATGTTGCTAATTCTTTTCTTCCCTACTCATAAATCTCCTATTACGAGAAAAAGCAGCCAATTAAAGCCTGCCACAGCTGATCGTGATCTACCGGGGAGTCACACTCGACAGCACCCCGGGAAAGAAATTTGAGAGAGTCGCCTCCGGAATTTCGAGGATACAACACGTCGCGATCGGTCGTTTAGAGCCTAGATACTTTAACTCAGTCTAGATACTTTAACGATATTCGCGACAGTTTATATTCGCTTATAAAATATCACGGGTCTTCACTTTGCAAAGATAAATTTATTTTTAGTATCCTTGCAGCAAAGGTTGAAATTTTAATACGACTCATCATACCTAACGCGGTAATATTATGTTTAGTTAGGACGCGAACGTACGAGTGGGTGAAATTAATCGTGCGATCTCGGTACATAATAGAAATAGACATGAGAAAAAAAAGTTATCAAAATTGGTTAATAATAAACTTGAATAGATTTTACACATAATTATACATGTTGCTAATTCTTTTCTTTCCTACTCATAAATCTCCTATTACGAGAAAAAGCAGCCAATTAAAGCCTGCCACAGCTGATCGTGATCTACCGGGGAGTCACACTCGACAGCACCCCGGGAAAGAAATTTGAGAGAGTCGCCTCCGGAATTTCGAGGATACAAACGTCGTGATCGGTCGTTTAGAGCCTAGATACTTTAACTCAGTCTAGATACTTTAACGATATTCGCGACAGTTTATATTCGCTTATAAAATATCACGGGTCTTCACTTTGCAAAGATAAATTTATTTTTAGTATCCTTGCAGCAAAGGTTGAAATTTTAATACGACCCATCATACCTAACGCGGTAATATTATGTTTAGTTAGGACGCGAACGTACGAGTGGGTGAAATTAATCGTGCGATCTCGGTACATAATAGAAATAGACATGAGAAAAAAAAGTTATCAAAATTTGTTAATAATAAACTTGAATAGATTTTACACATAATTATACATGTTGCTAATTCTTTTCTTCTTTCGGTACAATTAAAAAACAAAACGAAAAATATCCAAAAAAAAGTGTAATAAAAAGACCACGCCGCAGAATCGGATACGAAGAAAAAAACTAAAACAAAATTAAAAAAAAAACAAAAAAAACAAGAACGTAAAAAGAGAAGCAAAAAACAAACCAGAGACAAAACGAAAAAAAAATAAAAAAAAAAAAAAAGGAAAAAAACGTAAAAAAAAAAAAAAATAGAAGAAAATCGGTGAAAAAAAAAAGGAAAAAAAAAGAAACCAAAAAAAATAAACAAAAATAGGCAGAAAAAAAAAAAGAAAAAAGAAGAAGGACAACAAGGAAAAAAAATATAAAAATTAAAAAACAACATACAAATAAAAACACAAAAAAATTACAAAACAAATAAACAAATAAAAAAAACAAAAAACCAAAAAAAATAAAATAAAAGGGGGGCAAAAAAACACAAAAGAAAAAAAAACAAGAGAGAAAACAAAAAACCAAAAAAAAAGTAAAAAAAAAAAAAAATAAGAAAAAAAAAGAAAAAATAAAACAAAAAATAAAAGCATTAAAAAAAAAAAAAAGGAAAAGGGGGAAAGGAAAATGAATAAAAAAAACAAAAGTGAAAGAACGAAAAAGAAAAATAAACAACAAAAAAAAAGAAATAGAAGAATAGAATAAAAAAAAAAAAAAAAAGGGAGAAGAAAGAAAAAAAACAAAAAAAAAAAAACGTGAACACAAAAAAAATAAAGAAGAAAGAAAAACGAAAAAAAAAAGACTCTAACAAAAAAAGAAAAAAATGGAAAAAAAAAAAAATGGAAAAAAAAAAAAAAAAATAAAAAAATAACCTTTAATTTGGTAAAAACAAAAATTCAAAATTTTGAAAAAAAAAGTTAAAGGGGTAAGGCTTTTTGAAAAATAAAAAAAAATATAAAAACATAAAAAAACAATAAAATACAAAAAAAACAAAAAAAGAAAATGGGTGGGGGGGGGAAAAAAAATAAAAAACCACCAGAAAAACAAAAAAGAGAAAAACAAAAAAAAAGGAAAAAAAAAAAAAAAAACCACAAAGAAAAAAAAATTAAAAAAAAAAAAAGTTAAAAGAATAGGAAAAATAAAAAAAAAATAAATATGATAATAAGAATAAAAATAAGAAAAGCGAGAAGAAAGAAAAGAAAAGGAAGAAAACATACGAAAATAAAAAAGGGGGAAAAAAAAAAAATAAAAACAGAAAAAGAAAGGAAAAAAAAACTAAAAAAAAACTGACGAAAAAGACAAACACGAAAAAAAATAGAAAATACGAAACAAAGGAAAATAAAAAAAAACAAAGAAAAAAAAACCACAAGAGGGGGAGTGGGGGAAACAAAAAAAAACAAAAACCAAAAGAAGTAAAAAAACCCCAAAAAAAAACAAGAAGGAAACAACAAGAAAAACACCAAAAGGAAAACAAGGAAAGAAAATAAAAAACAAAAAGGGAAAAACAAAAAAAGAAAACCACAAAGGAAAGAAAAACAAACACAGAACAAATCAAAAAAAAAAAGGAAAAAAAAACAAAAAAAAAAAAAGAACCAAATAAAAGAAAAAAAGCAGCAAGGTTGAAATTTTAATACGACTCATCATACTAACGCGGTAATATTATGTTTAGTTGGGAGGACGCGAACGTTAGAAATTGTCGATGCGATCTCGGTACATAATAAGAAATAGACAAGATTTAAAAAAATAAAAAAATGTTTAAAAATACAAAAAAAAATAGAAAAATGTTTAAAAATATAAAAAAGAACAAAAAAATAAAAAAAATAAAGAAAAACAGAAAAGACAAAAAAAAGAAAATAATGCGGGCTTTACACAGACAAAAATGATCGTGATCTACCGGGGGAGTCACACTCGACGGCGCACCGGGAAGAAATTTGAGAGAGTCACCTCCAGATTTCGAGGATACAGCACGTCGTGATCGGTCGTTTAGAACCTAGATACTTTTGCTCAGTCTAGATACTTTTAACGATATTCAAAAGAAAGAAAAAACGGACAACCAGGAAAATTAGGACCATACAAAAACAGGGGGAAACGGAACAAAAAACCAAAGAAAAAGAACACAAAAAAAAGGACGGGAAAAAAAAATAAAAAAAAAGGAAAAACCAACCACGAAGAAAGAGGGGAAAAAAAAACAAAAAAAAAAACAAAAAACATAAAAAAAAAACGGGACAAAATAAAAAACAGGGGGAAAAAACAAGAAAAAAAAGAAGGAACAGAGGAAAGAAACAAATAAAAAAAAAAATCAAATAACAACAACAAACAAAAAGAGGGGGGGGCAAAAAAAACAAAAAAAAAAAACGGGAAAAGAAAAAAACAAAAAAAAAAAAGAAAAACAAAAAACATAAAAAACCAAAAGGAAAAGAGAAAAAAGGTACAAACAAAGAAAAGGTGACAAAAAAAAAACAACACAAAGGAAAAAAAAAAAAAAGGGAATATAAACGAAATAGTAGGAGAGAGAAAAGAAAAAGGTGTGACAAAGATGAAAAAACAAGAAAAAAGATGGAGAAAAAAGATAAGGAGAGAAGAAAAGTAAAAAAAATAAAATGAAGAAAGAAGAGTAAGAAAAGTGTAAAAAGTAAAACGGTAAGAAGTGAGAAATGATGGATGGAGAATAAGAAAAAAACCCGAAAAACAAAACAAAGGGAGAAAAAGGAAAAAAAGGGGGAAATTAAAAGGAAAAAAAAAAACACAAAGAGAAAAAACAAACATAAAAGAAAAGAAAAAAGAGTCAGGAAAAAGGAAAAAAACGATAAAAAGGGGGACAAAAAAAAACAAAGAAAAAAAACAAAACAAAAAACAAACAGAGGGGTGGGGGGAAAGCACAAAAAAAACAAAAAAAAAAAAAAAAAAAAAAAAAAACCCAAACCAACAAAAAAAAAGAAAAAACAGACAAAGAGGGTGGGGGGGTGGGGTGGGGGGAAACAAAAAGAAACGAAAAAGAAAAAAAACAAAACAAAAGAAAACAAAAAGGAAGGGAGAAAAAAAAAAGAAGGAAAAAAAAAAAGAAAATAAAACAAAACCAAGAACAACCCTAAAAAAAACATAGTAGGGATGTGAACAGGAAAACAAAAGGAAAAACAAAAAAAAAAAAACGCAAAATAGAACAAATACAAAAGGATAGTAAAACTGTAAAAATAAAAAAAAACAAACAAAAACAAAAAAATAATAAACCAGAAAAAAAGTAATAAAACAGAAAATACAAAAAAAATAATAAAACAGAAAAATAAAAAAAAATAATAAAACAGAAAAATTAAAAAAAATAATAAAAAAAAATAAAAAAAAATAAAACAGGAACTAACGGGAAAAAGGAACAGAATAAAAAGAGGGGTAAGAAAAGAAGTGGGGGGGGGGGGGGGGGGGTGGGGACAAGGGACAAAAAAAAATAAACCTTAAAAGTAACAAAGACAAAAAAAAAAGGCAGGAAAAAAAAAAGGAAAGGAAAAGAAGGGAAAACCGAAAGAAAAAAAACACAAACAGAAAAAAAAAAATAAAAAAAAAAAAAAGGAAAAACAAAAAAAACAAAAAAGAAAACATGAAAATAAACAAGAAAAAAAAAAAACAGCAAGGGAAAGACAAGAAAAAAAAAAAAAAAAACAAAAAAACAAAGAAGGCAAAAACAAAAAAAAAAAAAACAACAAAAGAGAAAAAAGGGAAAAAAACAGAACGACAACAATAAAAAAAAGAAGGGAAAAAAAATACAAAAAAAAATCAAGAAAAGGGACACAAAACATCCTTAGAGACGAAAGAACGAAAACAAAAAGGGGGGGAAAAAGGAAAAAAAGAAAAGGAAACAAAGGAAAAAAAGAAAAGGAACAAAGGAAACCAGAGTCACAAGGATGGGACGTACGGACTCCAGAAAACGGGAAAAACAAAAAGAAAACCAAAAAACGAAAAAAGACAAAAACGAAAAAAAAAAGAAAAACAAAACAAAAAAAGAACTACACAAACAGATCGGGAAAAACAACGTAAAAAAAAGGGAAAATAACAAAGAACAAAAAAAAGAAAGGGGAAAAAATCTAGGAAAAGGGTAAAAAGCCAAACAAAGAACGTTGAAAAGAAAAAAAAATAAAAAAAAAGAAAAAGAAGAAAAAGAACACATTATATAATAAAATAAAAATAAAACGAAAAAAAAAACAAAGAACAAAAAAAAACGAAAAAAGAGCAAAAAGGTAAAAAAATCAGAAAGGAAAAAAACAAAAGAAAAAAACAAAAAAAAAACGAACAGAAAACACAAACGAGGGGGCGCAGGGGGGAAAGTCCAAAATAAAAAAAAAAAAAACAAAGAGAAAACACCATAAAAAAAAAAAAAGGGCAAAAAAAAAAAAAAAAAAAAGAGATAAAAAGCGACCAGAAGAAAAAAAAAAACACAAAACAACACACCAAAAACATAGGAAGAGGCGGGGGGGGGGGAAACCACCACATAAACAGAAAAAATAAAGTAAAAAAACGATAAAAAAAAATAAACAAATATAAATTAAAAAAATAAAAACATAAAAAAACAATAAAATACAAAAAAAAACAAAAAAAGAAATGGAAAAAGTGCAAGAAGAAAGGGGGACGGAGGAAAAAAAGGGAAAAGAAAAACAAAAAAGGACAAAACGAAAAAAAAAACAAAAAAAAAAGTAAAAAAAGGAAACGCATTATATGAGAAAAAAACAAAGGGAACCAAAAGAAAAAAAAAACGAACAAAAACCGGATGAAATAAAAAAAAAAGTAAAGCATAATAATAATTATTAACTGAAAAAAAAAACTGAAAAAAAAAAAAAACAACAAAAAACCGTAAAAAAAAAAAGACGAAAAAAAAAGGGGAAAGAAACGGAACGAAACCAAAACAACAAAAAAAGTACAAAAAAACAGGAACACAAGCGAAACAAAAACGGGAAAAAAAAAAGAAAACAGACCACAAAAGGAAAAAAAAAAAAAGAAAAACCAAAAAAAAAAAAAAAAGAAAAGATAAACAAAAAGGAAAAAAAGAGTGGGGGTGGGGAAAACAAACAAAAGAATAAATAAATGAAAAGGAAAAAAAATAAAAAGAAAAAGGAAAAAAAAAAGAAAAAAAAAAAAAAGGGAAAAGTAAAAAAACAAAACACACAAAAAAGACAACGGGAAAGAAAAACGCAAAGAAGCGGTGAAAAAAAAAATAAGACTCACAAAAAAAAAAAATACAGAGAAAAGAAATGGAAAATAAAAAAAAACAGACAAAAGAAAAAGGAAAACAAAAAAAAAAAAATCAAAAAAACAAAAACAGAACAAAAAAATGAACCAAAACAATCGGAAAAAAAAATGAAAGGAAAAGAAAAACTAAAACAAAGAAAAAAAAAAGGAAAGGCAAAAACAACGGGTAAACAACAAATAAAGAAGAAAAAAAAACAAAAAAAAACAAGAAAATAAAAAGAGAAGCAAAAAAGAGCTAGGGTGGGAAGCAACAAAGAGACAAAAAAAAAAAAATAAAAAGAAATAAAAAAAACGAAAAAAAACAAAACAAAAAAAGAAAAAACAGATAAAACAAAAAAACAAAAACGATATAAAAAAAAAAAAAAAAACGAAAAAAAATAATGTAAAAAAAAAAAAAAAAAAAAAAAAAAAAAAAAAAAATGAAAAAGCAGAAAGAGGGGGCGGGGGGGGGGGGGAAAAAAAAAAAATTAAAGATACAAAATACAAAAAAAATATAAAAAAAATTAAAAATGCCAAAAACAAAAAAAAATAAAAATGCAAAAAACAAAAAAATAAAAACAAAATGTAAAAAAAGAGAAGCAAAATAAAAACAAAAAAAAAAAAAAAACAAATCGAAAAAAAAGGAACAAAACAAGAAAAAAATAAAAGTAAATAGGAGCACTGAAAAAAGAAATAAATGAAAACAAAAAAAAAGGAACAAAATAAAAAAAAAAAAAAAGGGCAAGAACCAAAAAAAAAGGGGAAAAACAAACAAAGAAAACACCAGAAAAGAAAAGTAAAAAAAATAAAAGGGAAAAACAACATGATAATACATCACCGGAAAAAAAAAGAGGGAAATGGACAAGAAACAGAAAGAAATAAGAAAAACAGAAAGAAGAAACAAAAACAAATAAAAAACGCTGGGGGAAAAAAAAAAATAAAAAAAGGAAACAAACAAAAGAAAATAAGAGAAAATGACAAAAACAAAAAAAAAAAAAAGGAAAAAAACGTAAAAAAAAAAAAAAATAGAAGAAAATCGGAATAAAACAAAAACAAAAAAAAAGACAAAACAATAAAATAAAAATGGAAAAAAAGGAAAAAAAGAAAAAAAAAAGAAAAACAGAAAGCACAGAAAGAGGAAAAAAACCAAGAAACAAAAAAGAGGGAAAAACACAGAAAGGAAAAAAAAGAAAAAAAAAAACAAAAGGACAAACAAGAAATAGACAGGGAAGAAAAAAACAAAAAAAAAATAAAACAAAAGGAAAAAAAAGGCAATACAAAGACCAAAACAAAACAGATAGAAGAAAAAAAAAATATAGGACAACAAAAGGACCCAAAAAAAATAAAACAAAAAATAAAACAAAAAACAGAAAAAAAGGGACAAAAGTAACAAAAAAAAAGTACAAAAAAACGAATAAATAAAAAAACAGAAAAAAAAAGGGACAAAAATACAAAGAAAAAAAAAGAAAAAAAAAAAAAAAAAAAAAGAAAAAAATGAAAAAAGAAAAGAAACAAAAAATGAAAAAAATGAAAAAAAAATGAAAAAAAAGTAATGTGGAAGAGGACAATAAAAAAAAAACAAAAAAAGAAATAAAAAAAAACAAAAAAATATATAAAAAAAAAAAAAAAAACAAAAAAAAATAAAAAAAAAATGGGGGGGGGGGAAGTAGGGGGGGGGGTGGGGGGGGATAAGAACAACAAAAAAAAGGAAATCAGAAAAAAAAAAAAATAAAAAAAAAAAAAAAATGAAAAAAAAACAAAAAAAAAAAAAAAAAAAAAAAAATGAAAAAAACAAAAAGGGAAAACAGAAAAAGAGAGAAAAGGAGAGAAAAAGGAAACGGGGGACGAGAGAAGGGGGAGAGGAGAGATGATAAGGAAAGAAAATAAAGAAAAAAGATAAAGGAAAAGAGAGAAATAATAGAAAAAGGAAAACGGTAAACAGAAAGAGAGAGAGAGAAAAGAAAAAACAAAAGAAAATAAAAAAAAATAACAGAAAAAAAAAGGAAAAAAAACAAAAAGGAAATCAGAATAAATGGAAATAAAAGAAACAAACAACAGACAACAAAAAGGGAAAAAAGAACCAAAAAAAAAACAAAAACAAGAGAAAAGACAAAAAAAAAGAAGAAAAAACAAAAAAACCAAATAGAAGAATAGAATAAAAAAAAAAAAAAAAAGGGAGAAGAAAGAAAAAAGATAGGAAATAAAAAAACAAAACAAAACGGGTGAAAAAAAAAAAAAAAAAAAGAAAAAGAAAAAAAAAAAGGCCCGAAAGGAATAAACAACCAGGAAACAAGGAAAACACCAAAAACAGACAAGGAAAAGGGATGCAACGTCGTGATCCGGTCGTTTTTCTATAATATGCTTCTCTTAAGTTATGCTTATCAATGAATAAAAACTGCTTTTTGAGTTACCAGTTTAAGTTACAAGTGTTATAAAAATAAAAATAATAAAACAAAAAAAAAATAAAAACAATTTATACAAAAAAATCGCGGGTTGAAATTTTATCCGACCATCAAAAAAAAAAACAAAAAATTATGAAAAGACAATGAAAACAAAACAGAAACCAAAAAACAAAAACAAACAAAAGATGAGAACAATACAGATTCCCGGTACTTTTCTACGGAAAGAAATGATGCATGAAAAAGTTATCAAAATTGGTTAATAATAAACTTGAATAGTTTTACACATAATTATATACATGTTGCTAATTCTTTTCTTTCCTACTCCTTAAATCTCTAACACGAGAAAAAGCAGCCAATTAAAAACCTGCCACAGTGATCTACCGAGAGTCAAAGAAAAGAATGACAAAGAGGAAAAAAATAAAAAAAGAAATACACAGAAAAACAAAAAAAGACTAACAATAAAAATCAAAACTCCGAAAAAAAACAAATAAAGGTAAAACAAAGAAAAAAAACAAACAAGGGAAATAGATAAAAAATAGAAATAGTAAAAAAAAAAACACAACAAAAAAGGCAGAGACAAAAGGAAAAAAGGAAAACGGAGACACAAACAACCAAAAAAAGGAAAAAAGAAAGAAGAAAAAAAGCAAAAAGAAAAAAAAAGACAAAACAAAATAGAAAAATAACAGCACAAAAAAGGGAAAGGAAAAAACAAAAAAACACAAATAAAAAGAAAAAAAAAAAAAAAAAATAAAATCAAAAAATATAAAAAGCAAAGCAAAGAAAGCAAAAAAAATATAAAAAATAAAAGCAAAAAAATGAACCGGAAAAAAGAAGTAAGAACAAAGAAAAAATATAAAATAGGGAAAAAAACAAAAGAAAAAACAAAAATAAAAAACCAGAAAAAATTAATAACAGCAAAAGAGGGGGGGAAAAAAAGAAAAAACGAGGGTGGGGGGGGGAAAAAAGGAAAAAAAAACAACCAAAAAAAAAAGTAACAAAAATTACAAAAAAAAAACAACGAAACGAAAAAAAAAAAAAAAAAAGGAAATAAAAAAAAAAAACAGAGGACGGCCCCAGTGAAAAAGAAAAAAAAAACAGGAAACGGGGAAGCAAATGAACAACAAAAAAAACAAAAAAAAAAGAAAAAAAAAAAACCGGAAAAAAAAAACAAGAAAGAGGGGGGGGGGGGAGGGGGGGGAGAAAAAAGGAAAAAGAAGGACAAAAAAAAAAGAAAAGACGGGGTAAAAAAAAAACAAGAGGGGGGGTGGGTGAACAAAAAAAAAAAAAAAAAAAAGTAAAATAAAAAGAGGGGGGGTGGAGGGGGGGGGGGGGGGGGGAGAAAAAAAAAAAAAAAAAAAAAAAAACCCCGGGGAAAAAGAAAAAAGAAATGAAAGTAGAGAAGCAACAAAAAAAACAAGGAAATCAAAGAAAAAGTAAAAAAAATCAAGAATGCAGCCAATAGTACAAATTCGAAAGCGCCTACGCAGCACAAAAAGAAAAAAATAAGACACGCAAAAAAAAGAATTAATGGAAAAAGGAAGGGAACCGACAAAAAAAAAAAAAAAAAAAAAAAAGGGGAAAAAAAAAAAAAACAAAGGGAAAAAAAAAACCTCGAGAAACAATATGAAGAAACAAAACAAAAAAAAAACAAATAAAAAAAAGGAAAAAAGGGAAAGAAAATAAAGAACTGAAAAACAAAAGAAAAACAAAGGACAAGAAAAGAAAAACATTAACAAAAAAAGTGGGAAAAAAAAAAAAAATCCAAATTGGGAAAAAGCAAAACAAAAAACATAAAACAAAGAAAAAACAAAAAAAAAAAGGAAAACAGAAAAAGCAAAGAGTAGCGGGGGTTGGGGGGGTGTGGTGGTGGGGGGGTGGGGGTGGGAATGGTGCAGATAAAAAAAAAAAACAGATAAAAAAACAAGAGATAAAAAGGAAAAAAGGAAAAAAGGATAAAAAGGAAAAAAAACAGATAAAAAAACAATAACGACAAAGACAAAACAAAACAAAAAAAAAGTGAACAAAGAATAACAATAAAGGTGGAGTAAACATAATCACCGTAATAAAAACATAATAAAAAAAACATAAACATAAACATAAAAAAAAAAAACATAAAAACATAAAAACACGAGGGCACAAAAAGTAAAAGGAAATATGATTGAAATAGAGAAAAAAAAGTAAAAAAAAAAAAGAAAAAAAAAAAATAAATGAAAAAAAATAAAAAAATTAAAAGAAAAAAAAAAAAAAAAAAAAATGAAAAAAAAACAAAAAATAAAATTATGAAAAAAAAATTAAAGTAGGGGATTGAGGTGGGGGATTTTGGGGACAAAATATAAAAAAAAACAACCAGTCAAAAAAAAAAAGGGAAAAACAAAAACAAAAAACGTAAAAGGAAAGGTAAAAAAAAAAAAATAAAAAAACGGAAAGCAAAAAAAAAAATCTCAAAATTAAAAAAAGAAAATATGAGAAAGGAAAAAAAAAAAAAAATAACCGAAAAAAAAAATCTAAAAAAAAAAAAAAAAATGGTGAATAAGAACAAAAAAAAAATGCAAAGAAAAAGTATAATAAAAATTACATATGTAATCAGAAAGAAAATCTCAAGAAAAAAAAACAAAAAAAACAATAACAAGTACGATAAAAAGGTGAATAAGAAAATCTATTTACAATTTAATCCTATCGATAAAACAAAATAAAAAAAAAGGGTAAATAAAATTACACGACATAAAAAAAACCTCGAGAAACAATATGAAGAAACAAAACAAAAAAAAAACAAATAAAAAAAAACAAAAAAATTCATAAAAGGATATTCGAATAAATTGATCAATCGTTTCAACTACGTGAAAAAAGAAATGGAATGGAAGAAACACATTGGGACAAAAAAAAAAAAAAAAAACGTATTCGGCGAGACCCATCATGAGACAAAAATTAAATGAAAGTAGAGTAAAAAAGCTACAATTAAAAAAAAAAAAAAAATAAAAATAAATAAAATAATAGTATTAATAAATAAAAAACTAACATAACAAAACAACAAACAAAGACAGGAAGAAAAAAAATATATAAAAAAAAATAAAAAATGTAAAAAATAAAAATATAAAAAAAAAAAAAAAAAAAAAAACAAAAAAAAGAAATAAAAAAAACAAAAAAATATATTAAAAAACTTAAAAAAAATTAAAAACAAAAAAAAATAAAAAAATAGGAAAAATCTTAAAAAAAAAAAGGTAAAAAAGTACAGAAAAAAACAAGTAGAAAAGTAAAGACAAACCTATTTGTTATAAAAACAACACAAAAAAAAAAAAAAAAAAAAATAAACCCAAAGGTAAAAGGATAAACGTACGGACAGAATAGGTTAAAAAAACAAAAAATGTAAAAATGAAAAGTAAAATAAAGAAAAAAAAAATCAACATAAAATACTATTTTGGTGGGGGTTTAAAACATAAAAAACAAAACACCAAATTAAAAAAAAAAAAAAAGTATAAAAAAAAAAAAAAAGTGGTGACAAACACTAACAAAAAAGTAAATAAAATAAAATATTTTTTTTAAAAAAAATAAAAATAAACAAAAAAAAAATAAAATTAAAAAAAAAAAACAAATTTTTCATTATTTTTTTAAATGGAGAAAAAACATAAAATAAAAAAAAAAAGTAAACAACAAATTAAAAAACACCAAGTAATAAAACCAAAATGTAATCAAATAAGTAATAAAAACAAATCGTAAAAAAATAAGTAAAAACCAAACAATAAAAAAAAATAAACTAAAACAAAAACACAAAAAGTAAAAAAAAAAAAAAGTAAAAAGCACTTACAACAAAAAAAAAAAAAAAAACAAAAAACAAAATGAAAATATAAAATTCCAAAAACAGAAAATTAAAAAAAAATGTAACAAAAACCACAAAAAAAGTAAAAAAGCCCAGTCGTGATCTACCGAGGGGGAGTCACCTCGGCAGCACCCAGGAAGAAATTTAGGGGGAGTCGCCTCAGATTTCGAGGATGCGTCGTGATCAGTCGTTTAGAGCCTAGATACTTTTAACTCCAGTCTAAATGCTAACGATATTCGCGACAGTTTATATTCGCTTATAAATATCACGGGTCTTCACTTTGCGAATGAAATTTATTTTAGTATCCCGCGGCAAGGTTGAAATTTTAATACGACTCATCACTTACCTAACGGTAATGTTTATGTTTAGTTGGGACGCGAACGTACGAGTGGGTGAAATTAATCGTGCGATCTCGGTACATAATAGAGGCATGAAAAAGTAATAAAAAAAAATGTAAAACAATAAAACAAAAAAATGATAGGTTTAACAAAATATTATGTTTAGTTAGGACGCGAACGTACGAGTGGGTGAAATTAATCGTGCGATCTCGGTACATAATAGAAATAGACATGAGAAAAAAAAGTTATCAAAATTGGTTAATAATAAACTTGAATAGATTTTACACATAATTATACATGTTGCTAATTCTTTTCTTTCCTACTCATAAATCTCCTATTACGAGAAAAAGCAGCCAATTAAAGCCTGCCACAGCTGATCGTGATCTACCGGGGAGTCACACTCGACAGCACCCCGGGAAAGAAATTTGAGAGAGTCGCCTCCGGAATTTCGAGGATACAACGTCGTGATCGGTCGTTTAGAGCCTAGATACTTTAACTCAGTCTAGATACTTTAACGATATTCGCGACAGTTTATATTCGCTTATAAAATATCACGGGTCTTCACTTTGCAAAGATAAATTTATTTTTAGTATCCTTGCAGCAAAGGTTGAAATTTTAATACGACCCATCATACCTAACGCGGTAATATTATGTTTAGTTAGGACGCGAACGTACGAGTGGGTGAAATTAATCGTGCGATCTCGGTACATAATAGAAATAGACATGAGAAAAAAAAGTTATCAAAATTGGTTAATAATAAACTTGAATAGATTTTACACATAATTATACATGTTGCTAATTCTTTTCTTTCCTACTCATAAATCTCCTATTACGAGAAAAAGCAGCCAATTAAAGCCTGCCACAGCTGATCGTGATCTACCGGGGAGTCACACTCGACAGCACCCCGGGAAAGAAATTTGAGAGAGTCGCCTCCGGAATTTCGAGGATACAACGTCGTGATCGGTCGTTTAGAGCCTAGATACTTTAACTCAGTCTAGATACTTTAACGATATTCGCGACAGTTTATATTCGCTTATAAAATATCACGGGTCTTCACTTTGCAAAGATAAATTTATTTTTAGTATCCTTGCAGCAAAGGTTGAAATTTTAATACGACCCATCATACCTAACGCGGTAATATTATGTTTAGTTAGGACGCGAACGTACGAGTGGGTGAAATTAATCGTGCGATCTCGGTACATAATAGAAATAGACATGAGAAAAAAAAGTTATCAAAATTGGTTAATAATAAACTTGAATAGATTTTACACATAATTATACATGTTGCTAATTCTTTTCTTTCCTACTCATAAATCTCCTATTACGAGAAAAAGCAGCCAATTAAAGCCTGCCACAGCTGATCGTGATCTACCGGGGAGTCACACTCGACAGCACCCCGGGAAAGAAATTTGAGAGAGTCGCCTCCGGAATTTCGAGGATACAACGTCGTGATCGGTCGTTTAGAGCCTAGATACTTTAACTCAGTCTAGATACTTTAACGATATTCGCGACAGTTTATATTCGCTTATAAAATATCACGGGTCTTCACTTTGCAAAGATAAATTTATTTTTAGTATCCTTGCAGCAAAGGTTGAAATTTTAATACGACCCATCATACCTAACGCGGTAATATTATGTTTAGTTAGGACGCGAACGTACGAGTGGGTGAAATTAATCGTGCGATCTCGGTACATAATAGAAATAGACATGAGAAAAAAAAGTTATCAAAATTGGTTAATAATAAACTTGAATAGATTTTACACATAATTATACATGTTGCTAATTCTTTTCTTTCCTACTCATAAATCTCCTATTACGAGAAAAAGCAGCCAATTAAAGCCTGCCACAGCTGATCGTGATCTACCGGGGAGTCACACTCGACAGCACCCCGGGAAAGAAATTTGAGAGAGTCGCCTCCGGAATTTCGAGGATACAACGTCGTGATCGGTCGTTTAGAGCCTAGATACTTTAACTCAGTCTAGATACTTTAACGATATTCGCGACAGTTTATATTCGCTTATAAAATATCACGGGTCTTCACTTTGCAAAGATAAATTTATTTTTAGTATCCTTGCAGCAAAGGTTGAAATTTTAATACGACCCATCATACCTAACGCGGTAATATTATGTTTAGTTAGGACGCGAACGTACGAGTGGGTGAAATTAATCGTGCGATCTCGGTACATAATAGAAATAGACATGAGAAAAAAAAGTTATCAAAATTGGTTAATAATAAACTTGAATAGATTTTACACATAATTATACATGTTGCTAATTCTTTTCTTTCCTACTCATAAATCTCCTATTACGAGAAAAAGCAGCCAATTAAAGCCTGCCACAGCTGATCGTGATCTACCGGGGAGTCACACTCGACAGCACCCCGGGAAAGAAATTTGAGAGAGTCGCCTCCGGAATTTCGAGGATACAACGTCGTGATCGGTCGTTTAGAGCCTAGATACTTTAACTCAGTCTAGATACTTTAACGATATTCGCGACAGTTTATATTCGCTTATAAAATATCACGGGTCTTCACTTTGCAAAGATAAATTTATTTTTAGTATCCTTGCAGCAAAGGTTGAAATTTTAATACGACCCATCATACCTAACGCGGTAATATTATGTTTAGTTAGGACGCGAACGTACGAGTGGGTGAAATTAATCGTGCGATCTCGGTACATAATAGAAATAGACATGAGAAAAAAAAGTTATCAAAATTGGTTAATAATAAACTTGAATAGATTTTACACATAATTATACATGTTGCTAATTCTTTTCTTTCCTACTCATAAATCTCCTATTACGAGAAAAAGCAGCCAATTAAAGCCTGCCACAGCTGATCGTGATCTACCGGGGAGTCACACTCGACAGCACCCCGGGAAAGAAATTTGAGAGAGTCGCCTCCGGAATTTCGAGGATACAAACGTCGTGATCGGTCGTTTAGAGCCTAGATACTTTAACTCAGTCAGATACTTTAACGATCGCGACAGTTTATATTCGCTTATAAAATATCACGGGTCTTCATTGCAAAGATAAATTTATTTTTAGTATCCTTGAGCAAAGGTTGAAATTTTTACGACCCATCATTAACGCGGTAATATTATGTTTAGTTAGGACGCGAACGTACGATGAAAAATATACATAATAGAAATAGACATGAGAAAAAAAAGGTTAATAATAAACTTGAATAGATTTTACACATAATTATACATGTTGCTAATTCTTTTCTTCCCTACTCATAAATCTCCTATTACGAGAAAAAGCAGCCAATTAAATAAATTTCACACTCGACAGCACCCCGGGAAAGAAATTTGAGAGAGTCGCCTTTTAGTATACAACACGTCGCGATCGGTCGTTTAGAGCAAATACTTTAAATTTTAATTCGCGACAGTTTATATTCGCTTATAAAATATCACGGGTCTTCACTTTGCTAAATTTATTTTTAGTATCCTTGCAGCAAAGGTTATTTTAATACGACCCATCATTTATATTATGTTTAGTTAGGACGCGAACGTACGAGTGGGTGAAATTAATCGTGCGATCTCGGTACATAATAGAAATAGACATGAGAAAAAAAAGTTATCAAAATTTGTTAATAATAAACTTGAATAGATTTTACACATAATTATACATGTTGCTAATTCTTTTCTTCCCTACTCATAAATCTCCTATTACGAGAAAAAGCAGCCAATTAAAGCCTGCCACAGCTGATCGTGATCTACCGGGGAGTCACACTCGACAGCACCCCGGGAAAGAAATTTGAGAGAGTCGCCTCCGGAATTTCGAGGATACAACACGTCGCGATCGGTCGTTTAGAGCCTAGATACTTTAACTCAGTCTAGATACTTTAACGATATTCGCGACAGTTTATATTCGCTTATAAAATATCACGGGTCTTCACTTTGCAAAGATAAATTTATTTTTAGTATCCTTGCAGCAAAGGTTGAAATTTTAATACGACCCATCATACCTAACGCGGTAATATTATGTTTAGTTAGGACGCGAACGTACGAGTGGGTGAAATTAATCGTGCGATCTCGGACCTTGCATCCTTACGATCCGGAACGTCACTTGTTTTTCATAGCGGATGCACCACATGCGCTAAAAAACTTGAAAAGTGCACTATTGAGTAACAAGAAATTGTATCTTCCGATTGCAACTCAAACCGAATATAAATTTCCGACAAACATTGTGTTCGTAGACCATTTTTTCCATTTGATCGATTGTCAAAAAGATATGGAATTAATGATGACTCCAAAATTAAGCGAAGCGGATGTAGATAAAGTAATCAATATAATAAGATGCGAGTAAACAGAACGAAACATGTTTTGAGTACTGATGTTGGCAGTTCATTAGAATATCTTGCGAGTGAAGAGAACAAACCAGAGTATATGGCCACTGCGTGGTTTGTGAATCAAGTATCTCGTTGGTTCTCACTCATTACTTCTAGACATGTCAGCAAAGCTTTAGGAAAGCATAATATAGAGCGTTATCAAGAAAATATTTCGTTTTTTAAAAAAACGATACAATTATTTGAAAATTTAACTATTGGAGAAAAAGATCATTTCAAACCGGTTCAGAAAAGCATTATCGTAACAACTACGTCGGTAATCGAATTAGTTGATTACTTATTAGAAAAAAAAGCTTTCAATTTTTGTTAACTGGTAGATTGACGCAAGATTGTGTCGAAAATTTATTTTCGGTCATACGCGAAAAAAATGCTATTCCGAATGCATTACAATTTAAGCATGATTTACAGTGGCGTAACTATCACCCGGGAAGTCCGGGCACGTCCTGGGGGCCCCAGCTTGAAAGGGGCCCCCGAATATTTAGGGCTGTTAACATGCTATTCGAAATAAATACAGGCTTTCCGAAATTCACTGCCAGTACTGAAAATCTACAATATACGTAACGTAAACTATAAGATTTCAGTACTGGCAATGAATTTTGGAACACAGCCACAGTAAAGCGTGTATGTATATACACGATCGCTTTCGTAGAATGCGCTGCTGTCGCTGGCATTAACGCAACGCGGCCCGCGCTCTTAGCTGCTAGATTGCAGTCGGAACAGTACGCTAGCACTAACAAGTAAGTAGTGGGGATGGACTTGCGACAGCCCTAAGCTGATAGCGGAGAACGTAAGCGCTTATATATCAAGTAGCGCGGGAGCGCTACGGCATGTTTCCCCGCTGCCTTTATGAAACAGCGACCGTGCTATATATAGTTCAAAATCTGACACCTGACTTTTCAAATAACGAAAAAAACGATATATGTATTCATTATCAACGTTATTTCAACTTTAATTAACATATTTAACCATCAACTATAATTCAAAAATAATTCTTGACTTAAAAGCCCATCCAAAATTAAAATATCAAGCTTACTCTATGATAAATGATGATTTCAAAAGGTTCTCCTGACTCTTCAGTATTAAAGAAATACTAAGACCTATGAAGTTAGCTGCGCGATAGATATTATCGCGCTGCTATCGATAGTATCGAGTAGGGAATTGCTGACCCTCATTTTTTAACCTTTTGTAACACATTGTGTGCTTCTCGTCATTTATTTTTTAAATAGTAGTTTGATTTCTTGACAACGATGGAAAAAGAAAACGTAAGTGAAATATTTAAAATAATAGTAATAAATAATAAAATAATACACATTAAAATCTTTTTTCAAAGTAATTTTTCAATCAAACAAAAAAAATATTTAATTAGGTTATGTTCCGTGTCAGCTTGGTTAAATTAATGACCGCGCTGTATTTGAGTGTGGAGGTTGGGTGAATGTTTAAGATGACGTAGCAGGCCATGAATGTATACAACTTTATTTGATACCTTTTAAAATCCGTAGTAACAATGTTGGAATCGTCGCAGGTTTTTGATGGGCGAACACGATCTTGCCCGTTGATGTATATGGGCGAACACGCTCTTGCCCGTTGATGTGTCTGGGCGAACACGCTCTTGCCCGTTGATGTGTCTGGGCGAACACGCTCTTGCCCGTTAATGTATCTGGGCGAACACGCTCTTGCCCGATGTATTAGGCCCTTCGTATGAATATCTCTGATAACCTTCGCAACTATGTAGAAGCTCACTTTATAGACTCACGAGGTAACACGTCGAGAGACAAAACATAATTGATTCGATTCGGATGAGAACGGATTCTGTCCTTTTGTTAGGAACCACCTCTTCAAAGACCCTATTGGTCGCGGCATATTGGTCCCTTCCTCAGGAGATTTTATTGGTCCTCGGGAAATATAAGCGCTCGCGGAAAAAACCCAAGATGGTACTGCGTAACATTACGAAGTGCGACTCGCTGCGTAGCGAGAACGCCGCGTGGTAAAGATGCGGGAGGGGGAAAATACCACGGGAAAAACAAACACCCCGAACGCTCGCCTAGGTACCGCGGACCGAAGTTATTGCGAAGGTCAACAGAGACATTTCATTGAGAGTTTTTGCATTATGTTTGGCCTAAGTGATGTCGTGCACGACTTATTTTAGCGCTTACATAACAGGTTATAAAATATGTTTTCAGCTCATGGATTTTTCAGATGAGGAAGAAAAGCTTATTGAAGCTATAAAAGATGCTGATGAAACCTTAAAAAATTGTACGCTGTCTGTATGTAGAAGTCAGTCGAAGCAAAATTCATCAACCGTAGTAACCTCATCAGCACCAAATTTTACTCCAAGACTACCGTTATATGGAGCTTTTCCCAAAATGATTACATCAACCTTGATTCCAGAAAGATCAGTATCAACAATTTATAACATAGAAAGTCTCTTACCCACTACTACACAGAATTATCAAAAGGGATACAGTCAGCCCTTAACATCCATTTCCAGCGTATCAAATAACTCAGTTATTTTACCTACAGTATTTACATCATCAGTTAATACATTAGCTACTGGACAGCAAGTATTAACAGAAAATGCTCAGCCTAGATCTGATAACTTTAATTTGAATTATAATCAGTTTCCACCTCTGCCTTCAATAAATTATAGTGTAAATAATGGGATGAGACAAGAAATTACAAAAAGTAATCATCCGAACAATGTTGACACAATGTCTATAAACATTCCAAGGTACAATTTACCTTTTATCGATGCTGCTAGTTATAATCGAGTGCCAGTATACAATTATAATAATCCAACATCTGTGAGTGGAACTCAACATATCAATGTGCCTACAAACAGTGCTGCTTATATCAATCAAATGCATGAAAATATAATGCAAGAAGCAATTCATCCTTATGGATTAGCAGCTTTGCATGGAATACCGCAAAATAATCCAACATCTGCAAATGGTTCTCAACATAACAATGTACCTGCTAACAATGCTGTTCGAGTAAATTCAATTCGTGCAAATGTTACTCGAGAAACATTTCACCATCATCGATCATCACCATTGCATGAAATAGCTCAAAATGTTCCTAGAAGTAAGTGTTTAAAATCTTTTATTTGTATTTGATAAATAATTAATTTATTTTATTTTATGGTATTACTGTAACATATAATTTTTAGCTAGAAGATGGTGTAAGAAGAGGTGTGGGCAACAACAGCAAATAAGAAGGCAACACTGGGCAGTTGCAAATTTACTAAAAAACTTAGCTTACGTAGATTTTCCAAGTAGAGGCAGAGGAAACAGAGGCGGTAGAGGTAGAGGTTCTTTCTAAGACTTTCTTAGACTTTTATACTTTCTTAGATTCTACTTATATAATAAGTATACATTTTTTATTAGTTAACGTTAAAACTAAAATGTGATAACATTAAAAATCTAGTTTTGTGTTATAAAGTCAAACTAAAATTGATGACTTTCTTTTAAACTGAAAAATCATCAGTTTACGCAAATCAAGTACCAAATAAAATAAAAGATTTAATTTTAGATTTAATATAAAAACTTTTATGAATCATAAAAAATATTTAATTATTAAACTAAAAAATTAGAGTGTATAAATTATGTGCCTTAAAAAGTGTGATTTAATCTAGAAAAATGAGTATTTATAAAAAATAAAAAAATGTTGATTGATATTATTGTGCAAGAACCTTCGAGAATTTTCTCACAGATAAAGTTTATTTAATTTGCCGATTCGTGGATACGGAGCAGTATGATAGTGAGCGCGAGAAACGGTTTAAATTTGGAATATCGATTTATTAACAGTCGAACACATTTGAACCACGCGAATACTTATGCTCGCGACTAATGCAACGAGCGACTCTCTCGCTCTATTAGCGCAAGGTTCAATATAGGCTCTTCTCGAAAGCGGATAAGGGAGCACCTTGCTCCGCTAATTCTCTGGACAGACTAGACTTTTCCCTTTTGAATTCGGCGACGTGATCGACCGGTAAATCACGAGCAAGGCGCGTGGCCCGCGCGTGCTCGACTCCGATTCGCTGGCGTCCTGGCCGAGTATCGAAAACATTCGAAGAAAACATGTGTTTTTCAATCTCGCGCGTGCCATGTCGAAGAACGTTTAGGCAGGACGGTATGTCGCGAAACGACCTTATTTTGTTTTTATTTATTTCCTAATATTTGAACAATTATTATCTTATTCATAATTAGTTTGAAAAAATAAAACAACAGTATTATTATCAGAAATAAGAATTATGTATGATTATACGTATCTTGTTATAAAAATAACAGTCTTTAAAAAGTGTTCTAATTTATATAAAGTTGCTTTGAATGTTTATTAATAATTAAAATAATTTTGTAATAAAAAAATGAAATCAATAAAATTATTGTCTAAAAAAAAATGTTAAAACATATATTTTTGTTCCCACAAACTTTATTTTTGCCTTTCATATTATTTTATTAAGAATGTTAATAATGCATATTAATGCTGCTAAGGTACATATATATCTAAAAAAATGTTAAAACATATATTTTTGTTCCCACAAACTTTATTTATGGTTTTCATATTATTTTATTAAGAATGTTAATAATGCATATTAATGCTGCTAAGGTACATATATATCTATATATATAGGATATGCTTTGCAAGTGAGGGTCAGCAATGCCCTGCGCGCGCACGTTTTTACGGCAGTCAGTCAGGCTGGTGTGCGAGTGAGGGTCAGCAATTCCCTGGACAAATTTTCACGTGGTGGGCGCTTTGTTGATTACAAAAGTGAATACTAGGCTAATAACGCATATTAACAATAAAAAACAAAGCTGTTTATTGTTGTATTAATATAACAGTATTGTTAAAATTCGTTTAATTGTTGATTCAGTCACTACATTTTTATAACCAACGTGAGAAAGCAGTCAGTCGTGGGAAGCAGTCAGAGGCTTAACAGCAGTTGTTTACATTTTCATAAAGTAGGTTAATTTTTTAATTTCAAGTACTTAGTATAATATAAAGTTAATAAACAATAAATAGTTTATTATATACTTGGAAAAGTTAAATGTCAAATAAGACTTATTAAATATAATTATATTTTACAATTTCACAGGTGATAAGTAGACATTGAAAGAAATTATTATGGAAAACAATAACAAATATGAATGTGCATCATGTGAAAAAGGATTTAAAAAAAGAAGTGCTTTTTATCATCATGTAGATATTCATTGTACAGTTAAACATTTTGTTTGTACTGAATGCGATAAGAAATTTTCACAAAAACAGAACCTTATTACACATATGAAAATTCATCAAGGCATTAAAAATTTTACTTGTGAAGTATGTAACAAAAAATTCAACAAAAAGTTTAATTTACAAGAGCATTTGAGATTCCATAATGATGAACGTAATCATATGTGTGACATATGTGGTGTAACATTTATTCGAAAGCAATCTTTGAAGGATCATAAGTCAATACACAATAAAGTATTTCAGAAGTGCACTGATTGTGATAAAGTATTTACTCGTAAGGACAATCTTAAAAGACATGTTGCAACAGTTCATAAAACAAAGTAAAACATTTAAATATTTAAGATGTGTATAAAAATGTATTAATAATATTAAATTATTTATTTCTAATATATTGTGATTGTGTTTTGTGCTTATTTTAAAACCTGTACTTGTATCGACAAATATTTTATATTATTATTATTATTATTATTATTATATATTATATAACAGAACTGCCAGACAAACCCAGCTTCTGCCTTAATCCTTCATCTCTTGACATTCTGGCTATGATAAAAAGCAGCTCTGGCTCCCAGTTTGACTGCTTCCTTTTGTATATCCTGACTTTTTGACGGTGATAAAAATCAGCTCAGGCTCCCAGGATCATCCGGGATTGCCTGCTTAATTTGTTTTTTCCTGACTTTCTGACTCTCATAGCAAATATTTTATATATTTATTTAATATGCTTAAATCTAATTATTTCTAAAATATTCTAAATACTGCAATAAGTTAATGTTTTGAGCAGGAAAGATAAAAAATATGATAAAAACATTATTATTACTATTATAACTAATATAAATTTTGAATTTGGCCGCCTATATGAATTTGAGGGTCAGCAATACTCTTTGTGTGTTTGTTTACGTTTTCATGGGTAGCTGGTTACTGCATTTCAAATTTACGTTTGGGACTGCTTTGCCATTTATTTCAGCTGGTTTATATATACAATAAAAAATTATTTTGGTGGATCGGAATCGTGTTATACGGAAGCCATCAAAAGAACAAAAACATAAAAAAAAGAAACGAGTAAGTAGTCAAACAAGGTAAATTTCTAACTTAAGTTAACCTATAAAATTTTCATAATTTTTCACTAGTTTTAATTGTAAGGAAGATCAAAGTATCAGTAAATGAAAAAATGAAAAATATTCTTTAATTTTGTTATTTATCTTTAAATAAATTGATTGATTAAATTAAAAGTTTAAAGTATCAGTATATTATAAGTCAATTAAAAGTATCTGTTTTATTAAAAACAGCAACAAAAAAGTCAGTTAATAAAGTAATGAAATCAATGATATGAAATAGAAATAATTGATTTATTAATGTGTAACAAATAAATTTTTTATTATCATATGTGTACATCAAAAAAAGAAAATAAATATCTTCTGTCCTTTTCATGTGCTTAAGTAGAAAACTATTTTTGAATGAAAAGTTATATCAATTACAGTTTTTTTTTTAATAATGAATATTTTTATTGTGAATAATTTAAGTGTATACATGTAGTAACTCCTTTATATTATCATAAAAAAATACATTAAAATAAAAAAAATTATTCAGTAGTACTTGATACAATTTCAATTATTGAAATAAAATTTTTAAATATGTCATACAAATTAACATTTTTTATATTAAATCTTGATCTTACTTGATTAAAGTTAACAAACATAATGAGATCTATAAGCAACAAACGTCTTTCATTTCTCTGTTAAAAAAATTTGGATGGATTTACACGTGGAAATCTACATGTATTGACGTAGATTCTGCGTGGATTTATGTGGATTTATACGCGGAAGTCCATATCTATGTTTTGAAGGTATAATAAAAATTCCATCTGGAGGTCGACAATGATATTTTAATGTATGAAAATTAACATGGATTTTTGCAGAGGAACTCATGTGAATGTTCTAAAGGTATAAAAATCCACGATGATATTTTAATTTATAAAAATTTACATGGATTTTCACGTAGAAAACCACATGGATGTTTTGTTAGTGTAAGAATCCAGGAGGATTTTCACGCGGTAATCCATTTCGATGTTTTAGTAGAGTATCAATATCTCGAATATCTAGGAATCGACGAAGATATTTTAATGTATAAACCACATGAATTTCCACTCGGAAATCCGCATGTACGTTTTTAATGTATGAAAATTCACGTAGATTTTCACGCGTTTTTTAATTTGAATTCTACTTTTTTATTTGCGTTAATTATTGTAGAAAAATAATTCCTTGAGAATTATTATATAAAAATCGATGAACGTATCAACTAAAAGTAAATTTGTAGTATATTATGTATTGCAACATTCCAAGGAGTTTCAACATTAATAAAAAATCATTATTTTTTAATGTCAGTGTAGACATTCATACATTCAAATGTCATTGTTGATTTCCGCGTGGAAATCCTCGTGGATTTTTATACCTTCAAAGCACCGATATTGATTTCCACGTGGAAATCCATGTAAATCCATATGGAATCCACGTCAATCCATGCAGATTTTCACATGGAAATATCCAATTATTTTTCAACAGAGTTCTCAAAATATTGAATATTTAAAAATGTTATCATAAGTGTGTGTGTGTTTAATTTTTTTATAAATTCAAATATTAATATTTCAAATGTAAACAATTCTAATATTATGGTCTTTTTTAAGATTTTTTTCCAGATTCGAGAAGAGGAGGTAAGTATTTTTTTTTTTTTTTTTTATACCAAGCGCCTGTTTACTTGCAGCCTAGAGTGTTTCTCAAAAAGCACCTAGAGCGCTTTATAGGCAGCCTTGAGTATTTTTTATGATACTCTTGAGCGTTTTCAAATTGGCAGCTCTGATTAACTTAGAAGTGGTTTTCATGAGCGCTTGAATTGGGCAGCTTATTTTGAGCATTGTTTTTTATTCATTATAATTGATTTATATGTGTAAAATAAAATGTAACTAAAAAAGCTTCAATAAATAATTTGCACAGTTTACTATAAAATGGAATATAACGATTTTTCTCAAAATTTTAGTGAATTGGATAAAATTCGTGTTACAAATAATTATTTGGAAGACGCAGATATAGATTATTTTCACACATTACTTGCTCGTCATTCAAATTATAGGCCTTATTCAACATTGTATTTGCACGTGGGTCACAATATTTCTGCTGTTCCAACGGATAAACCGCACATACAAATTATTTATTTATCATCGACGACACCTGACAATCCTAATGCCGTTGGACACTGGGTAACTTCTTACTACGACACAAAATGTATATATATTTTTGATTTGAATAGTAAAGTTCTACACCATGATTTAGAAAGAGTACTAAAGAGACTTTATCCTTATTATTTTCAGGAAGGCAAACAAGTTTTATTTCCAGATGTTCAAAGGCAAACAAATAATCTTGATTGTGGTGTTTTTGCTATAGCTTTTGGAGTATCTTTACTCTGCGGAATAAAACCGAATTTTGTAAGATATAATATTAATAGTATGCGCCCACATTTATTGAAATTGTTTCATAATAAATTTATTGAGCATTTCCCTTGTTATTTTATTTCTATTCATCAAAATGAACAGCTTAGAAAACTTTATTGTAAAAATATTATTAATAATAAAGATTGTTTAAATGATTTACATATTAATTATTTCCATAAAATGATTGAACACTTCTCCATGTATAAACCTTGCTCCACCTTATTTTTACAAAACATTTCCAAAATTCCACAAATTGATGAAAACACTAAACATATACAGATATTGTTTAGACGTGGTTCACCAGTGGGTCATTTTATATGTACATTTTATAATACTGAAGTACTATATGTTTACGATTCTTTAAATAACAGACAATTACATAGTGACTTTAGAGATGTCTTGATTAAATTACATCCTTATTGTTTTAATGGACGTAAATCTATAGTTTTTAAAACAGTAACGTCTCAAACGAATGCTACTGATTGTGGTGTTTATTCTATCGCTTTTGCTGTGTCGCTTTTATTAGGTTATGATCCCGCTAACATAAAATATAATAATAAACTACTACGTTCGCATTTGTTAAAAATTTTTGAGAACAGATTTATAGAACATTTTCCATGTTATAATGATTTTTCAGAATTCTCACAATTTCGACCGCGTAATCAAATTGAAGAAATGACTACCAAAGATAAAATTAATAATACGAATAGAAAACGATTACATGTTGAAAGTACAACTATCATAAAAAACAATGATGAAGAAAAACGTACAGCTGTAGTAAAAAAGAAAAATCAAAACTACTATCAAAAAATAAAGAAAAAATTAATCAAGCAGCAAAAACAAAGCGGGCTAAAAAAGCGGCTAAACAAAATGCTAACAGTTCAAATACCAGTTCGATCTCACGTAAAAATACATTTAAGTCAATGAAATTAGAAAATAGTATTAATAACAATAAAAATTTCACACTATCAAATAAAATTCTTCAAAATGATATTAATAATATTATACCTCAGTCGAAAGTTGAAACTACTCAAAAAACTTGTCCAACATTAAAAGATATTCAGTGTCCTACTAATATTCAAAGTACACAATCGAGTTTAAAAAAAAATGATAATAAGCAAATGAAGAGTGAAAATCAAAATGTTTTTGATACTACAGACAAAAAAAAATATTGTAGAAAGTTTTGGAATAAAAAGTTTTACGAAACTAACAAACAAAAATTTTTAAAATATCAAAAAAATTATTACAAATTAAAGAAAGATCAAATTTTGAAAAAACAACATATCCGCAATTCATTTCAGCGAAAAAAAAATAATAAACGTTTCCGTGATTATTATAAAATTAATCGTGACACCTTACTATTGGTGAAAAAAGAATATTATATTAAAAATAAGGAAAAAGTTCTTGAAAAGAAGAAAAATAGATTAGCTAGAAGAATAAAAAAGAAATATAATTTAATCGATAAGCAACATCGTACCAGTAGAATGATTTACCAAAATAAAGAAATGTACATACAAAAAGTTATGATTAGTTTTAACTCATCTTCCATAAATACAAGACTACTAGCTGAAACTTTAGTTTTATCAGCTATTCATATGCGAGACAATTATACTTATAATGCAAAAAATAACTTGAAAAATTTACAGAAAAAAATTGAAGTTTCTTTGACTAGATTAGGAGATATATCTATTATAGATAATTGTGAATGTGCATTAACGGCTTTATGTTATTTGCCTAAACATACTTCCTCCTCAGAACCGTACTTTTCAGAAGCTGCATATGATTTTAAATCTGGCTTACTCGACAATTTTGATAAAAACCACAAAATTGTAATAAATGATGTTGGACAAACTACCAATATTTTACCAATAGTAGAAGAAACAAAAAAAGAGAACAAATAAAACGTGGTTATGCAATGGTTACTGTAAAACTGTCGATGTTGATATTGTTAAGGCGCTCCATACATTATTTTTTGAAATTCTTGAGGTTACTTTTACAACCGCACCGAAGTTTTTCTCATCTATAGATAGTTGTTCAAATGAATCACATGATTTAAATAAATTAGGACATCCAAATATTTGTTATGTTCAGCCATTGTTATGTACTTCAAAATTTTTAAAACTTCAAATTTTATCTTTTCATTATCCTTACTTACGGACAATAAAAAGATTAATCTATAAAATAAAAGAATTGTTTGATTTTACCGTTAAAATAGACAATGCTTTAGATCAAGCAGATGTTACAATTTTGAAAGAAATAGCAGAACAAGCAAAAAAGCAAGGCGTAGAACATCAAAATAATATAAACATTGATGAAATATGTTTAAGTGAATCAGAGTTAAAACTGAAATTTCAAAATGCTTTTAAAGAGTATACAAAGATTGTGACAGATCCGCCTTCTATTCCTTGTATCTCATGCGAGAGATTATTTTGTTACAGGGATCTTCGACCTTTCAATTTCAATACCGATAATAATGTTGTTTTTGATTTACTTGGAGTAGAATGTAACCTTTTAAAAGAATTAAAAGATTTTCAAAATATTTCATCCGATGACAACTTTATTTGTAATTATTGTTTGAATAAACTGAGAAAAAATGACATGCCGTCAAATTGTGTTCTGAATGAATTTCAAGTAAAAGATGTTCCAGAAGAAATAAAAGATTTAAATATGTTTGAAAAAATTTTAATACAATGGACTAAGGCATTTCAGACTATTAAAAAAATGGATACTGTTATGAATAAAAAACTACCTCATTATGTGAAAATCGATAAAGTAGTTGGAAGGACATTCCATTTGCCTTTGCCTTTAGAAGAGACATTAAAAAAAATTTGTCCTGATACTGAACCGTTGAATACGAATCACGAGTTGTTCATTTTAATACGAAGTCATCCGTCAAAAAGTAAGTTGATTTGGCAAGATTATGTAGATGTAAAAAAAATCTGGAAAGCTTTATGTTGGTTGAAAAAAAACAATCCTATTTATCAGAAAATTGAGCTTCCAGAGTGCCCCGAACAATTGTTAAATAAATTAAATGATAAATTAGAATACAAAGTTGATTTTGAAAATGGAAAATTGAAAACGGAAGATGGTGAAAATAATTTACATGTACAACAAATTGAATTGGAAAAAAGACCTTTACTAACTCAAAAATCTCCAACTGATGCATTTTATGACCATTACACAATTTATCCTTTACATAACAAAAAAGTCAATAAAACAGACACTGATTTGTATCAAATGTTGGAAGTTTATGCTTCAACTTTGGATAACCGCGCTAAAGATTTGGATATTAAATGCTTTCCTGATTTGTATCCCTTTGGTGAAGGAGGGCAGTATGGTGAAAGAAAAACTAAAATCAGAGATTTTGATTTCATTAAAAGTCGATTGACATCCAAACATCCACAATTTCGATTAAATCAGCAATATCTTTTTTATTTACTGAATAACAATAATATGAGACAAATAAATGCGGGAATATTTCAAATGATGAATATTGTTAATCCACGTTATAAATACACAGTTAAAGATTTTCTATTGATGTTAAATGAAGGTAAGATTGAGGCAAATTTAGATACAATTTTTGCTCATTTACCTGGTACAGAAGCATACTGGAGAAAAGTAAGAAATAACTTAAATTGTATGGTACGCGAGTATGGTCCAGCAACCTTTTTTGTAACTCTCAGTCCTGGAGAGTGGATGTGGTCTGAGCTAGGAGAGTACATAAAAAAAGTTAATAAGTGGAACGATAATCGTTCCATTAGTGAATTGATAGCTGCTGATCCTGTATCTACGGCAAGATTCTTTAATAACAAGTTTAAAGCTACGTTATCATATATAATGTCTTCGGATAACCCTATTGGAAAAGTTATTCATTATTATTGGGTCCGTGAGTATCAAGGTCGTGGGTTGCCTCATTACCATTGTTTGTTTTGGATTGAAGATGCACCAATTTACGGTGTCAGTTCAAATGAAGACGTTAAAAAATTCATATTAAAACACATTACATGTCGTTTACCAGAAAAAAAAATTTCACCAGAAATTTATCGTCGCGTCAAAGCTTATCAGCAACATAAACATAATAATTATTGTATGCGTAAAAAGAAAACAAAAAATGGATTTATAAGTTCTTGTCGCTTTGGATTTCCTCGTCCAGTATCGACCTCGTCCAGTAAGAACATAGTTTTAAGAGATGTTTCTGTTGCTATCTCAAATCGTGAAAAGTTGAAAAACAAATGCAGATTCTATGATTTGCCTCGCGCAAAAGATGAACAGTTTATAAACGATTATATGCCAGCTCTTTTGTTAATTTGGGAAGGTAATAATGATGCCCAGTACATTGGAGAGTCTTCCTATATATTGACGAAGTATGTATGCAAATATGGAACTAAAGGAGAAAAAAGTAATCTAGACATATCTGCGATGCAATCCAACAAAACATTATACAGTCGTTTATTTAGTTTTGCGGTACGTGGTTTAAATAATAGAGAATGTGGAGCAATTGAAGCTGCAGATACGTTATTAGGACATTCTTTGCATGCTACTGATCCAGATACAATAATAAAGTGGTTGAATGTTGGTATGATCCGTGGTAGAAAATTGAAACCGTATAAAGATATCAAAGATCTTCCAGAAGATTCAACGGATATTTTCTACGACTCTTTTGTAGATTGTCATTATCCAAATCGTCCAAAACAATTAAGCGATCTCAATTTGTACGATTTCGCGCGATGGTTTGAAGTTTCAAAACAAAAACCAATCTACAAAGCAGAATATTACGAAATGTCTAATGGTTTATTTTGTAAAAAACGTAAAAAACCATACCTTATCAATCATTATCAGTTTAATCCAGACAGTCAACCGGAATCGTATTATTATTCGTTATTATTAATGTTTCAACCTTGGAGAGACGTTGATGAACTTAAAGGTTCAGAAAAAACTTACATCGATGCTTTTAGAAAAAATCAACATAATCTGTCAGAGGCGATGAAATACCATGATAAATGTAATACAATAAAAGAAGCCATAGAAAATATGAATAAACTAATCCAAAATGAATTAGAACAAAACAAAACAGATACACCAATGAGTTCTACTAATTTACCAGATGGATGTGTACCTATTGAAGTTGATAACGCTATGAATGACTTCAAAGCAGCCGTGGAAAAAGCTATTGTCAATGAAGAAGATTTGCAAAACTCTATTTCTAAGTTCAATGTAGATCAACTAAGAGTATTTAAAAAAATAACAACAATTTTAGAATCAAATGATAATAAGCTTTTACGAATGTTTATCAGTGGCCCTGGAGGTACAGGTAAAAGTTTTGTTATAGAAAATTTGGTTTCTTGGAATAAATTGATTCGAGGTAAAGATACTGCGGTTACAGCTCCTACTGGAATCGCAGCGTACAATATTCAAGGACTTACCATTCATAGATTATTACAGCTACCGGTAGAACACGGAGGTACAGCTGAATATAAAGAATTATCTGGACCATCTTTGAAACAAATTAGACAAACCTTAAAAAACGTTGACTTAATTATAATAGATGAAATATCAATGGTGTCCAACATTACTTTTATGTATATTCATTTACGACTTACAGAAATATTTAATACATCTGACAGTGATGACGGATGGTTTGGAAAAATTAATGTTCTAGTATTCGGCGATCTACTTCAGCTTCCTCCAGTTCGTGAAGCTTTCGTATTTGTTGAAATGAGTAAAGAGCAAATTGATAAATATATCAAGTCAATGATTACTTTTAATTTATGGGAATTGTTTGATTATGATGAATTAACAATTAACATGAGACAAAAGAATGATAAAACATACTCACAAGTAAACCTACGGAGGTGTCACTCACCGATTTTAATGAAACTTTGCATGTTTGTAGAACTTCGAAAAATATTGGACACGTATTTTTTTTTATCGGCAAAGGTCCACTCTGAAGGGTGAAAACTACCCCTTAAAGATAAATTTAACATATGGTGAAATAAGTTGAAAATTTTCAAAAGTAAAATGTTTTAGGGGGTTTTTGGGGTCGCTGAAACTAAATCTTATGTCAAAAGTATGAAATTCAAAATGGCTGACCCAATATGGCAGCTATATACATTAAAATTAATAATTTTTGCAAAAAATGTGTTGATACAAGGTTCTCACCTTTCGGGGTGCTTTTTTACAGTGAGTCCCCTCGCCTCTCACCTTTCGGGGTGCTTTTTTACAGTGAGTCCCCTCGCCTCTCACCTTTGCAAAACTTTTCAAGAATAACGTGCGAAAGGTGAGAGGCGAGGGGACTCACTGTAAAAAAGCACCCCGAAAGGTGAGAGGCGAGGGGACTCACTGTAAAAAAGCACCCCGAAAGGTGAGAACCTTGTATCAACACATTTTTTGCAAAAATTATTAATTTTAATGTATATAGCTGCCATATTGGGTCAGCCATTTTGAATTTCATACTTTTGACATAAGATTTAGTTTCAGCGACCCCAAAAACCCCCTAAAACATTTTACTTTTGAAAATTTTCAACTTATTTCACCATATGTTAAATTTATCTTTAAGGGGTAGTTTTCACCCTTCAGAGTGGACCTTTGCCGATAAAAAAAAATACGTGTCCAATATTTTTCGAAGTTCTACAAACATGCAAAGTTTCATTAAAATCGGTGAGTGACACCTCCGTAGGTTTACTTGTCAGACATTCTTTCACGAATCAGATTAGGTTTCATGTCAGACTCAGATATAAATATTCTACAAACCAAAAAACTTAATTTAAAAGATAATTGTTTAGAAAATATTCATGAGCTGTGTGAACATTTAAAACAGTTACCCACTGATACAGTGTGTTTGTTACCTACAAGAAAAATGTGTGATACTTTAAATAAAGCTATGATACTTACAATTGATGGAGAAGAAATACATCTTATTGCTGATGATTCTTTTCGATGTGCAAAAAATTTGCAGAAAAAAATTTTAAAAGTTTTAAATGATGATGAAGATAATTTTTGTGGTATAGAACGAATAATTACAATAAAAATTGGTTCAAAAATAATGATAAGAAGAAATATTGATGTTTCCATAGGATTAGTGAATGGAACGATATGTTTAGTTGTGTCTGTGGCGAAAAACAAGTCTAATAATATCACTAGTATTCGAGTTATGTTGCAATCAGGAAAAGAATATGACATTTCTCGATTAGAGTATACATTTATTATTATGGATAAGATATCTATTACACGAAAACAATTTCCAATATGCAATAGTTATGGAATAACTATTCACAAAAGTCAAGGCTTAAGTTTAAAGAATGCTGTTGTAGAAGCGGGCAACAGCATATTTAGTAATGGCCAAACATACGTTGCATTTTCACGAGTGACTACTTTGGAAGGATTGCATCTTATTAATTTTGATCCATCATGTTGTACTGCCGACACATCAGCTATTTTAGAATATAATAGATTAAGATCTAAATATCGAGGGGATCTAAACCTATTCAACATTCCACCAGATCGTAAAAAAATTAAAAATTTAAAAGTAATAGACAAACAGTGGATTGTCAATCAAAATGTGTCACTAGTAGAAAGTGAAAGTCACTTAAATTATATATCCAATAGTATATGGAATATTCGTAGTTTACAAAATAGTGATGGAGTTTCATGTTACGCTAATGTTTGTGTACAAAGCTTATTTCATTCTCCAACTATTAGAAGAATTTTGTTACAACATAATCAAAAAGATTTTCTTAAAATAGTATTTGAACAATATATTAAAAAAAATAGTAATGTTGATGTACAATCGTTACGAGAGCTTGCTGGTGATATGTTTAAAATGTCAGAACAGCAGGATGCAGCTGAATTTTTGTTATATCTTTCGAATAATTCACTTATTTTACAAAATGTTTTAAAATATGAAATGAATGAAATAACACGTTGTCCTGGTTGTGATGATCGAGTTCAGGTTGAAGTACCAAATTATATTGTTAGTATACATTTACCTGCATCTACTCGGGCATTTACATTACAAGAATTGATTGATTTTAATATAGGAAATTGGCAAGAAATTGAAGATTATTGTCAGAATGGCTGTAAAATGAAAAAATTGCGCAAAGTAGATATACAGATTAAAAATACAATTCTTGTGTTACAACTAATATTATTTTCTCATGATGGCAAGCATATTACGAAAAAGAATGATGTTAAAATTAATGGAATCCCAACGACAAAAGTAACTTTAAACAAAAAAATGTATAAAGTTTTAAGTGGAATATTTCATGAAGGAGATCTTTATCGAGGACACTACACCAATCTATTACGTGAAAATAATAATTGGATTAAAGTTAGTGATTGTAATATTAAAAAGGCACAATGGCCAAAGAGTGCTAAAAATGCATATATCTTATTTTTAGAACAAATTTAAATGAATATTAAAAAATTTAGTAAATACTTAAAATTACTAGTTGGAAATTTTTATCGCAAGAAATTTATAATGAAATGATTAATACCAGTGTAATACAGACGTAACGCGAAAGAAATCTCAAAACTTTACGAAAAAGTGGTGAAATCTCCCCCCAAAAAAAAACTTTTAAAAAAACTAAAAAGTGAGCATGTTTCCCTTGCTTTGTAATACAAATATTAAATGTCAATCAAGAATTTATTGATTATCCTCTCCCCTCCCTCTCAAAAAAAATCATAAATAAAAAACTTGGAAAGTATAAATATGTGATATGAGTGTCACAGCTTCAACCCAACTTATAGCGACTTATTAATAAGATCTATGAAATTTTATTTTCATGTGCTCCTAAATAATAATATTAGGCTTTTACGTAAAACTGACAATTTTTTTTATTCCTTCATAAAACAAATGTTATCCATCAATTTTTCAGCTACCAAAGTAATGAAATCAATAAAAAAAACAGACATGTTTCATTCGTTGCAATTTTATTGTCAAAAACTCATAATAAATGAATATTTCATTATACGTACTCAATAATTTTTTTTTTTATTTTTTATTTAAGTAACAAATACGTAGATTTACAAATTTCATGATAGTAAAAAGTTATCTACGAAATTATCGGTCAGCAAAGTAATGAAATCAATAAAGAAAGACATGTTTCATTCGTTACAATTTTATTATAAAAAATTAATAATACAATAAATGATTCAGTTATAAAAATTGAACTATTTCTTTTTTATTTAAGTAACAAAAATGTACATTTATAAAGTTCAAGTACAAAGTAAAAATATTGCAAATGGTCTTTTTTATAAACACAAATAAAATAATGCACACATTTCGGAGAGCCAAATAAGGAAAAAATAAACGCCAAAAGATATATTTCTTTCCAAAATAACAATCAGTGACTTTTCTATAAATATAACATTTATAGAAATGTTATTTCAAAAAAGGTGATTGTTATTAATAAAAAAATTCAACTTAAATTCATCAAATAATGTATTTTTATTCGAAAAGTCATATAAACCTTAAACATGTGATACTGTATATACAGGATGACCCATTTTAATCCCTCAGTCGAAATATCTTCCAGGGAGTTGGTCCTATCAAAAAATGTTTCAGACAAAAGTTTTGTGACTTCGAGGGGGACATAAGATGGTGTCATTGGTTTGACCTTGAAGAATTATTTGAAAGTCACATGAAAGTCACCTCAATTTTTTTAAATGGCATCCCCTATTTTTTATTGCATATTCTTGTAGCTTATCTCAAGACCTTTCCAAAACACTATAAATAAATGTTTTTTCGTTAAATATTTTCCGAGTTATAAGGCTTGAAATAATTTCTTAATTTTACATAAACTATAAAATATCTCGTAAAATATTCACTTTTCGATGACCTTACCTCAATACTTTTATGCACAGAATAATGAGAGGAATCAATTGGTGTAAAGAAAACACATAGTTGTTTTTAAGAAAATATATGTAATTGTTAATTACAAATTGCACATTTTTTCTTAAAAACAACTATGTGTTTTCTTTACACCAATTGATTCCTCTCATTATTCTGTGCATAAAAGTATTGAGGTAAGGTCATCGAAAAGTGAATATTTTACGAGATATTTTATAGTTTATGTAAAATTAAGAAATTATTTCAAGCCTTATAACTCGGAAAATATTTAACGAAAAAACATTTATTTATAGTGTTTTGGAAAGGTCTTGAGATAAGCTACAAGAATATGCAATAAAAAATAGGGGATGCCATTTAAAAAAATTGAGGTGACTTTCATGTGACTTTCAAATAATTCTTCAAGGTCAAACCAATGACACCATCTTATGTCCCCCTCGAAGTCACAAAACTTTTGTCTGAAACATTTTTTGATAGGACCAACTCCCTGGAAGATATTTCGACTGAGGGATTAAAATGGGTCACCCTGTATAACCTATGATTATATAAAAATATCGATAAAATCTTATGAATATGTATGCATGTACGTTTTAAAATTACAAAGAATGTATTCACTGAATGTACTGCTTGACTTTGAGTGCGTAGTAGGTTAGTTGCTTCCATACTAAACTCGTGAAGGTTGCTGGTACGAGCATACATATATGTAAATCGTTTTTCCATGTCTCTAAAAATGTGCGTTATGCGTACAGACAAAACGTAAACATTATAATTTTAATTTCTTATTGTGTAATACAAAACATTTTTATAATATTTAAAAATGTGTTATATCTACAAATTATACATTATATTCATTCATTCATTATCTACAAATTTAATGTTAATATAAATATAACCGGAAGCTGATTGTTATTTTGGAAAGAAATATATCTTTTGGCGTTTATTTTTTCCTTATTTGGCTCTCCGAAATGTGTGCATTATTTTATTTGTGTTTATAAAAAAGACCATTTGCAATATTTTTACTTTGTACTTGAACTTTATAAATGTACATTTTTGTTACTTAAATAAAAAAGAAATAGTTCAATTTTTATAACTGAATCATTTATTGTATTATTAATTTTTTATAATAAAATTGTAACGAATGAAACATGTCTTTCTTTATTGATTTCATTACTTTGCTGACCGATAATTTCGTAGATAACTTTTTACTATCATGAAATTTGTAAATCTACGTATTTGTTACTTAAATAAAAAATAAAAAAAAAAATTATTGAGTACGTATAATGAAATATTCATTTATTATGAGTTTTTGACAATAAAATTGCAACGAATGAAACATGTCTGTTTTTTTTATTGATTTCATTACTTTGGTAGCTGAAAAATTGATGGATAACATTTGTTTTATGAAGGAATAAAAAAAATTGTCAGTTTTACGTAAAAGCCTAATATTATTATTTAGGAGCACATGAAAATAAAATTTCATAGATCTTATTAATAAGTCGCTATAAGTTGGGTTGAAGCTGTGACACTCATATCACATATTTATACTTTCCAAGTTTTTTATTTATGATTTTTTTTGAGAGGGAGGGGAGAGGATAATCAATAAATTCTTGATTGACATTTAATATTTGTATTACAAAGCAAGGGAAACATGCTCACTTTTTAGTTTTTTTAAAAGTTTTTTTTTGGGGGGAGTCACGTATACGATCGTTTTCTCTTTTCTCTGCCTTACCATACACCACGATTACGACTACTACACAGACGTAGTGTGCGTATGCTAGCGCGGATTTTAATTTTGAAATGAGTTCCAATAAACGGGTTTATCTGAGCGGTTCTCAGAAAAGAAAAAATAAAATTAAAGCAGATGAAAATACCAAAAAATTAAAAAAAATATCATCTTTCCTAGACTCATCGCCAAAATGCGTAAGTCAAAAAAGTACCAAGCAATACTCTGAAACTTGCGATAATATGAAAGAAGATACTAGTACTTCAAATAAACAAATTGGTAATGCATTATTTGAGCAAACAGTAGATCGAATAAATGTATGCGAAATGAATAAGGCGATTGAGTCTGCCGAAAGAGAAAAAGTCAATACTGATGAATCACAAGAAACAAATATTGACGTACATATGATCGCTAATATAACAAAACAAACTTATCCAACTGACAAAGGTCATTTTAAGGATATATGTGTACTGTCAGCAAATATTAAAAAATTTATTGTTTCTTCTGGATCTTGCCGCCCACCTGGACCTTATCCCTTGAATAACGAAACACAAAGTCACTTCTCAGCTTATTACTATACAACAACGAACAAAGCCGGAGTTACAATACCACGAAGTTGGATTTGCTATTCGAAAATACTGGACTGTGCGTACTGTGAACCATGTTGGCTCTTTGCTGAAAGAAATAGCCCACATTTCAATCCTGCTTGGGTAAATGGAGTACGGGCTTGGAGAAGATTGGGTGATAAAATCAAAGATCATGAGAATTCCGCAATTCATCATAAATCGTGCGTGGTATATGAACAATGGCGTAAAAATCAAAGATCGTAAAAATAAAATTCTTGACAAAGATCATGAAGCTCAGATATTGAAGGAAAAGTCTTTCTGGTGTAAAGTTATACATCGAATCATGAATATAACGCTTACTTTAGCTACGTGCAATCTTCCATTTAGGGGACACCGTGAAGTAATTGGTGGAGAAATAGGCTCAAATGGTAACTTTTTATCAATTGTTGAATTGCTTGCAATGTATGATCCTGTCTTGAAAGAGTTGATTTCAAAACCTGCCGGATCGATTCGATATTTGAGTCCAACAATTCAAAATGAGATTATAGACTTGCTATCGAAAACAGTGATTGGTAAAATAGTTAGTGATCTAAAAGAAGCACCATTTTATGCTATAATAATGGATACAACACAAGATATTTCAAAAGTTGATCAAATGAGTAAAATATTTCGGTACGTAAAAATTGAGAAAGATGAAAATGATAAACCTACTGAAATTAAAATTAAAGAATCTTTTCTTGGTTTTACGAAAATCGATGATCAAACGGCTGACGGATTGGTACAAAAAATTATAGACAGTATCAAAAGTATCGGCTTAGATTTATCGAAATGTCGAGGCCAGGGATATGATGGAGCAGCGGTAATGAGCGGTGCTTATTCTGGTGTGCAAAAACAAATTATTGTCGAACAAGAGAATGCATTGTATGTTCATTGCTGTGCCCATAATTTAAATCTTGTTCTTAATGATGCAATAAACGGAATACCAGAAGTTACTCGCTTTTTCAAGACGGTTGAGCGAATTTATACTTTTTTTGGTAATAGTATTAAGCGATGGGCTCTTTTATCAACTTTCTTTGACTCGAATGAAAAAAAATCTAATTTAAAATTAAAACGTCTTTGCCCAACGCGTTGGTCATCACGGAATGATTCATTACTTGCAATCAGATTTAGATATCTACATATCATGCAAGCATTGGCAAAAATTATGCTAATAAGTACATTATCGTCTGAACGAGAAGAGGCCTATTCACTAAAGAAAGAACTAGAAACGTTTGAATTTGTATTCCACGTTGTACTGCAGTCAAAAATCCTAATAACTATCAATTCTGTTTCAACTAGTTTACAAAAAATTGATTTAGATCTTTCTCAAGCCTACAGTCTTATAGAAGAAGCTTATAAAGAATTGACAAACTTTCGGGATCACTATGAAGATGCAAAAAAAAAATCTGCGGAAATTAGTTCCATTTGGAAAGTGGAAGTCGTATTTGATAATAAACGTGTAAAGAAAACAAAACGTCACTTTGATGAACTATGTGAGGATGAAAGACTCACTGATGGTGAATCTTGTTTCCGAGCAAATGTATTCTATGGATGCTTGGATATTGTTATTAATAAGTTGCATGAGCGATTTCAAAGCTTAAAGCATATTAATTATATTTTTCAAGTGATTCAACCACAAGAATTAATTAAGCTGTCAGACGATCAACTTTATGAACAGGCTCAAAGAATAGTTAATAAATATAATGAAGACATTAGTGATAGTTTTCCAACGCAATTAATATCCATGCGATCGTGTCTCAAAAGTAGTATCACAAAATTGACTACAGTGAAAGAATTGGCAAACCTATTGATAGTTGAAAATTTTGCACTTTCGGCGAGTTTTCCTGATGTTTGTACAGTTCTTATACTTTTTCTAACTATACCTGTGACTGTTGCAACGGCTGAACGATCTTTCTCAAAATTGAAATTAATAAAAAATTATTTAAGAAGCGTTATGAATCAAGATCGTTTAAGTGCTTTAAGCATTCTTTCCATTGAACATGAAGAAGCAAATTATTTGAGAAATACTCTCCACAGTATTATTGATGTATTTGCAGATAAAAAAGTCAGAAAAATGAAATTTTAAGTGCAATTTAGAAATTAATAAGAAATCTAATAATTTTTTTTTAATTTAATTTTTTTAATAATGATTTTTTTCATCGTTTTATATCTAATAAAAAATTGGAATAGATCTAATTCTATAACATAAAATATAAAATATAATATAATATAAAAGATATAATATAAAACATAAAATATAAAAGATAAAATGAACGCTACTTTACTTTGTATCTGCATTATCTCTATATTTTGTTAATAGCATCGTTACATAATACTTCTAACTATACAAATAAACTTTCCTCTTTTTTCATTTCAGAAATATTCTTAAAGAATGCTGGATCGACGGCCTTAGGTGGTTGAATCAACGTTTACTTTAAACAATGCTGTTTTACTTTAAACAATGGAGGATTTATCAGTAAACCCTACTAGGGCCGAATTTTTTTTATTTTTCGTAAAAAATTTAAAAAAATAAAAAATACAAAAAATATATAAAAAAATAATTAAAAAAAATAAAAAATACAAAAAAATATATAAAACAATAAAAAAATACAAAAATATGTAAAAAAAACATAACTGTGCCGTTGACGGTCCCAAGCCCGTATAAGAAAACAGGAGGGGGTTTTATGAGCCTTAGATTTTGGACATTCTGCATATACACATTATAATTTTTAAATTTCTGTAAAGGGCCTCATTCAATTTTTGCCCGGGGGCCCCCAACATTGTAGTTACGCCACTGATGATTTAAAATTGATTTTTGTTTCAATGTACATGAAATCAATCAAATCTGGAAATTACGACTTTGACGATAGATTTTATTTATCAGGTATTTTAGAATACACTAACAAAAAAAGTACAAAAATGACAAAAAATGCTAATGACTTAAGTCAATCTACCATACACTTTGAAGAAGTTAAACAATTGAGCAACTTAGAAATGAATATTCTGTACAATGTTACAGGATATCTTGTGAAAAGTATTCTACACTTGTTGAAGAATAGGTGTGTAACGTGTGTTGCTTCCGTAAGCTCGAAAAAACCTGAACTTTTTTCGTATGCGAATTTTGTGCGCATTCGATGTTTCAAAACAAACACGCTATTCTTTGTAAATCATTCTACATTCGAGGTATTTCTACAAATGGAAAACTTCTTTCGAAAAACAATAAAATCCGTTAAATCGCAATCAAATGGCAATGTTTTGCGATTCTACATTAATCAATTTGAATCATTAATCATAGGCGATCACATTGCGGCGTGCCATAATTTAAGAGCGAAAATTATTAAGAGATTTGCAGCGTTTAGAATAAAAATAGCATGTAAGAAATACCAGCCTAAGAAAAGGCACGATAGTAAAACTATGGCTATGCACAGTGTAAAAAAATAAAATATTCTTCAGTAACATATTTATCTTTCACTTCTAATTATATTATTTATATTTCATTAATTTGCAATAAATCTACTTCATTTTTATTCATTCAAGCTTTTTTTAACAAAAGAAATTCATTTTTAGCTTTAGAATTTTTTTTATTAATATCTACTAATTTGTTTTTATTTTAATCTGTTATAATACTCAATAAGTACTCATTCATTTGTTCATATTTATTTCACATTCTGATCTGAATTTTCTATCGATAGTAGTAATTATTTTCTACAAACGTCTACAATAGTAAAAAAAAATAAAAATTAATAAAAATAATAAAATAAAATAATGATAATAATCTAATTAAAATCTCATATTTTTCATTGGTATAGTTACATCCTGGTACATCCCAAATAAATGCATATATTAATTAATACATTTCAAATTTGTCGCGCTTTCTATCCCCTCCAATTTTAGACCATTAATGGACGCTCCATCCTCAGATGTCCAGACTCTTATTATAGGGTCTCTACTCACGGCTAGTTCCGCTGTGCTACGCACTTATTACAGTCTTCTTCAGATACGCAGTTAGTTCCATTGTGTTTGCATATACAGAACGCATTCAACTAAGAAAGATCACTGATGATCTTCTTTGTAGAAATATTATTAAATATCAGCTTTGTAGAAATATTAATAAATATAGCAATTCACCCTTTTGTGCTAGAGTGGTGCCAATTAGAAAGAAAGATGGCACACTACGGCTCTGTGTTGATCTACGACCTTTAAATGAAAAGGTGGTTAAACAGAAATACCCCTTTCCTATTATTGAAGATTGCCTAAATAACAGATAAACATATCTTTACCCTACTTGATTTGAAATATGGCTTTCATAATATTAAAATTCACCCTGATTGCACTAAATTTTTTGCCTTCGCGACCCCGGATGGTCAATTTGAATATAATCGTTTACCTTTTGGTTTTTGTGAATCTCCGGCTGAATTCCAAAAAAGAATAATTATGGTTTTGCAACTATTAATTAGAGAAGATAAAGTTATTATTTATATTGATGATATATTAATTCCTTCTTATTCCATTGAAGATAACTTAGCTGTACTTAAACAAGTATTGACTTTGTTAAAGCAGTATAATTTTGAGGTAAATTTCAAAAAATGCTCCTTTCTAAAGACAACTATAGAATACTTAGGATATGTTATATCCCCTTCGGGAATTACTTTGAGTTCTAAACATACTCAAGCTGTAGCCAATTTTCCCCCACCAAAAAAGATTTTAGATCTTCAAAGATTTTTAGGTTTGGCAAATTATTTTCGCAAATTTATCAAAGATTATGCAACTAAAACAAAACCTTTGCAAAATCTCTTACGTCAAAATACGAAATTTAACTTTGATGATAAATGTTTAACGACTTTTAAAACAATTAAAAACGAGTTAACCTGCAACAGCACCCTTACAGCTACTTTTTTCGAGTCTTCTTATCTGCCAGCCGTGCGCTTTAGTTTCTTTAGAAAGGTTTTAACCACGTGCAACAAAGTCGATCCATCAGCGGAGGCATAGCTTTGTACAAGGAGAGTCGTGGACAGTCTCGTTAAACTGAGAAGCACAGAAATTCAACTTCATCACCGCCTCAAGAAGTCGTTCGGCAAGGGTCAGACCAACTTCCCCCGACAACTGTGGTTGTCGGGTCGGCCTTACAGGCACCGCATGTAACACTCAGTATTCACGTAATCACACTTTCTGACCGATACGATTGCATTTCAGTGCATTCATTCTCAATCCTTGCAAAGCTCACCGGAAGCCACTGTTCGAGCCTGCAAAGGACACCTTTCTTATCGCAGTCTTTGTAAGGCTCACGGGAAGACATTGTTCGAGCCTACAAGACTCAATGTTCACATAAGTTATTCTGTAAAGCTCACCAGAAGTAATTGTTCGAGCTTGCAAGAATAACTAATTTGGATTTTCTTTCTTTTCATGTAAGGTTCACTCGATGAAGATTTTGTTCGAACCTACAATAATGTGTTAATCTCATAATAATTAAAATTTCTTGTCATGTAAGGTTAACTCGATGAAGATTTTGTTCGAACTACAATAATGTGTTAATCTCATAATAATTAGAATTTCTTTTCATGTAAGGTTCACTCGATGAAGATTTTGTTCAAGCCTACAATAATGTGTTAATCTCATAATAATTAGAATTTCTTTTCATGTAAGGTTCACTCGATGAAGATTTTGTTCGAACCTACAATAATGTTTTAATCTCATAATAATTAGCATTTCTTTTTCATAATCTAGTCGATTTTCAGTGTGATGAATATCTCTTAACAATAACCCAGATAGTCAAGTCGGCTAAAGCACGTATTGCAAATTCTGCGCTAAATATTCTGTTGACAAAACTCCGGCAGCAGTCGAGCATGGTCTACCGTCTCAATTAATGTCGGTAGAAATGTAACAGAAAACGAACAATCTGTACGTTATGATATGTTACAAATAATGCTGCAAAAATTCAGCAAAAATTGGCATAAAAACAGTAGAAATTGAGCATTGCGTTTGACACAATATGTTAACAGAAACTAAATCAAAACTGAGCATAACATAACATCATGATATTGACAGAATATCGTCAGAAATCGAGTTTATCTGCAAACACGACTTGATGGCAAAAACGCGGCAGAAATTGAGCATGCACTGCCGTCTTACATAATAATAACAAAAATGCAGCAGCAACACAGCATAGTTTAATAATATTGAGAAATAGTTTCTCCTTTTATCGCTGAGCGGCGTATTGTTACACGATTTTTCTCGTATTCAAGTTTCTGCCACGAGTAAGACATGTAATTACATACTGCCATATTACATCGGCAAAATGTGTTGTCAGAAACTAAGCTTAATGGGGACGCAGCGGATCGGAATCTGCTGCAAAGTCATGATTGAATTTGCTGACATACTGCTAGCATTTTGCTATCTGGGAAGATAAATGTAAAGTTAGTATTCTTTTAATCATAAAGTCACAGTTAGTATTCTTTTAATCATAAAGTCACTAAATTATCTATTTTTGTTTAAGCTGTTTACTTATCCCTTATTTCTTTTCAAGCATCTTTACTGAAATTGAGATATTTATTTACTTTGAATATAAGAAGTTTATATGTTACTTTTGTTTTATGTTTATTCATTCATTCACAGATCATTTATTTTTTGTTAATAGCATAACTTTGAATAAAATTATATTTGTTTGATTTCTTATTTGTGAGACTCATTTACAAACAAGAATTTTTTTTTCTTTTTATTTACTCAATAAAATTTTTCTAATATATTTCTTTTGTTAGCCGCTCGCCCATCCTTCCTTATTTCTACAAAATTATACATTTTCTTTAAACAATTTTTAAAGAGTTTACTTAACTAATATTTTTGCAAGTGTGAATTTTGGTAGTAATTTTACTATTCAGTCAATTGCATTAATGAATACACAAAATTATATTAAAACAACTTTTATATTTAGAGCAAACACATATGTAAATATTCATGCATCATTTTTTAACTATTAGTAAAAAATCTTAAACTACATTTTTAATTATTCATTTATTTATTGTGTGTATGTGAGCAACAGTAAGTTGATACATATTATCTTTATGTATATAAATATGTGTGTATATTGACACTTAAAATATAATAAAATATAAAATATAATAAATATAATAAAATTATTTAAATTATGTTACATAATATAAGACATATAAGAGATGTAATTTAATATAAAAATTTAATATAAAAAATATACAAATTAAATAAATAAAAAAAGAGTTAAATTGTCAAACAAAATTCTGAATTATACAATATCTAAAGACAATACTTTGCAATATAAAATCTTTGTTTGTCAAGACATTAATGCATGTATCAGTACATAATCTTCAACCTCAATAGAGTTTAAAACTTAGCTTGCTCTTTAGCAATTATGCATGAAATGTGTCATAGACAAAATAAAAAGCTTTTATATAAGAAGCTTATATTTATTTAAGTTAAAGCATCTACATACTTTGTTTTCTCTATTAAATGTAGAATCGTAAAAGGAAAATTAGTCGGAAGGCCGAGACAAAAGCAGACGCGTTTGCGTGTAATAAACTTGCAGAAGCGTATTGGGAACATCTTAAATCCCTCACCTCTTTCAAATAACACTGTATAAATAGCATCAAAAGCGAGCATAATAAAGAATCCGATTGTGATAGGAATAATATCGAAGAATCCAGCATTGCTAAAATGCAAAAGAGCAGTGACAGTGATATAAGATCTGATGAAGATTCAGACGATGGTAGTCGTCATAGCAATAATCCAGAATCAGATGATAGTCGTGACAGCAATGATTCAGAGTATGAATCAGATTCTTCAGAATCCAGTGATGCCTGCGAAATAGTTGAAGTCGAAAATCTGAGAGCTTTATGCGATAATAATGAAAATGCGTATATTCTACGCGAATTGAAGAAATGGGCCATGAAAGGGGTTTCCTGCAAAAAAATTGATACACTTCTCAAAATACTGCAGATAATGTTTCCTATTCTACCAAAAACCTCTCGAACTTTATTAAAAACTCCTAGAACAAATCTTGTGAATATGGGAAACGGCAAATTCTGGTATAAAGGAATTTACCATCGTCTGGGATGGTGCAAGAAGAGGCGTGAAAGGACAAAGAGGCGGCACGTAAAGACGAGAGAGACGACGTGAGAAAAAAAAAAGACGACTTGAGCAACGACGGTGTAGCAATATTTCTTCCGAGGAGAGAATCATGTATAAGCTTTCGAAGAAGACGTGGTGAAGGCATAAAGACGATGACATTGTTCTCTCTGCATAGAAGGTCAAGAGGAGCTACCGCTCGCTAAAGGAAGTAAGTAAAGACGACGAATAAATACGACGATTGATATACGAGCAAAAGACGACGCCATAGTACATTCTCGAATATAGACTGGCTATATCACTGCTTAGTGTGGTCTGGTAAGGTATCTGCTTGTATAAAATACCGAAAATGGATCTTTATAAATTCCTACAAATTTACCACAGTGTTTTATCGCAGCTGTCAGAAAAGTATCTTTCTACAAGAGAATGTATACGATTTGACATTAACATTGACGGTCTAGAATTATATTCTAGTTCACGTAAGGCATTCTGGCCAATATTGGGATGCCTCGTAGATGAGAAGAAGCCATTCATAATAGCAGTTTACTATGGAGAGGGTAAACCTCCATTAGAACTCTTCTTGCGACAATTTGTGGACGAACTTTCCACTTTAATGATAAATGGAATTGTATTTAATGACACTATGTATCGTGTTGAAATATGGAATTTTATTTTAGATGCTCCCGCAAGGGCATTTATAAAATGCATTAGAGGACATACATCAAGAAAAGCTTGTGAAAAATGTCACGTCACTGGTGTACGTTATAAGAATAAAGAAGTTTTTCTAGATTGTGATGCATTTCTTCGCAATGATGAAGAGTTCAGATTAAAGACAGATGCTGCCCATCATATTCTCGGGATCACATCTCCATTAGAAGAAATTGGAATCGGTATGGTATCTCAGTTTAGATTGAAATGCACCTTCTGTATAGCGGAGTTTTCCAGCGCTGGTTGGAATTTGTTTTGGGAAAACAAGGACCAAATCGAAAACAAATTTCAGTGCGCGACAGGGCTGCTGTTTCCGCAGCAATTGATGAAATTAAACCTTATATTCCGGTAGAATTTTGCAGAAGACCTCGCAACTTATCGTATTTCGGAAGATACAAGGCATCAGAATTTAGAAGAATTCTTCTTTACGACAGATTAAAGGTGTTCAGTTTGTTAGATCGAAATCTATACACAAACTATTTCTGCAATGCGGAGTGTACATTCTTTCAAGCCCACTCTTAGTTGAAAAAGATAGTATAATTCAGATAGCAGACTTCCTTCTCCGTTCATTTGTTCGTCATGGATATCTTCGGAAATGAATTTGTTACTTATTACATTCATGCACTTTGTCACTTAGCTATGGAATGCCGCACACAGCATCTTGCGCTTAGTAATTTCAGTGCTTTCAAATACGAAAATTATTTGGGTATCATTAAGCGTTGCCTAAGAGCAACACATATGCCTCTTCAGCAACTTTATAATAGAGATTTTGAAAGAGAAGGTTGACTTATGCAAAAAGATATAATTGATGAAGAGCGCATTGAATGAGAGTGAAACTGGCAGCCAGACTTAGCAGCCAGAACACTCCGGCCAGGGACGAATAGGGTGCCGGGGCCCCGAATATAAAAAGTGATTAGATTTACAAAAAATTAATTATAAACAAACGTTATGCTAAAAACAACACTAAACAAGTCATAATTTTAAAGAAAACCAGTAATATTGATTATAAAATTAAAATAAATAAGGATATGCGTACAACTTTGGTTGCTACATTGACGTAATTGTTAATTAATTTTTTAAATTAACAATAAGAGCCGTCATCGCTTCGGTCGTTGTGGCATCGTTTTCTGCTCACTAAAAGACATGTCCATGATTTTTTTCAACTCTCTACGGATATGCGTATGACTTTGGCTGCTACATGATGCAAATTGTTAATTAATTTTTTAAATTAACAATAAGGGCCGTCATCGCTTCGGTCGTTGTGGCATCGTTTTCTGCTCACTAAAAGACATGTCCATGATTTTTCCCAACTCTCTAAGGATATGCGTACGACTTTGGCTGCTACATTGACGTAATTGTTAATTAATTTTTTAAATTAACAATAAGGGCCGTCATCGCTTCGGTCGTTGTGGCATCGTTTTCTGCTCACTAAAAGACGTGTCTATGATTTTTTTCAGCTCTCTACGGATATGCGTGTGGCTGTGGTATTCATGTCTATTATCTTATATGGTTTAATAATTAATTTATTTTAATTTTATAATCAATATTACTGGTTTTCTTTAAAATTATGACTTGTTTAGTGTTGTTTTTAGCATAACGTTTGTTTATAATTAATTTTTTGTAAATCTAATCACTTTTTATATTCGGGGCCCCGGCACTCTATTCGTCCCTGGCCGGAGCGTTCTGGCTGCTAAATCTGGCTGCCAGTTTCACTCTCATTTAGAAACCATCCGGGTAAAACAATGACTATCCACGATATTCCGTCTATAGTGAATAAAGCTTTACCCTGGCATTGAAGCCAACAAATATCATCAACGGATTTAAAAAGACTGGTATTGCATTTAATAAAGATATTTTTCCGGATGATGACTTCTTATCTGCTTTTGTTACTGACAGAGCACTAGACGGCACGGCTAGCTCAAATATTGAAAATACCCCAGTTACAACAGAGAACACTCCAATTCATTTCGCTAAGACTCAATCTCCGCCGACTCAAACTGCCTCCTTGAATGACACTACATCTCCTATTTTGGAATTTATCGAAGATAATATTGAAGTGGGTGCCGTAGAAGAATGTGAGAGCTCTGTTTGTGCTAACCCAGTTGCAGGTTCTAGCAGAGATTTGATCCACGATGAATCTACCTTTGCTCCTGAGATCGTTCGACCTTATCCAAAAGCTGCTGCTAGAACAAAGAAGATAACACGAAAAACTCGAAAATCAGCTATTTTAACTGACACGCCAGAGAAGGAAGCATTGACAGTGGAACAAAGCAAGAAAAAGGAAAATACATCCAAAAAAATTAAAGTGACTAAGAAAAGAAAGGCTGAAAATACAAATAAGAAAGGAGAACCAGCTAAGAAAAAAAGAAAGATTAGTGTGAAGAGGAAGGTATTGCAAAAATCTGACGAAGATAGCGTAGAGGATGATCATTTTTGCCTCATATGTTGTGAATCATTTGATCAGAGTCGAGCTGGTGAAAAATGGGTGCAATGTATTGTTTGTAAAAAATGGTCACATGTGAAATGTGCTAAAGGAAATATACTATCCTATGTTTGTTTAAATTGCGATTGTTCTGTGTCGGTGCAAATAATTTAATGTTCACACCGGGGTTCGTTTTTTGTAAATGTTTATTTATCACCTTTAGTGTCTATCACATTTGTATGATTTCAACGCTCCGCGCATTTGTATATATATATATGTGTGTGATGACGACAACGCTTAGGGGTACGATACCCTGAGTCGCCTGTCCGTGTATCGCGTAGTGACGACAACGCCTAGGGGTAAAATACCCTGAGTCGTCACGTGTATCGCGTAGTGACGACAACGCCTAGGGGTAAAATACCCTGAGTCGTCACGCTCACAACACGTCACGTACACCGAGATACTCGCAAGATCTGTGACTACGCCTGGGAGTACTTTACTCTGGGTCACTTTCGCCACACTTATTTGATTGTTCGCTCTATCTCACTGTTTGCTCTATCTCACTGTTCGCTCTATCTGACTGTTCGCTATGGACTGGTCGCTGTTGCCTAGGCAAGAGAGCCCTTATATCCTCATGGACTCATCTTATTGGCCGGATTCGGAAGACACCCCCAAAACGATATTACGCCGCTAAGATGGAATGCGTCGCAGATCGTCGCGACGCGAGAACAATGTGTCGCCGCCTATTTACATTTAGGCGCCGCGACTCCACGATGCCTATGCAAACAGCTAGCCTTTGGTCTATTGTTCTGAAAACGAGCGTATCTGTATGTGTGTGTGTGGACGTTTGCGTACGTGAACGTGTTGAAGCCTTAATCTTATAAGTCGTGCACGACTGAATTATGTGATACGCAACAGCGATAGTGATTATTCCGATTGAAGTGACTGAACTATTGTTTTTAAGATCTGAGAGTTTTTCTAAAATAATTATATTTTTTTTTGATAGCCAAAGTTTTATGTTATGTTGGTTCTTAATAAGATGTTTCTCTAATAGAGCTTATAACTTTCGTTTAGATTACAAGTTACTTATATTTTTGTTTTAAAGAAAACTACAATTTTATTTAATCTTTATTATGTTTTGATAAGGCAGAAAGGCCAAAAAAATGTATGCCTAAGTTTTTATTTAAATAAAAACATAATTTTACTTAATTTTTATTTTGTTGTAACAATTTACCCCGTGTGGTGTAACAACCAGCCCCTGGTGTGGGGTAAAAAGTTACATGCCTCTTTTTTCAGAATTTTTTAAATGTAATTTCTAATGGGCGGTTACATAAAATTATTATTAAATTTAAATCCTGATTAGTTACTGAATCTAGCAAGCCTAGATTCATTTATAATAACAACATAATCAAAGAGTTGAGACACTTTATAGAAAAAATGTCACAACCAACCCCGGTCTCCCCTACATGATGTTATGATAGATGTAATTGATAATTATAAGTATAGATTACAAGAATCATTTAAACCGTTGAGTATTCAAGCTCAGCTTGCTCAGTTAACCGAATGTGATAATTTGTTGTTTAAAAAACATGCTGAAATTTTTTATACGACTTGTATAGAGTGGACCAGTGTTCAAAAAACGGTTGAAATGTTGGGAAAAAATTATTCGTTTATAGAAATTGATGATAATGTATTAATAGACGAGGTAAGAAGAGTAAATATATATATTTGTGATGAAAAAAGAAAAGATTGGGATGAGAATAACAAAAAAGTGGATGAACAATGGGTCGAAATATTCGAACATTTTAGTGTGCGGCACATCGACATTGCAAATTTGAAAAAAGTCGTAGAATTTAGTTTATGTCTTCCAGGGACAAATGCCATGTCGAACAAGTTTTTTCTTTAATAAATCAATTGTGGACACCCGAAAAAACTCAATTATTAGTAAGAACAATGGAAGCAATGATAAGTGTTAAGTATAATTTGAAACTAACGTGCGAAAAATTTTACGACTTTTTATCAAGCAATCCACGCGTTATCAAGCAAATCCATTCAGTGGAGAAGTATGCATTTAAGAAGAATGTAATTTTGTAATGAAACTCGTTTCTGTGAAATAATTAGTGCACTTCTTGCATGAATTATTGCAATGTAATTTGCGATGTGCAATTCAGTTTGTGATATCACGCAATGACAAGCGTCAAGTAGCGAAAATAAGCGGTATTATTTATGAATGTAGTGAGAAATGATTTATGAAAAGATTTAATAGCATTGATTATTGGCCAAATAAAAAGAATATGTTCTTCAATCGTGTTTTCGCGACTTTTTTTTTTGCTTCTTCAGAAGTGTCCCTCCTTGGCTTTCTAAATAGTTGGTCACCTTAGTGTACACGGTCTCTCGACCCTCGGTGAGAATACGGACGACAGAACCTTCTATTCTTACATTCCGTGGGATCGTGATTTCGATTAACATCATTATTGTTAAAAGAGCACTAGATTTAAGTTGGCAATACGACGTACTCGCGGCCAATAAGATAGCGTAGATTCTAGACGTGAAGTGGAAGAAGTGTGTGCGTTTGCGCTGCGTCGATTGTCGATCCAGAAAAAGAATCTTGCGTATTATGGATATTAAAAGTGGCTCGAAGTAAGGAAATAGTCGTAATTCTTCCTCGTTATCCCGGTTATCCTCTCAAAAACAACAATTATTACCAAAGTCTTACATGTATAAATAATTTTTTTTGTATTAGGTGTTGTACGAAATCAATTTGCGAGCCGGATCCCTCAGTAAAGACGCGGGGGATAAAAGGAAAAGCTGGGTTTCGACGCAACAACGAAAAACAGCAAAAAAAAAAAAGGCAAGCGCGTACTTATCGAGTGCGCACGCGACACGAGAAGGTAAATCGACAAGGCGACAAAGAAAAAGGTACGCTGTTCACGTAAGAGTATCACATAAAAGATGGCACCATCTACCGAGCGCGCAGCGGCCGAAATCGGCGCTGTAATTATTAGAGTATTTGGAATGCGTGTCGCGGCGCTAAAGCGCCGGCGACAATAGCGATCGCGAACCTTGGAGAAGGGGCGGAGCAGGTGAGCTTCACTACTTGCGAATTCCGAGTCGGCACTTGTCGCCGGACGGGCAAGTCAGTCAGTCGAAACCAAATCTGTCGAGTCGAGAATAACTCTGTCGTGTCGAGAATAAATCTGTCGTGTCGAAAAGAAGTCTGTCGTGTCGAGAACAAACTTGTCGAGTCGAGAATAAACCTGTCGTGTCGAAAAGAAGAGCGTTGTGTCGAACTTATAAATCAGTCGCGGCGTTGTCGAGAGGGTCGAACACATAGTATCGTCGGAACTCTGTATCATTTACTCTGTATATGATTTAAGTACATTATATCTATTTCTACTTTACGTGTGTGTGTGCCGTTTCTTTGCCACCCTGATCGTAAAAAGAAAACTCGGTACAAATAGTCTATAACCCAGTCAAGAATTTTCACACACGTGAGCAGATTCGCCAGCGAATACGGACGACGCTGTGGCGAGTCGTTCGAGACGAACGAGTCTACCGGTCGAGCAAAGGATCAAGGCCACGCCATAACGCATCAGCCCGTTAGTATTACGCACCGGCGACGCCACTACAAGGCGGGCAACAGACGCGTGCTCGACGACAGGAACGCCCGGAAGAATCAAGGGGCCTACACAAAGAAACGCGTAGAAACTGCAGCTAAAAAAGCGTACTGTAAGATAATCAGCTGATCGGCGCAGCGAGCGTCCGCGCGCGCGGTATACGAACCGCCGAAACGGCGAACGTCACGCGAGCGACACGTGAGAGCGCGATGCTCGACAAAGGGATCACGCGCAAACACCATGTAAGACATTCGAGATCCTTCGAAGTAGGGAATACATAAGTCGCGCTAGCATTCCAATCGAGGACTCTCTTTCGAGCAGCGGAACGGTCCGGTCGACAGTTCTGCGAGAGTTCCTCAGTAATAAAATCAGTATCGAGTTAAACCAGTAATCAGTTATCTTGTAAAACGCCTTTACTTTCATGTGTTAAATACATTTCATTCAGTGTTATATATATTAATCAAGCCAGTGTATTATTCAGACAATCACTCGCTCTAAATCCTGATTTCCGGCTTCCCGATAAACTCGGATACCATATCGGCTATTTCATCAGATAAGTAAAACCTCCACCACAACAGTCTTTCAACTCAGAGTGAGACCGGGCTACAGTTCTTTCAGTACTTAACGTATAAAACGGACTAAGGTATTTCTGTCGACGTACCACCAGGCAAGTGAAAAAACGTACATTATTCGACTTAATTTGTATAATATTGTAAGATAATCAGCTGATCGGCGCAGCGAGCGCGCGCGAGCGATACACGAACCGCCGAACCGGCGTACGTCACGTGAGCGACGCGTGACCGCGCGAGGTTCAACAAAGGGACTGATCACACGTAAACACCGTGTTATACTTCGAGATCCTTCGAAAAAGGAGAATAGATAAGGCTGCGTTCCGTTTTACGCATGATGCGCATAGGAGCATAAAAGATAGTTCCGTTTCTCTTCATGCGCACTTACTGTGTGCATGGACTAACCTTGTTGCCCCGCCTCTTCCGGTGCATGAGACCGCATGAACTGCCTCACCTCGCGAGGTGAGGCAGTTCATGCGGTCTTCATGCATTGACAAATTTTAGCGCGAAATCACGCGAAATTGGTTAGGGTTAGGGTTAAGTCGTAAACTAATTTGTTTGATTGGAAGATTGTCTTGAAAAGAAATAGATTAAGAGAAGGTATTGAATTCGTAATACTATAAAATATACATGTATATATGAATAATATTCTTCTCTACATATGATATTAAATGTATAATTGTGAATCCAAATAATTTTTTGAACACAATCTTTTATTTCATTAATGTGATAACTTTATTAACTTTAAGGTTAACTTGATATTTTGAAGTTTTTTATAGCTAAATTGGCTGCATTAGTTCATAGTTTATTTCTCTATAGTTCTCTATTCAAAGTTTATTTTTCTATATTGGAAAAAGATGAAGTGTTTGAACTAATGCAACCAATTCAACTATAAATGAGATATCTTTTATAATCGAAGTAGAAGGTAATAACTGACTAACAAACTGGCACAAGTGATATAAAAATAGACGTTTATTACGTTTCGACCTGTGATTTAGGTCCTCTTCAAATATATCTATAAATATGATATGAAGGAACAATATAATAATCATTAAAAGGCGCAAACTTATACAAATTAAAATAAAAACTTACATTAATAGTGGTCCAATAAAAAATAATAAATAAAAATTCGTAATATTGATGACCATGAATTGGTATCGATTTCGTTACATATGAAAGACGTCTGATGTTGGTGACGGAGAAGAAAGGACTGAGCAAGATTGAATTCGACAATGTGACATACGTTACAAAAATTATAATAAATACTTAAAACAAAAAGGACACTAACAACAATGTATAAGTAGAGAAACCGGGTCAATAGTCTAAAATATAAATAATAAATAAAAGAAGGTTGTGTAAAGTAAAAGTGAAAGATGTAAATTATAAAATATTAAATAGATCGAAGATAGAAAAATCGGGTCAATAGTCTAAAATGTAAATAATAAATAAGAAAAGGTTGTGTCAAATGAAAGTAAAAATTATAAATTATAAAATATTAAGAAGTCCGTCGTATATCGCAGTCAAATTTTTTTATTTATTATTTACATTTTAGACTATTGACCCGATTTTTCTATCTTCGATCTATTTAATATTTTATAATTTACATCTTTCACTTTTACTTTACACAACCTTCTTTTATTTATTATTTATATTTTAGACTATTGACCCGGTTTCTCTACTTATACATTGTTGTTAGTGTCCTTTTTGTTTTAAGTATTTATTATAATTTTTGTAACGTATGTCACATTGTCGAATTCAATCTTGCTCAGTCCTTTCTTCTCCGTCACCAACATCAGACGTCTTTCATATGTAACGAAATCGATACCAATTCATGGTCATCAATATTACGAATTTTTATTTATTATTTTTTATTGGACCACTATTAATGTAAGTTTTTATTTTAATTTGTATAAGTTTGCGCCTTTTAATGATTATTATATTGTTCCTTCATATCATATTTATAGATATATTTGAAGAGGACCTAAATCACAGGTCGAAACGTAATAAACGTCTATTTTTATATCACTTGTGCCAGTTTGTTAGTCAGTTATTACCTTCTACTTTTATTTCTTATCACTGACAAAGAGAAGATTTTCGCATTTTATAATCGAATTGGTTACATTAGTTCAGACTTTATCTAATAGTTAACCTTTAGTCCCGACGGTTCTTTTCGGCACCTTTAATCCCGACTCATGGGTCGTTTGCGTCTTTGCGTTATTTGGATCAGTAAAAACGCTTTAAAAAATCTGAAAAAATTCATGGAGCTTCTTTCAACCTTCAACTTGAATCATAATATTTCGATAAAAATTATTTTTTTATATAGTTTGTTATTAAGAAATGGAGGTACCTAAGGTACTTTGAAATTTCGCTTGGGTCGAAAACGACCCATGAGTCGGGACTAAGGGTTAAATCTTATGATATTTTGTATGTTAAAAATATAATTTTAACTGTTTTGTAATATTAAAAATATAACTTCTTTGATATTAAAGTTAGTATTATAAAGTTTAAATAAAGTTAAGTAAAAATAATAAGAAAGAGAGAGAGTAAGTTTAATAAGTTTAATAGAGTTGATATTTAAGTTTAATAAATAAAATAGAAACATTTTAGTTTATGTATGAAAGACTGAATATGCAATTGTAAGTTTATTTCCTTTTTATCAATAACTTATACATTATGGAAAATTATTTAATATAAATAAAATAGTATATTTAGCAAGATAATTATTCTATTTATTTATTACACATGTATCAATTTTTTAGAAGAGATAATGATCAAAAAATTGATCTGAATTTAAAATATACAAAAAATGTTCTCTAACACTGTTCGACACATTCAATCACGTTCGTAGGTAGTAATCTCTTTCGTCCATGTTTTACATGCTGTATGAACTGCATGAGGTCTGTTCCGTTATTAGACGCGCATATATAACGTGTCGCTATTCGATATATTTGATGGAGTAGGTGGAACGTTAAAACGACTTGCTGCTAGAGCTAGTCTTCAACGAATTAATAATCCTATTCGCACACCCAAAGAATTATTCGCTTGGGCAACAGAAGCTTTGCAAAATATAACGTGTCGCTATTCGACAAATGATGAGTATGAAAAAGAAGAACAAATGTTGTCAGCACGTTTTCAAAAAGCTCTAACGATAAAAGGCACTTTACAATTTCATTGCATGATTCCAATCTCTCTTCAGATACTGGAAGCTAAAAAATTTTCATTAGATGATAAAAAAACAATTGTAAAAATCTTTAAATAAACTTTCAAATGTTTATAGTTAAATATATTTGTACATTTAAAAATAAGGTACATATTAAGCATTAATGAATAAGAGTAATGTTTAAAAATAGAAATAAATATGTTTTTTCATTTAACATGTTTTATTTTATTCAATTAATAATAAAGTCCTGTTTGCTAATAATAATTTGTACTCGATTGATAATAATAGTTAAATAATCATTAATGTTATTAAGAAAAACGATATGGGGTTAGAAAATGAGGCGTGCAGAGGTACCCACGCGCTGATACGACGTGGCACGATAGATAAATTAATTTATCTCTACTAGTAAACATAATTTCTCCATTAATAAAATACACGTTTTTTATAGAAAATTTGACGTAGAATGCGATGGTTGTATTAAGAAATCGTTAAAATTTGGGGGCCGTGTTTAAAAATTGATTTAAACATTTCAATTGTTTATAAAAATATGAAATTTTTTATAAATTTTTTTTAAACTATTTTTTTCATAAAGTTCACTCTTTTATCTTCAAAATGAAAAAAAAAAGTTTTCTCTAGCTTAAAAAGAACCAGAGTTATGAATTTTTGAAAATGAGTCTCCAAGGCAAAAATCACGAAAATCTCAAATTTTCAACCTCCTCTATTAAAAAAAAAAAAAAAAAAAAAATCCTCGAACACGTATCTTTTCTTTTTCGATACAGAACCCGTAAAAAAAGTTTCAGCCAAATAAAAAATGTGTCGGTCAGATTTTGCCTCAATCCGTCCGGTTTGTAAAAGAATTACCCATATACCGCTTAACCGCCTTAGCGACATCTAGTCAGTAAGAGGCAGTACTTATCAGTAAGAGTGCCAAGTTGAATAAAACGTGAATTCCAACGTGTGTTGTCAAACATAATTATTAATTAATTTACCTGTTTAATTTTGACATTCATCATCAAGTCAAACGTTGAAATGCCTAAGGCTAAAGAAAAAAGAAAATACTGTCAAAAATATACCAAGACGTGGGAAACAGATCCAGACTTGAAAGGTGAAGTAATTCTATTGTATTTACGAGTGTGAATCTAAATGACGAGATAAACTTTTCATCATTGAAAAAAAATATGAATAATAGTTATTTTGAAAAAATAAAAAAATGCACGTTTAGATTTTTAAATTTTTCATACTTGCATTTTTTTTAATTTTTTCAATTCGTCATCATCATTTTTTTATTTGTTTTGTAAAAGTTTATTTTGTCTTATAGATTCACACTAGTTTGTATTTTTGTAATTTATAGATAGGGCGAGGAGGTTCGCTGTTATTTGTGAGTTTTACTATGTTTAACCTAAAATGTAAACAGAGAAATCACGTGATAACCTCTTGGCCCTGTCAATAGTAATCACAATAAAAAGTATTAATCTTAATATTTATAATCCATTGCCACAGAATTAACAGTGTCGTCAAATTGCAGTAATATCTATTCTTCAATAAAATCCAAAAAAGGTATTGTTTATTTTTTATTTAATTTAGGTAAAGAATTTACTACCACTGTTATGATCACGTGCACGTCTGTTGGAATAAATTATATTAATTGGACAGTACAAGATATTGGTGATGTTTTATATTTTCAGGTTTTAAATATTTTATTTTTGGTGTCTGGTTTGGGCTTCTATATTTATCTACTATAAAAAATTGTGTATTGGTTTTGTCATGACTTGGATTTTTCTTGATATGAATGCTATATTTGCATAGTTACTCAAGTATCAAGTGTCGTTATTTACAATTTATTTTTTATTCCAGGTTGGCTTGAGGCTGATAGTACGAATGATAATTTAGCGTATTGTCGTTACTGTCGAGTTAGTTTGAAAGCTCATAAAAAAGATTTAATCAGTCACTCGAAAACTGACAAACATAAAAAATCAACCGAGTGGGAAAAAACAGCAAAAGCAACTACACCTATATCTAAAATCTACAAACTAAAGCCAACGGCACACGGTACGAGTTTTCGTAGTATATCGCATACGAGTTAGCCACTAAGCACGAGAGTGAGAGAGAGCGAAAGACGCTCGCTTTCTCTCACTCTCATGCGTAGTGGCTAACTCGTATGCGATCTACTACGAAAAATCGTACCGTGTGCCGTTGGCTTTAAATTAGCGGAAAGTACTAAAATCGCCGAATTGAAAATAGCGGCCTTTATCGCTGAACACTGTTCTTTGTTGACAGTTGATCATTTAATTAATATATTACCGCAGCTGGATCCTTCTTCAGACGCTTTGAAGAATCTCAAACTTCATCGCACGAAATGTTCAATGTTAATAAAAAATGTTCTTGGTCCATCAATGCTTGAAGATTTAATTGAAGAGATTGGAAATTCTCCTTATTCAATCATTATTGACGAGAGCACAGATCTATCCACACAAAAAGTATTATGTATCATGGTTCGATTTTTTTCTCATAAGATAAGACAAGTTGTGACAACTTTTTATCGGATAATAAAAATAGTTGAATGTGATGCAAAAAGTTTACATGAATTAATAGTGAATCAATTTAAAAAAGATGGCTTAAAACTTGAAAACTTGATTGGAATTGGGGTTGACGGGGCTAACGTTATGGTTGGTAAATATAATTCTGTTACCAGTATATTAAAAAGAGAACTGTCTGATTTAATTGTAGTTAAATGTGTTAGCCACTCTTTGCACTTGTGCGCAGAAAAAGCTGCTGAATTATTACCGCGGCAATTAGAGTTTCTCGTAAGGGAAACTTATAATTGGTTCTCATATAGCCCTAAACGGTTGGACAATTATAGAACTTTATATGAGACCATAAATAATAATAAAGATCCCCCAAAAATTCAAGGTCTGAGTGGAACCCGCTGGCTTGCCCGCTATCAGGCTATCTGCACGATATTAGATCAGTGGAATAAATTAAAGCTGCTTTTTTCGATTGCCATGTCTGATGACAAGTGTTTCATGGCAGAACGTCTTTTTGACATCATGGACCGATTACCGTATAAAGCTTTCTTAGTATTTTTAAAAAACGAACTAAAGTCAGTTACTCAATTGAATCTACTTTTTCAAAGCGATAATGTGGAGCCTACTAAACTATTTGAAGATTTATTTTTGTTGTACAAAAACTTGCTGCAACGACTTGTTGTACCATCTTATCTGGAAAAATTGGTGGATTCCGAGCTAGTAGGCTTTAATTTCAAGGAGCATCTAATGCATACAGCTTCCATGTATTTTGGATTTGATTTTCAAGACATATCAAAAGAGCTATCAGCCAATGATTTATCGGATGTGAGAGAAAGATGCAAAAACTTTCTTTGCTGCTTAGTAGAGCAAATTCAACAAAGGCTTCCCGAAAATTTAGCCATGTTGAAAATAATTTCTAATTTACATCCAAGAATCGCTACATCCCAGGTTAAACCGGATCTCAAACCAATATTGAGCCATATACAACGAACTCACATCTATGGTAACAAAAATGATGTTGAGTGTGAATGGAATCAGTTAAGTAATAAACAGTGGTCAAATGTCTCTAGTTCGGCGGATTTTTATCATGAGGTTTACAACGATGTTAATGCAGCTGGCTGTAGGCGGTTTGAAAATGTCGCAAAATTTGGATTGGCATTCGTCACGGTACCGATCTCGAATGCAAGTGTTGAACGTGCCTTCTCGATATATAATATTGTTAAAAATAAGTTGCGTAACAGAATATCACTCGAAATGTTACAAAATATGATGATGGTTCGATTCACGCTGCAACGGAATGGTGGATCTTGTACAACATTTCAACCGTCCGCAAAAATGTTACAATTATTCAATGTGAACATGTATGACTTTAAAAAATCAGAATCCGAAGAAAATAATTTGTTATTTGAAGCTCTAGATAATTTATGAATAAAAAATATAAAAAAAATGTTGCTGAATGAAATTATTTATTGATTGTTTTGATTTTATTATTTGTTTAATGATATTTTATTATTTATTAATTATTTTTAATGTATTATTTATGTAAAAATAACTAATTATTTATTTTATTAATAATTAAATTTTTTAGGGGGAATTCCCTAGCAATTGTGGGGATTTTGGGGGTTTTTGATTGGGGCTTTAGGGAGATAAATTTTTAAGAGTTGGGAACACTGGACGAGCGTGAGCGAGAAGTACGAGAGCTCAGTTCGCAGCACGGCTCGACGCAAAGAGCATACGACAAATAAAGTACCTTTTTCACCTACGTTAAGCATTCGCGTGATTATTTCCGAAGCTCCCGATCCGAAAGGAATTGTATAGTTTTAACAATTCGAGTTATATTCGATTGGTATTAGATCTGATCGACTGAGGCAAATTCGGCAAATAGTACAAGCGAAGCGCAACAAATAACTCGATTGAGATTCGACTCAATCGAGCACTCGTGTTTGTAACAAGCAGTATACAGCGCAATTAAGATATTATATATTGAAAATGGCTACCAACGCTGAATTAATAAAAATCAAACAGAAAAAGCGAGTCGCTAAAGCTGGTTTTACACGCGTGGAAAAGTTTATAAAATCATTAGAGCCACAATCTGCGGATATTGAAGAAATTAAATTGAGACTAAATAAACTTGACGAATTGTGGAAAACTTTAGAGGAAACTTTGACAGAATTAGCGATTCAATCGGCAAATGCAAGAAAACATTTCATGGAAACAACAGAACATTATATTGCTGAACCAATAAAATCATGGTTGCGACATGCAAACGAACGGAATGTAAAGAAAATCGAGTAAGTTTTAAAATATTTCGAAATACAAATATAAATACATATATATATTTTTACATATATATTGTATATATATGTATACATATATATATATATATATAGTGATGTAATAAATTTTATTTGCAGCAAAGAAACTGGAACTGACCCTGGAATGGAAAATAAAAAATAAAATTAATTCTTTATACTATAAGAAGTAAAACTTCTTAACCCAGATTTATTTCTTTTTAATTATTAATGAATGAAACAACTGTACGTTTTTTAATTTTTCATTTTTTCAGTTTTTAATTTTTCAAAAGCTTTTATTTAATTGCTACATATATATAGCTAGAACATAAAATGTTAATACAAATATACCTTATTTTTAATAGTTTTGTTTTGCAAAAGTTAATGAGTGCAATGTTTCACGTACAAACTATAAATTGCAATGTATTTTATGTTATTATTTGATAGAGAGTATCTGTTGGGACGTAAAAATTATTCCCGATTGTATGAAGGGGCACATGAAGACATTCAAATCTGAGGCGCGTCAAATAAACGTCGCATACCCCCCTCTCCCGGAGAAACGGCGAGTTCCCACGCACACAGCGAAGAGTTAGTTGCCATCGGGTCTTGGCCGTAGAAACAGTGCGAAAGAGACATCTCATTATGTTCGTGTAAAATAACAATAAAAACTAGTGGTCTTCTTCATAAGGAAGAACACGCCGCGAGTCAAGTTTATTTTACCTCGCGTCATCCAACAGTATCATTACATTAATAATTTAATGTCATTACTTTCCTTTATTAAGTTTATCTTACATGTAGCATCTTTAACGTTCTGAATGTTAAAATTAACATATATATCTATAAATATAATTTTTATTTACAAGTTTATAGCTTTAGTTATAACTTTTGTGATATAAATGTAATAAAAATAAAACTTCTGTGATCTAATAATTTATAGTTTGGACTGCTGGATAATTTCAGTGCGTTTAAATATGAAGATTTTTTACAAAGTTTTAAACCTGTATTGAGAAAGCCTGACAACAAGGCATTGGAACAGATTGTTCGCAGAATTTATGAAAAGAAAAAAACGATTACTTCCGTACCTTCACCTTTAAATGAAAATTGTACAATAACACACTTTGAACCATATTTAAAATCTTTACATTATGAAGGACCTCTTGCAGACGGTTGTGGCAATCCTCAATACAAAATAATTATACGATCAGATATGTGGAGTAAAATCAGATAACTGTTGTGGTTTAATTAATGGATGTATTGTAAATGTTCTTAATATAGCAATGTGTTTACTGCGAAATACTTTAGTTATAATAGGTCAAGAATTTCTTGAGAAACAGGATTTATATACAGTTCCTTGTCCATCATCATTTGTCCGAATATATTTAGTATCTTCAAAGTCACGAATAAAAGCATGGCCATTAACAGATATTATAACAAAATACGTTAAACTACCATATTCCAATGGTAAATTTGTTGTGCTCCCATTATTACATAGAGAAAAGTCATTGTATAATGCAAAAAAAGATGATCATAATTAAAGTATAGAGAATTTAATTATCATTAAAAATAAATATCAATACATAGAAAACTTGGTACTATCTTTAGGTTGGTACTATCTTGGTACTATCTTGGTACTATCTTGGTACTATCTTGGTACTATCGTTAATTGTCACGAATAGAAATTAGTATGAAACATTAATATATATATCGTATATATATTGTATATATATTGATTTAAATTATATATATTTTACTAAAACTAATCAAATATATAAAATGTTGATATTTGTATTTTATTTCTTAATTATAAGTATATTGTATTTTCATATAAATGGTATATATACCTAATCAAAACAATACATTCATCTCTCATCGAGCGTATCTCATCAATGTTCACTCCGTAGAAAAGTTCAGAGAATCTGTATTGTTTTCATTCCTCGTGAATATTCATTTTCGCGACAATGTTAGATTCTGCAACAGTCGCACAGGTTGTAGCGCTGATTAATGATGAAAGGAGTCAACATTATGTTGCAAATTTTTTAAACGTTCCTCGTACAACTGTACGGCGAGTTTACGACAGATACGTGGAAATTGGTGGTTACAATCGAAGACCTGGATCTGGTCGTCCAAGATGTACTACGTCACAAGATGACGAATATATTGTTGTGTCAGCATTAAGAAACCGGTGTATAACATCAGTTGAAATAAAAAACAATTTGCAACAATTTGGAGTGGAGGTGAGCGACAACACTATTCGGCGAAGACTTGCGGAGAAAAAAATTCAATGTCGGAGACCAGTTTTAGTGCCAGCTTTAAAACATGGGCATCGCGAAGCTCGATTAAATTTCGCGATAGAACATCAAAACTGGGGTATCGCGATAGATTGCATGATTGGAGTCGTGTGTTATTCACGGACGAATCGAGATTTTGTTTAAAAGTGCCCGACGGACGTCATCGAGTATATCGTCGGCCTGGAGAACGATTTGCTCCATGCACCACGAAAGCAAGAGAAAATTTTTATGGTGGATCCATTATGGTTTGGGCCGGAATATCAGCAGACGCTCACACAGATCTCCACTTTTTTGACCGTAATATGAATTCCCATACTTATATTGAAGATATCATCATTCCGTACATCGTACCTTACAAGGAATTTATTGGAGAAAACTTTTTATTGATGCAGGATAACGCAAGACCACACGTTGCACGAGTAGTGACTAATTTTCTTAACGAAATAAACATTGAACGAATGGTATGGCCTTCTTTAAGTCCGGATATGAATCCTATAGAACATTTATGGGACATACTGAAACGCAGAGTTCAAAAACATAATGCTCAAACGTTAGCAGCACTCCGTAACGCTTTGCAAGAGGAGTGGAACCATTTAAAACAGAAAGAAATAAGAAATTTAATTAACAGTATGCCCCAACGAATACAAGAATTACTAAATGTGAGAGGAGGCAATACGTATTACTGAACACGCGCGCGCGCGCACACACACGCACGCATACGCACACACGCACGCACGCACACACGCACACACACACACACACACACATATTAATTGTGTTTCGTGAGCTTTGTTCTATAGTTTCTAAGGAAAACGTAACTTTTCTAATCTTCGAATTTGCTCAGCAATATTATCTGCTGTACAAAAAACGTATGGCTGCTCAGAAGCGATGATAGAGGCTGTAATAAAATATTGGCTTGTAAAATCTATCGAACGACAGAAACAGTCAACAAAAGAAAAAAATTCGTAAGATTTACAAGTACAAAAAAATTTTATTTTGAATGCATATTCCCAAGTAAAAGATAATTTTATTTTAAGTGCAACTTAAGTGCAATGTTAAGTACCAAAGATAAAAAAATGACTTATTTGACATTTTTAAAAATAATTATTGTTTATTTCTAAAACACTTCAAATTTTTAGAAATAAACAATAATCATTTTTTTCTAGTTTTCTCTTTTGTTGGAATGTATAATTATTTTTATAAATTGTTTTTTTTTAAGTCAAATTTAAGATTCATATGTATACTTAAATATTAGACACTTAGACATAATCTTCGGTAATTCTGTTTTGTTAAAAAATTTTGATTTTATGAATTTTAGTATTAAATTCAAAAGTATTATTTCCATACCTATATTTTATATTTACATGATATTTATATAAATATTATAAAATATTAATAAATATGTGTATATGTTTTTTCATAAAAATGTGTAAAAACTTTTAAAAATTATTTTTTAAAATAAAAAAATGAACTTAAAATTACTTTATGTATTTATTAATTACGTAATGTAAACTTCTGTAACATATATAATCAAATAATCAGTTCTAAAAAACATGAAATTGTTGAAAAATCTCTCGGAAAAAACTAATACAATGTTGTAGACTTTATTTTGTCAGATAAGTAACTTTAAATTGTAATGTAATGGAAAATAGAAAATACACAGATTAGCTACAATTTTGTAGCAAATTTATTTTGTCAAATGCAAACACAAAAACTGTGACTCTGTGAAACAAACGCGCAAATAAATTTTATTAATAAAAAATAAAACATTTTTTTGCAGCGTTTTGGATAATTATAATACATTAAGAGTAACTTGTTATACACTGGTTGTGAAATTATGCTATAAAATTCAGATAAAATTTATTGCGTTATTGTAGTGTTCTATAAAATAATATTCTTAATATTTAAAACAGCTAACATTAATTTGTAGTAATGTTTTGCTTACTTTATCATATAGTTTATAGTCACTGTGAATACAATTTTGTTCACTTTACTTTAAATATAAAAAATCAACTGCTTTACAATAATTGTAGATATTTTTTCTACAATTTGTCATAAAATATTCTGGTGTCTGCGTGATGCAAAGCTATGCGTACAAGGTTTTTTCCCGTCTGTTTCTGTTCTTCAGAGTTTAGCTCGTTGTGCGCAGTTATGCACAATGGATTTTTTTGTAATAAACACATTAAAAGAATGGGGACTAGAAGAATTGACTCCAACATTTGCAGGTAAGTTCTAAAATGAGGCAATCAAATATGATTGACACGCGACATCATTTTTAGGTTATAATTTTTGATGTCACACTGGATGGTGGAAACTTTGCCGGTTCTGAATAATCATTTTATAATTTTATAATTTCTTGTTCTAGCCCAAAAAATTGATACCGAGGTGTTTAACACCCTTACCGACAATGATATTGAGAGCTTAATAAGTGAAGTGAGCCGTTAACCAAAAGGAAATTTTTAAACAAGTATTAAAACTTTAAACATTCTGTACTTCCTGTTACTGAAAAGATAGGTTATAAGACATCAATGCGCATTTATCAACGTGTGGATGAAAATTGTGTACATGCCTTAAGAAAAGTCCATCGAACATTTCGATCCTTCGAAAATCCTGAAATTTATATCTGCACGTTAATCAACGCGCAGAGATGACTTATCTATTACTAATTATGACGTATGTGGGCAAATCCGTAAAGCTACACGGAAATCCAATGAAAAAATGAATGAATGCATGTTGATAAATGCCCATAGATATTTTAAGATATCTCTCTCCCTATGTGGTTTATTAAATATTTTTGTAAATATGTTATTACTATTTGGCTTGCTAAATACTTTTAGTATACTATTACAAATTTTATGAGATTTTAATACATTTTTTTTAAATTTATCTCCGTTAATCAACAGTAATTTTTTGTCAAAAATCTAATATCTTTGGTTTAAAAAATTATTTATTGAACTATATGCAAAATTGTTTTTCTAAAAATAATTTCTTATTACATATACAAATACATTATTATTACTTTTTATTATTTTGAAATTTCACTTTACTTCATTTTAATTCACTAAACATGTTCAATTTCTATTAAATGATTAAGTTCACTATGATCATATTAAGAGAAATAATTGAAATAATCGAAGAACTCTTGAATATGTAATAATAAACACGTACTTTTATTATTTTTATTTTAAATACGCAAAGAAGATTGTCTGATTATGGTATACTTAGAAACCTGAATTTAGTGTCATAATAAGAAAATTCAAAAATAAAATAACGAATTGAATTTATAAAAAATCGTTTGAAAATTGCATGAAAATTTATATCTAGGGATTCTTGGTATCGCTTTAAATTCGATCCAAATTGTAAAAATTCGATGTCCAAATTGTAAATATAAAAAAGAAATAGCTGATTTAAAATGACGTTCGAATTTTGAAAAATTGTTCGAATTGCGCGAAAATTCATATTTGAGTTTGTGGTACCACTGATTTCTAACTCAGTTTCCAAAATTTAAAAATCAAGAACAAAGCAAAAGAAGGAATTAAGGGACCCAAAAAAGTCCCAATGATTTTTTTCTTTATTCTTATTATTATCTTTTCTTGAAAGGTTTGAGAAAGATATAATAGAGAGAGAAAGAGGGTTCTTCTCAAAGCTCGGAAGTACCTTTTTTGCTTAACTAGAGCTTCAAAAATGAGTGAGAGGTTGGGGGGGAGGAGGATCCTAGGATCCCTCCGACTCCCCACTAAGATGCCCTATAATCTTCGTAATGTTGATGCAGGGCATCCCGATCCACCGCGTACAAAAGAAGATGTGTACGCTGATGTAGACCCTGTTGAAGTATTAGCCAGGGTTAGGGCCGGGATACAACCCGAGCCAACTAAACCGGGGGAATTCCCTGATGATGCAGGGAAAGAAAATGTATTAGGTGTAGCACATCCTAGGGAATACATGCACCCCGAAGACCTCAAAAAAATGTTTCCTTTTGGTGTACCTGGTTATAGTGATTATAGACCAGAAGAGGAAGCAGCTTACAATAAGAAGAAGGCGGAAGAAGAAGAACGTCTACGCCAACAAAAATTATTAGAAGATTGTAAGCAAAAAGAGGTGTCTATTCTAGTAGAGAAAATGAGCATAGAGACTACCCTTTGCTCTAATTCACTAGAAAAAGATAGTGTAGTCAGTTCAGACGATGGAGGTTTTCAATCTCTACCACAATCAGAGGATGAAGTAGAAAAAGAACCTCAGCCTAAGAAGCATCCAGATAACACCTTCTGGAGAACTACTTTGACGGGAAAGAATTTAAAGTTTTTAGATAAAGCTACCCGCAATCAAAGAAAATTAGAAAAAGATAGGAGGATTGCAAAGAAAAGAGATATTGAACAAACGCCTCCTTCTACTTCAGACTCTAGACTAAAACTCGAACCTCGTCCTACTATAAGTGAAATAGTAGAAGGTACTCCATCTGTGGATGTAGAGTTACGAGGTAATGTGAATGACGCCTTATCCACACTATGGGATAGGGCAATGAACTCAGAATCAGTAGATAAAACTGAAGATCTACGTCGTGGTGTATTGTGGGGTGCTATGTCGGCTATCGAACCTCCCATTCCTACAAGAAGTAATAGGAAGAAAATGAGTATTGAAGCCCAACATGAGGCTCTTGAAATTAGGGGGGATAAAGTAGATAGTGTTAGAGTAACACAGACAAGTACCACAAAAAGCACAGGAAGCCCTGGAACAAGTGATCAAAGAGAGACAAGAACAATAAGAAATGTGAATAGATCACTTAGTGTTAAAGCAGGAAAAACAGCTGCTAGAATAAAGAATGACTATAACAGGGTTGTTGGTTTATTAGAGTGTGCTCATCTATCACGAAAATGGGTTCAAGCAGTCGTCCTATCAATGACATCAACAGGTATAGGACAAGGAACAAGAAAATGCTGGAAGGAAAGTCTTCTGGCAGGTGAAAAAGTCGGGGAATCTTCCATACCCGATTTAATAAATGCTTTAGAAAATACTCTTCGTATCTGGAGTGGATTAGATGAAGAGATATCTGACAATGATGGGACTGGAGTATTCCCAGCAGGTATTCTTGATGCAAGTAAAGATGTGGCAGACGAGGTTGAGAAGGAGGGGACATTTATCCATACGGTTGCTTCCCTAGGTTGCGGCTCCCTCTTCGTCTCGGCTAATGTTTGCGTGGTCTGTGGTTTTCGAGAATTGGCTGGATTACAGAAAGGACCATCTCAGAATTATTCCCGAACTATGACATTATCAGAGGCTAGGATAAGATATGAAGCAGCCCTAAGTATATCTGGATCATCAGGATGGTTACAAGCTGCTGCTCTGATACATAATAAAGAACAACACGCTCTGAATGGTAACATCGATAAGGTAATAGAGCGTGTTGATGATAAGCAAGGAGATTATGAATCACTTGCTTCACATCTAAGAGCATGTTTTTGGGATGCTCCTCCTATAGAAGAGAGATGTAAATCTTCCTGGAGTAAGATCAAGAATGGCGGAACGCAATCTTGGCACTATTCAATATGCAGATGTTGATGGTTCCATGACATATTATTCTAACTGTGGAACCCAACATCAATACTTCGGGAATAGGAGGAATATAGGTCCTTTATTATATGCTTGGACTGAGAGTGTGGATAATGGCAACTTAGATCCACCAGAGAGACGATGGGATGGTGAAGATGTAGATATCGATGTAGGAGATCTTCACCAAGTATTTTTAGACAGAACTAGACATATCCAGTGGGTAGGAGTAGGATATGACCCAGATCGTAACCATGGGTCCGTTGTGTTAACCGAACTCGGGATGAAGATGGTAGATGCTGCTAGTCATCCTGATCCTACTACCCCTAATATAATTAACCCACAAAGAGCAAACGTTGTATCTGGGTTTATACAAGGAGCACCAGTTTTTGGGTTTATGTCCCAAGGTGCATTAGCTTCTCATTCTGATTGGAGGGATTTGGGTATAAAGGTGTCTTTATATGAGGATTTAAGACAAACAGAAGCCATTCAGCCATCAGGTGTTGAATGGGCTTGGGCCTCAAAAATCAAGAACAAAATAGCCTTCTGGTTCCTATATTCTAAAAACTTTTTTTTACATTTATTTTCATTTCCAGATTTTCAGTGAGATAATCTTTGATACTGACTGGGCCTCATCTAGCACGACAATTTCACCGTCGCTATCTGATATAAATCCAAGTCCATCAACTTCCAGTGTTCCATCAGAGGATGAAGAAATTCTGACTAATGAAAAGAAAGAAAAGTGTTTAAATAAGGCTACAGAGAGTGGATTTACCACATAAAATATATGCTAATCAAAACTGTAATTCTGTAAGTTATGCTCACATACACATACATGTAAAAATCGGTAAACTTATACACTTTTTCCCATTAGACTGTTCTTAGACTGATAAATACCACTGATGAAGGACAACTTATCAAGACTAGTTACGGTAAAAATAGCGTTTTCCTGAGGAATAAACTGGCAGAGCTTATAGTTAAGCATGAACTAGTAGGAAATAAAGACGCTAGGTAACTAATACATTTATCATTAATATGTTATAATATAACATATGTTATAATATAAATAATAATAAATTTCAATACATTTTGACATCTTAAATATTTTTTTAGAATCTCGACTGAAAGATTTACTCAACTGGCAAAGGAAATAAGCGAAGTGTTTTTACATGAAAATCCAAGCATTTATTACGTACCATATGTAAATGTGAAAGGAAAACCTAAAGCAGCCCGAGGAAAATTATGGAGTGCTTATACATACTTAAGAAAACTTTATAAAAAGTTAGGCCTTATTCATACTACTACAGAAGGTAAAATAAATTAAAAGACTATTTATATACTAACGAAAAGCTTATAGGAATAATTATGGTCTCACTTTTTCAATATGTTAGTAGATATTATGTATACATTGAAATAAATGCATCTAAAAACGCTAATAAAAATGCGGTTTCTTTACTTATATAATAGAAAACACATTTTATTTCATAGGAATAGGTGCTTAAGTATTTTTATTTCTAACTATTTTTATAAACGTAAAAAAGTTTTTATTTTATTTTTTAAATCAAGAAAAAGAAGTGAACTTAGCGAATCTTTTAACAGACGTGGAAACAGAAGATTACTTGTTATGGCTACAAAATAATTCAGAACCATTTACAACAGTGCACATATGTACATAATAATATGAAGCGTTATTGTGTAGTGTCGATTCAGTGTATACTTGTGATTTATAATTAGGGTCTGTTAATAAACTTGTATCTCTTAATATATGTGTCCATATTTATATGTTCTAATTATATTATTGCACTGCTTGCATTCGCGCGCATGCGCGGTTATACATTTTTTATTATTTTCCTGAATTGTCTCTTACACCCAATATCGAAATCTTTTTAAATGAACATATCAAAATTAATGATAATATGCATTGTTGAAAAAGGCTTAGGTTACAGTATCTTAAGTATTGCAAGTTGTTAGTTATGTCATAATTAGCAATTCATGAAAAAAGATGTTGATGTTAAATGAACCACATTACAATTAGCATTCACTAATATGCTTATACGCGATTTATAGCAGATATTTGAAATTAAAAAGTAGTTTTGCTCTTATAATCTGTTATAATAAGTTTACCTCGATTAATAATATTTAATTTTATTGTACGATTGTCGAAGTAAGTATTGTACATTTTCTTTGTATCGACATTCTTTTCCGATTGTATGCATAATTAAATGCACACACACACACATTCAATAGTTTTATAAGATCGCACATAATCGCGACGATTGGCCACGATTGGCTGATATTGCGGACAAAAACACGGCGGATCCAGGAAACGGCGGAGGCAAAGTCGCGGCTGTCCCAAATAGAATAATGGGAAGATAACGCAATAGAATAACAATGCGGCGGATGTAAGGCGCCACTATGCAAACATCATGATTGTGTCAATAGATCACAAGCCGATGTCGGAAACGTGTTTTTATGAATATATGCGTTTCGTTGGTCGGTCGAACCGTATCCTATCTATTTGTCGTGCACATTTTATAGCGCTTACGTAACTAGGCCCACGTGATTTCTATCGCTTACAATCTATAATATTATGTTTTTCGTCGCAACATTATCAGTCTATGGGACGTCTGTTGATTGTTTCTTGAAGACGCTGTACTATAGCAGTTTCTTAAAGACAGGATATTTGTGAAAAGCAATAGTGTGTCTTTCGATATTTATTATTAAAATTGAGTTTTTGTTAAAAATAGTAAGTATTTATATTATATTACAAATATAAAATTAAATTGCAACTTGATTCAGTAAGATTTATGAAACATGTTTTATCAAATAGATTAACATTATCAAAAGAAGAAAGCAAGCATAAAATATGTACGATTTAGAGAAATTACGAGAATTATTAAAAACGGAAGAATACAAAGTCGTTGACGATAATGGCAAAGTATTACCGCCATCAAACAAAATATATACATGTATTTCTGAAGCTATGGGTGGTAATCCTACTGCGAAACATGTTTACATTATTGCTAAAAATAATAGGAACGGCATATATGATGTGATACTAACTTCTTTTGGACTTTTGAATTCAAGTATACAATATCAGGATAATTCTTTTAATCCTAACACTTCATCAAATGTTAATGAAAAATTTAACTTGAAATTTACAAAAGAAGATTGGATATTAATAAAACCTGAAGCATCTGAAGATGGCCAATTAAACAATATTTTTCAACCAGGATGGACTGATATATTTTCAAGAAACATCTGGATACAATTACGTATACCCTGTCCATGGACATTTAAAAAAACAAAGATTTTGCGGCAAAACAATACAATGTATTGTAAAATTAAAGCAAATTGTAATGAATGTTCTGCAAAACTTATTTGTATATTGGATGAAGAGAACCTGACAAAAATGAAGATGTTGTATTCAATTGTACTATTAAGAATGCTATTCCAGGATACATCCATAAAAAACGAAGACAATTAAGAGGACAGAGAAGAGCATTAGTAGCTAGTAAATTAATAGATACGAAAACTGATGCTATTTCGTATATTAGAACTGAAGCAAAAGATTTAATCAATTTTGAAGATCCATATCCTCCTATATTACCAAAAGCTTCCACTTTAAGAAAAGCAGTTAGTGAAGCAAAAACTAAACGTTTAGGATTAAAAGGATTAAAACCGATTGATAACCTCGTCAACGCGAAAGATACTACACATATAGGCTCTATACATTGTAAGAAATCAGCTGATCGGCGCAGCGAGCGCCCGCGCGCGCGATCCTCAAACCACGCGAGCGACACGCGAGACCGCGAGGGCTCCACAAAGGTATCACGTGCAAATACCGTGAGAAACCTTCTGGATCCTTCGCAAGCGGAATACATAGTCCGCGCGCACATTCCGATCGACGACTCTCTTAAGGTAAAGGTACATATTATGGGCCACTGGGCATATTATGGGCCACCCATGAATTAATCGGGAAAACTAAAACATTTATAATTATTTTTTTATTTTAATAATGATTGCAACTTACTGTTAAAGTGTGAAGCTTTAAAACGACCTGTAATGTATCGTTTAAATATTTTTTAATTCGGAAAAAAAAAATTTTAATTAGGTATAACTCGATTACGACTGACTGGCTAACATAACAGAGTAAAAAGTATAGTATAGACGCCCAACGATGTCAAATACATTTACATTTTTATTTCATAAAACAATTATATTAAACGTTGTAATGACTTAGTAAATAGTTTAAGGCTTGTAGTTTTTAATAAAATTTTTAGTTTTTTATTTAATTCTCTATTTTTATATTAAATTGGTGGTCCAACACATGGACAAAAATTTACTTTGTTGTACATAGTATGGGCCAGTAAATGCTAGGTGGCCCGCACGTTTTTGCAGATAGTCAGTGCAAGTCCGTATTACGACCCACGTGAAGGATATATTTCATAATTATAAATTGTGACTTAATTAGTTACTTTATTTTGCACAAAATACTTCGTTGCATGTTTATGAAGTTGAGTAGGATCTCGAAATGCCTAAAAAAATGAGTAAGTTATAAAATAAAAGTTTAATTTCTGTGATTTTAAAAACTAACCTAAAATAATAATTTTCATCAATTTTATTTTCTTTTAGACAAAGCTAGTCAGAATCAATTGAGTACAAAAAAGAAAAAGCATTTAAAGCCAATAACAAAAAAAGTGAAAAGAAAAAATTATTGTAAAGAAACAGTGCTGAAAGCTTTAAATGCAGTTGAAAATGGAACTCCTGTGAGAGAAGCAGCAAGAACTTTTAATGTGCCACGTTCAACGTTAGCAAGAAAAATTTATTTTCCGGAGTCAGTCAATTGCACTAGTGGACCACCTACTGTTCTCCCTAAAGAAGTAGAAGATGATATTGTATCTTGCATTATTTACAGGGCTGAGAGAGCGAACCCTCTAAACAAAGATGAACTTTTAGATTCTGTTCAAGAGTATGTGAAATCATTAAATTTGAAGACTAACTTTACCAATGGAAGACCTGGACGACACTGGAAAGAAGGTTTTTTTAAACGTCACCCCGAACTTACTATAAGAATGGCACAAAATTTAATAAAGGCTCGGGCAGAGGTAGCTGAAGAGCATCTGAGAGAATGGTTTTCAGGAGTTCGGTTATTTTTGGAAAGTAAAAACTTGCTCAACCTAAAACCTTTTCAAGTGTTCAATTGTGATGAGACCTGTGTTGAATTGTGCCCAAAAGCCAAAAAAGTGATTACCACTGTGGGATCTAAAACAGTGTACAAGCAAGTAGATGGCGACGAAAGAGGAAACTTCACTGTCATGTTTATGTACAACGCTGAGGGCACTCGTGCCCCTCCTATGCTCATGTACAAGTATAAAGGTTCTATTCCAGAGAAAGTCTTAAAAAATTGTCCACGTGATTGGGGCTTGGGTAATTCAGAAAGTGGTTGGCAGACTACTGAAACTTTTTATGAATATATAACAAACGTGTTTTATCCTTGGCTAATTCAAAATAAGCTTGAGTTTCCAATAGTGATTTATTTAGATGGCCATTCACATCCCACACATCCATACCACTGATAAAATTCTGTCGAGACCACAATATTGAAATCATTAAGTTGTTTTCTCACTCAACCCACATATCTCAACCATTAGATGTGTCTTTCTTCGCTCCTTTCAAAGCAAGCTGGGCAAAAACTGTCAACAGATGGAAAACAGATAATAATATAAGTCGTCTGAGAAAAGAACACTGTCCAAATGTTATCAAACTGACACTTGAAAATATGAGGGATGAAGCTTCTATTATTCAAAGTGGATTCAAGTGCACTGGATTATGGCCTTTCAATGAAAATGCTATAGATTATGATATATTCAGTAAAAAAAAGAAAAAGAAAGCCAAAACACCACCAGAAATAGCTCATCATGAAGTACTACATTTTTTTGAAGAATTTGAAAAATCTCTGGATCAACAATTACAAAAAGATTTTAAAGCATCTGAGTCAAGTGGAATATGGAGTGGTGATAAAAAGTACGAAGGTTTATTTGAGTATTGGATGAAATTAAAAGGTGATGTGGATGTGAATTCGAAGAGGGAAGAGAAAAATGATGAAGTAGCTCCTACGCAGCCAGAAAAAACTCTTGGTACTTTATTTACATCATAAGATATTAGTGCAACAGTGATTACATTAATTTTATTTTTATATTTTTACTATACATTTTGATGAACTTTTTATGAGACTATTTTTATTATACATTTTGATGAACTTTTTATGAGACTATTTTTATTATACATTTTGATGAACTTTTTATTTTTAACTAGAATTTTATTTTTTTATTTAATTTTGAAACAATTGAAAAATTTTTAAAATAAAATTGTTTATTTTCTTTGTAAGAGATAGAGTGAGATTTTTTCTTAGGCAATCTTTCAACTAATGAAGCTTCGAACATTGAGATAGTTCACATCGACCAAGCAATTACACTTGCACCGGTGACAGAAAGTTCAGACATTGTTTGTTCTACAATTAGTGATAGTATGATAATACAGGATCAGATTCAAGATTCAGAAATAGTACAAATACCTGTCATTGATGCTGATACGATAAACAATATGGATTCTACTGGCAGTTTTACCTTATCAATGGATGTTGAAGTAGAGTATGTTGATTCTTTTGAAGACCAAAATAATGAGATTGATGATGAATCCACTTCAAAATGTACTACAAGTAAATATACATTGTTGTTTATTGCTCAAAAATTAAATTTTATTATTTTTTATCTAACTATATTTTTTTAGGCGAAACCTTATTGCTGAGCAATCCTACCCCATCTGTTATTCAAGATAAGGAGCAATTATTTTCTAAAGATGTCATTAAAAAAACAATTATGAATCTCAAACAGGAACACATTAAAAGCAATAAAGACAAACATGAAGGTTGGTCTAAGCGTTATTTCTTCTATTATATTTCTTTTACTTCAATAGTGTCCAATTTTTTCACAATATTTTTATTTCCTTGCAGGTAATCTTAAGCCTAAACGCATATCTGATATTTTCTTGCTTCCAACAGATTACTTACCTAAGAAAAAAAGAGACATTCTTGAAAAATCAAAAAAACCCAAGATGGTAGCAGCTGCAACGTCGAACGAATTTTGGGACTTGTGTGTTCAAAAAGAAAATAAAAAGAAACAAAAAGATTTGGAAGCACAAGAAAAGAAGATGCGTCAAGCAGAAAGAAAAAAATTGTTGGAAGAAAAGAAGAAAAGATTAAAAGAAGCTAAAGAAGCAACAAAAGCCATAGATGATAAATTAAAAGAATTAAAAGTAAAAAGATGTAAAAATGAACCAGCGGAGTCTTCATAATTTTCTAATAAGTGGAGTTTTCATAATTTGCTTAAGCGTATAAAAATAATTCATCGTTACTTACAATTTATATATTTTATGTGGAATGAAATTAATTTATTAATAGCAATAAAAAGTTTATTATTTACATATACAATTGATTACTTTAACCTTGTATGAGATATTCACTATACTTGTCATTTTTGTACATGTTTACAAGGCATTATTATTAGGGTGGCTCATAATACGGACATGCATTATGGGCCAGGGGGACAAAGTAAAAACAGGAGGCCCATAATATGTACAAAAAGGATTTTGCTTTTCATGGACTTTAATTTTTTCACGAACACTTTTTTTATTATTTTCGCTGTAGGAATTTGTTCTCCAGAGCCTAGCGCTTCAAATGGTACCAAAATAATAGTAATAATTGTTGTTTTTATTTTAAAATTAATGGATAATTCACCGGCCTAATATCCAGGCTCCAGACTTTCCCGGTATTTCCGGATACCGTACCGGCCGTTCCATACAATCTCCGAGAAGTTGTGTGTAATTCACGTAAGCCGGAAGAGACAGTATATAGATACTTATTAGATTTAGGGCCGTGGCACATAAAAAAACGTAAGTAGTAAGAAGTAAGCAGTAAACGAATCGACCAATCATAGTCAAGAATCATAGCAGCCATTTTGAAACGTAAAAATTAAGAAGAGTGAAAAATTTCGTAAGGATGAAATTCTTACGGTTTACTTCTTAAATCCATAGACCATGAGTATGTAATATATAGTATGTTGTATACGACGAGACGTGCAACTCATATAAAGAGGTTATGTAAGTTAATTAAATTTAACTTTAACAATCATGAGTTTTAATCACGAATACTGTGATACATATAATGATTTCGAAGAGGATGATTTACATGAATCCGAAGGAATTATTGAGAAAGGAAGTGATGAATTGCTGATAGATGCAATCAGAGGATATCCACATTTATATAACTCGTCTTTAAAAGATTATAAAGATGTGATAATGAAAGAAAATTTGTGGAAAGAAATTGCCAGAATAATGGATATGTCAGGTAAGATATTTAAATAATAAATTTTTTCATTTTTCTTTGTAAATAAAATAATATCAATGAGTATGTATATATGTATGTAATAATTATGTCATTGTAGTTGCAAATTGTCAAAATCGATGGCTACGTTTACGTGATAGATTTTCAAAGGAACAAAGACTTCGCGAAGCAGAAACACGAAGCGGTAGTGGTGCCACTCATCGAACTACATTCCCATTATACCAAAATCTGTTGTTTTTGGCAAGTCATATAAAACGAAGAAGGTAAATTAAGAAATATACAGAATATATGATAAGTGACCTATTTATAATGTCTATTACATCTATTATTAATTATTATATAATATTGCTTAATAATATTTTGTAGATCATACACGAACGTCTCCAATTCAACTTTGAAGAAGCGATTAATTGATATAATAAATACATCTCCTTATTCTGATAGTACTAATACAAGTAACATTTCGTCTCATACTCATGAAACTCATACTCATGAAACTCAAATCAGTTCAAATAATAACATAAAAAATTCTTGTCCAAATTTGAGTCCTTCAATTCCATTTAACATTTCAAATAAGGTATCAATTAACATTAATCTGAATAATCATTATAGTATATTTTTTTATCTTGATAAAATTCCTATAAATGTCTAATATATATTTGTATTTATTTTTATCCAAATACGCTTAGGAGAATAATACACAGCAAACTGAAAATATAAGGGCCGTGGTACATAAAAAAAACGTAAGTAGTAAAACAGAAACAATAAGCAGTAAATAGTAAAGTTAAGATAAAAAAATTAAGATGTTACGTTCTACCAATCGCTTATTTTTAGGAGATTGTGACAAATGTAATACCAGTGAGGTTAGGAAATATTATTAAAGTAAAGAGAAATGTTATTAAAATAAATTACTTCGATAAGTTATTGGCATATAAGAAAAGTATATACGTAATTTTATATAAAATATATACACGTGTAATCATATATATAAAAAGCTGGAAGTTGTCGTATGCTATGTAAGTAGTCGAACCTATATTTCTAACTATATTTTTTAAATAATAAACTTTTTTATAAAATATTTCTTTTTTTTAGGCAATGGATAATGAGGAAGAAATATTGGCGTTTTTAATATTAATTCTTGGTATATATGTATTAAAGAAACGAACCTCTTATCGTTGGGCTAATCGCAAATATTGGGTACGACCAATCAACATAAAACGTCCTGAACAAGGAGACTTTAATCACTTATTTCAAGAAATGAAAAATGACGAATACATGTTTTTTCGTTACACAAGGATGTCTGTATGCATCTTCAATCAATTATTAGAAATGTTAAAACCATTTTTAATAAAAAAAAGTCATCGGGCATTGTTACCAGAGCAACGTCTTGCTTTGACTCTACGGTATATATTTAAATTAACAATATATAATATTCAAAGAAGTATTAAATTATTGAATTACTAAATCAACTAAATTTTTTTTTATTTTTGCTTATAGATACCTTGCTGTGGGAGATCAATTCTTATCAATCGCCTTAGCATATCGTATTGGGGAATCGACAGCACGTAAAATAATATATGAAACATGTACTACAATTATAAAAGTATTAATGCCCATATATTTACAAGCTCTTAAAGAGGAAGATTGGATCAAAATATGTGAAGGATTTTGGACAAATTGGAACTTGCCAAACTGTTGTGGAGCAGTTGATGGTAAGCACGTACAAATACAAGCTCCGCCAAATTCTGGAAGTGCATATTTTAATTACAAGAAGACTTTTAGTATAATATTAATGGCGGCGTGTGATCATAATTACAAATTTACACTTATTGATGTTGGAGCATATGGCAACAATAGTAATGGCGGAGTTTTTGCGAGGTCGAATTTTGGTCAAGCTTTACACAATGGTAATTTGAATTTACCAAGAGGCGAAGCCAATTTACCTGGAAGTATATAATAAAAACACCATGCTTTGAAAAATCTAGTCAAAATAAAATTATTGATTTTTATGAAGATGCAAACGAAACAGCAACTGCAATTTCTCAAAAAATTACAGAAATTCTGATTAAATCTGGTCTATCAATAAAGAACATGATTTCATATTCAGCTGATAATGCTGCAGTAAATTTTGGCAAACATCACTCTGTATATAAACTTTTGAAAGATGAACACAATCCTGGTCTCATAGCAGCTAACTGTTTATGTCATGTTTTAAATAATTGTATTAGACATGCAAATAAAAAACTGCTCTATGATATAGAGAATCTAGTCATTAAAGTTTACAACGAATTCTCTGTTAGTGCACAAAATGTTGAACAATCGAAAGAATGTTTTGAATTTGTAAACATTGAATATAAAAATATTCTTCGTCATGTTCCAACAAGATGGCTTTCGTTGTATCCAGCTGTGGATAGGTTACTAAAATGTTGGCCAGCAATTAAGACTTATTTTTTGGAACAGGATAATGTTCATCAAGTAATTCTAGAATTTATAAGTGATCGCAGCAATAAAGATGATATTTCTTCATATCTTAGTCTTCCAGAGTGTTATTTATATTTTATTCATAATATAATGAACTTATTTCATGTTTTAATCGCTAAACTTGAGAGTAAAGCCAACGGCACACGGTACGATTTTTCGTAGTAGATCGCATACGAGTTAGCCACTACGCATGAGAGCGAGAGAAAGCGAGCGTCTTTCGCTCTCTCTCACTCTCGTGCTTAGTGGCTAACTCGTATGCGATATACTACGAAAACTCGTACCGTGTGCCGTTGGCTTTATACTATTACCGTTATTGATTTGCATAATACTCTTTGTTGTTTTAGAAATAGCTTGAAGAGTCGAATAACAGACAAATTTTTTGGATTTAAAGTTAATCAAGCATTACCAAATCTAACAATATCTGAAAGAACTTCATTTGAAGAAAATGCTATTAACTTTTTATCTATGTGTATTTCTTATATTGAGAAGTGGTATAATTTCAAAGATAGTCCGTTCCAATATTTTTCAAATCTTTGTCCATCAAAACTTGATTCATTTCAAGATATTATAAAAGCAGCAGAAGTCCTTAAATTACAATTTGATGGAGATCAATTATATGAAGAGTATATAATGTTAAAAAGTGTTGCTCATCAATTAATATATTAATTAATCAATGTGATTTATTTCTTCCTAATTGTACATCTTTTGAATTAGCCGTAAATATAGATGGTTTGCCTATTAGTAAAAGCAGTTCAAATTGTTTGTGGCCAATATTAGTTCAAATAAAGTCTATTGAAGTTTTGAAAAAATATGTTTTAATGGTGGCCTTGTATCATGGTTATGGTAAACCGAAAAACTCAAATGAATATTTAAGGAGGCTCTTACCCGGCTGCTCTAATCAACATAGCAACCAAAAAGTAATATTAACAAACTGTTTTAAATTTACCGGGAAAGTAAATAAATAAATAAATAATGATTTTTACACAGTTTAAGAAATATTTTTGTTTGATTAATATAAATATTAATATTAATACAACAAGTCGCTTGACTATGTCAGTGAGCAGAATGATATCGTGCGCGTAAATCAATATCGTCTGCTACTAAGTGAGGTGTTGTGTCGTGTCGATTACGATTCACCTTGTTTTACGATGAACCCAAATCAAGAGATGGATAAACCAAAAGAAAGACATAAGGTGAGGATGCTTAGAGGAAAGATGAAAGGGAAATTCGCTAAAAGTAAGATCGTCAATGCTCGAGAAAATAATTATGCCGCTACTATAAAGCGCAAAGAAGAGTCAAATGAGGTTAGTGTGAATAATCAATATTATTTTCTTCTTGATTTTCAAAGTTTAGTTGACAAAGACCTGTTTGTTTTCATAGGTAAACAAACATCCTCCGGAGTTTTTCGCAGTTGATGCAGTTGATTCATTAGGATCTCGACGAATTGTTAATTTAAAAGTACTCGGACAACAATTGTGGTGCCCTAACTGCAATATTGCTTTATCCATAAATAATATAATCAGTGAAAAAAATTTTGGTTTAGCAAGTATTTTTAAGATCAAATGTTCTCAATGTGATAGATTGAGAATAGTAAATACAGATGAAAAAAAAACCTAACGAAGGATTTGTTGTAAATACAAAAGCAGCTTTCGGTACTGAAAAAATTGTTATAATTTATGTATAAAATTACTATGTTATTACTATATTATTAATTTATGTACAGGTATGATTGATGCTGGGATTGGGCCAACTCATTTAAATTCTTTTTTAACATCAATAGATCTGCCCTCCATTGCACCCAAATCACTGAAAATCCATGAACGCAAAATTGGTACGGCTATCGAAGAAGTTGCTCAGGAATCATGTTTAAACAGTATAAATTTGGAAAAAAAATTAACTGTAAAAGAATCACAAGATGTAGTTTTGTAGGTTTCGTGTATTGCTATTTATATTTGATTACGTATCTCAATCAATTTAATAACGATTTATTGATTTATTGATTATTTCTTATATTCTTAGTGTTGATACATTTATTTCAATAAATTTTTGTATTATATATTGATTTTTACATTTTTTACTATTAATTCACATTACTACGTGTACTGATTGTTCCTTTTTCTTCCTATTTTTTCTCCATCGCTAAGTCATTATAAATAAAAATACATAAAAATAAATGTTTTGATGAAATTGTTTTTACTGATCTGTAGAATGGACACATCTGAAAATAACGAAGAGTATTTATCACCTGAAAATAAAATTTATTTAAAAGCGTCGTTTGATGGCGCGTGGCAAAAAAGAGGCAATGGACGAGCTTATAACAGTTTGTCTGGTGAGAGTTTAATTGAATCGACCCTGACATAATTATTGCAATCTATTAAAATAAAACTATATAAAACTATAATAAAAGAAAAGAATTGTAAAAAAAAAAAAATTGATTATTGTAGGTCACGCAACTCTTATAGGCTACAACTCAGGTAAAGTAATTTCATATGCTGTTAGAAATCAAGATTGTCGGAAATGTAAACTAGGACACCCAAAAGAAGATCACGATTGTCGACGAAATTTCGAAGGATCTGCCAAAGCTATGGAGCCAGATATGGCTATTGAATTGATTACAAACAATCCTCTTTTTGAAAAAGAAAATGTTGGCATTAACATTCTAGTTGGAGATGACAATTCCAGTACGATAGCGTCTGTCAGAAAAGTAGCTTCTCACGAAATTGACAAATGCTCTGATTGGAATCACGTGCTCAAAAACTTTAATAATGCTTTGTACGCTCATAAAGTGCCTCGTACATTGATATCGTACTTTTCTAAAAGTTTTTCATGCTCTGTTCAGCAAAATAAAGGCGATTCAAAAAAAATTAAAGATGCTCTGATTGCAGTAGTTCCTCATTCTTTTGGACAACACGATTTTTGTGGAAATTGGTGCAGAAGTCATGATTTAGAAGAGAATTACGTGCACAACAATTTACCAAATGGTAAACCGCTTGCAGATCCGGAACTTCGTTTGTCATTGACTCAAATATTTAATCGCTATATAGATTGTGCTGAAAAATTAGCTGAATGTGGCTCTTCACAAGAAAATGAGTCAATGAACAATATTGTTGCTTCAAAAACTCCAAAAGCTAGACATTACGCTGCTTCGGAGTCCCTTAGTTTTAGAATAGGCGCGGCTGTATGCCAAAAAAATCTGGGATCGTCTTATGCAAATGATGTTTTCAAGAAACTACAATTGTCACCAGGAAAAAAATCTTCAAAATATCGCGCAGCAAAAGATGAAAAAAGGCAAAAAGACAAAATAAGAAAAGACAGCATAAATTTCAAAAGGGAAAGGCTTTATTTTAAAAAAAAAGGACGAGAAAAACTGTTGCCAGCGTGCGCAAAGAAGGAGTTGCATATCAGTCTGGGATTGCAATGCACGACTTTAGTCAGATGCAAAATATTCGCAATGTTATGGAAATAAGTGATTTTTCTACGTGTAATATTATCACGTGTAATTTGATCTAGAAACAGCTGGTTTTGCTAAATCAGATGAAATATTACAGGTATTAATTTTGTACATAAATAATCTATACAGTTATAATCTTATGCACTACAAATATTAATTATTTTTTTAGATCGCGGCATACGTCGACAATGAAACATTTTCGGTGTACATATCACCCACTCAATCAATATCTACAACTGCAACAGCTGTAACAGGTCTTCACGCAATTGCTGGCGAATTGTATTTACACGGCACCAAAATGAAATCGACATCAGCTGCAAATGCTGTTAATGAATTTATTTCATTCTTACAAAAATATGATCAATCAATTTTAATTGCACACAATTGTTTTAAGTTAGTACCAAGAAATATTAATGCAAACAATTTTATAAAACGCATTTTTATCAATAGTGTATCACAATTGAGAATAATATATAATTATAATCTAATTTTATACTATTCTTTTGACAGATTTGATGCACCAAGATTGATAAAACTTATTGAGAAGGTCGGATTGATGGAAGACTTTTCTTCGACTGTAAAAGGTTTCGCAGATTCCCTGGAAATCTGTAAATACGTTCTTCCAGAAAGAGTCAAAGAAAAAAAAAAATTTTCAATATCAAGTCTTGCTCAAGATTTTTTACCTTCACTTGATCTACAAAATTTACATAACGCAACTGAAGACGTAAAAATATTACACGAAATTATCGAAAAATTAGATATATCAAAAAATATAATACTAAACAATGCTAAAAGTATATCTTTCCTTCAACAAAAAGAAGAAAACAAAATAATCGAATTACAAAATAAATCTACGCTGTTAGAGTATAACAATAAAATATCTAGTCATATGATTCAAAGAATGTCAAAAGCTAGTTTCAACAAATCGTTATTACAGCAAACGTATGAAAAAAACGGCGTAGGACTACGCATATTATTAAGCCAAAGTGTTGATGGAAAACCTCGAGTTACAAATAGTAAAAAAGTTATTAAAAAAATATGTGATATATTTACTCAGCAAGAAAGCAGTTAATAATATTTCTATAAGATTATTGATATATTTGATTATAATAATTTATTATGCATGTTTTATATATATATATGTGTGTGTGTGTGTGTGTGTGTGTGTGTGTGTGTGTGTGTGTGTGTGTGTGTGTGTGTGTGTTTACTTGTATCTGTATTTATTAAAATAAATAAAAAATTTTGATAAAACGCTATTTATTTACATGCAATATAACATTTTGAACTTCGCGCGGTTTTCACGACAGAAAGATCATTCGCATAACCTGTTATACATTATGTTTGAAAGTCAATATCTTTTATAACTCGCCGATAACACGAGGTTTTCTTTTGATCATTAGAAAGATTATTATTTAAACTATGTTTCCTTAGTTTTTTGTTTACCTGGCTCGCAAACTCGCCAAGAAAACATATCACTTCCGGTAAGAATTACGGTGTTTGCCATATGCCCTGTGTTAAAAATACAAACTTCAATATTGATTTTTTCTAAATTTTACTCGTCAACCTATGCTCAAATTTTGGATATCGATTCGTCGTGTCCCATTTTACAATATATTTCAATTTCATAAAGATTTCTCGTATTTTAATCGAGGTAAGAGCCTCCTTAAAAGAATTTGTAAATGAAGCAATTTACTTAACTACTAATGGAATTTTTATCAATAATCAAAAATATGATTTTAAAATAAAAGTTATAATATGTGATGCGCCTGCTAAATCTTACATTTTGAATATAAAAAACCATACTGGTTATTATAGTTGCACTAAATGCAGGGCAGAAGGTTGTTTGGTTAAGGGGTAATATACCTTTGTGGTTTTAATTTTTTCGATTTTTTGTTTTATTGGCTTAAAATATCCCTTAACTATCCAAAAATGATATCCAAAAGGTTTTATGAAGGGGAAAAGTTTGTAAGTGTAAAGGTAAATATTAAATTTTATCGATTTTATAGTACTTGAAACTTTAAACGCGTTTTTATCGAAACTATGTTTTTCAAAACGGGCGTATTCAGAACTCCTTCATTTTTGAACCGATTGACTTGAAATTTTAACTGTAGATTCTCGACTACATTTTCTAGTTCGCTACGTAGGATTTTTTCGATAAGTTGAAAATTAACGAAGTTATTATCGAAAATGGGCCAATTTTTATGGTAAAAAACTGCATTTTTCCTTAATATTGACGCCATTTTTAAAAAAATCAATATTTCTGAAAAATCCTACGTAGCGAACTAGTTTTTTATATGTAATTTCAGAATCTTTTTGAATTTTTGTCCTAGGTCGAAAATTGTAACCTCGGCGAATACGCCCGCGGAGGGCTTCCAAAAAGAGGCGCTTCCGTTCGTCAGCCACGGCGCCGCCATTTTGATTATATCCAAGTGAAAAAAAATTTTTTTATACACTTTAAGACATATACTAACATGTGTAAAAAACAAAATTAAAAAATATCGCTACACCTTCTCGCAATAAATTGTCAAAATTAGCCTTTATTTTCTTGACATAAAGGTATATTACCCCTTAATAATATATTATGCTTTCCAGAGATAAATATTATAAAGAGAACAGATGTTGAATTTAGGCAACAACATGATGAAGATTATCACAAAGGGATAACTATCTTAATGAATTTGCCTCATTTTGATATGGTTAGAGATATTGCATTAGATTACATGCATCTTATTTGTTTAGGAGTGATGAAAAGATTGTTTACACATAAAAAATATGGTTGGGTTTTGGGTAAACAACCATATAAGCTTTTGTATAGACAAATAGAATCGATTTCAAATAAAATCAAAAATTTAAATAAATATATTCCTGTAGAATTTCCACGTAAAGGTAGATCGCTTGAAGAATGTCCTCGTTTTAAAGCAACAGAATTTAAACTTTTTCTATTATATACAGGACCTATAATTTTCAAACAAATTCTTTCAAAAAATAATTATTATCATTTTTTGACATTACATGTTGTTACTTTAATAATGTGTAGTAATAAATTCTGCAAAAGAATAGATATGGTAAATTATGCAAAAAATCTAATGAAATGCTTTGTTGAAATAAGTATCGATATTTATGGCCCAGATTTTGTTTCTTATAACGTACATAATTTGTTACACATACATGAAGATGTCATACGATTTGGCAATTTAAATGAATTTTCAGCTTTTCCGTTCGATATAACTTTACTATATGAATAAGATTTTTGAAAAAAAAATTGTGTTATCAAATAACTATAACTATATATTATGATATTTTTCCTATAGACGATTATAAAACAGCTCAAAGAAAATGCAAAACAGCATTGGATAGAGATAATCTCTCATCACTATCTGAATCTGCTGAATATGGAAAAGGATTTCGTGCACCGAAATCTAAAAGAAAATATAGTGATATAAATAATATAGACACTGATATGGAAAATGAATGTAGCGAAGAGGAATTGTCCATTAATTTTCCGACATATAAAGCAAATGAAACTGTATTTTCATCAAATTCGGCACATAAAGGTACGATTAATTAAGTAATAAAATTATGAAGAATTTTGACGTTAGTTTTCTAAGAAATTTTTTTTCACAGGTTCAGCTAAAACACATAGTAATATATCGAATAATAATGTTAACCAATTCGGTGAAAGCAAAAAAACATTCTGATAATATTTTAGCTGACAATGAGATCCATACCAATTTTCAGAAACATGCAAATGAAATGAAAGGTACTATGTTATGGAGAAAATATGTTCTATATATATATATATATATAGAAAAAATATATTTCAGTGCATATTTTAATACATATATACTTGCTATATATACTTTCTAATTCATTTGCAACAGCAATTCGTAAAATGTGCTAAGATTATGTTTTGACTTTTTTAGAATTTCAACGCCAAGTTCTACGACATTTACATAGTATTAATGGGTCGAATAGGGGAATTAAATGAGCACCTAGAATCATTAAAACAGCCTAATTTTCCCATCAAGGAAATGCTAATCAAAATATTACAAATGAACTCTCATTACAATGTATTGAAAATTTGCCAGTGAAATCAAACTGCGAACCTCAAGAAATTGAGAGAACTTTACAAGATAAACAAATATTTCATGACGTGGTATGATTATTATTATTATAATACTAAAAAATTACACTATAATTATATAAATATATGGGGGGCGTCTCTATGTCAAAAAGATACTCCACCTTGTCCACTTCAATTTTTGAAATAAATATGCTTTTTATATATATATATATATATACAGGGTGTCCCAGAACTCGCGTGACGCCCGTTACCGACGTATTCTTCGTGACATTCTGAGACGAAAATCTCTTTACCAAAAAAAGATCCGATGAGTAGTATTTGAATGGTAAGCCATTAAAGTTAACGAATAAGCGCGCGTGGAATTGGCGCGGTCAGGACTGGCACAATCGAGACTGGCGCGAGGCACTTCAGATACATACATTGTGTCAAAGCGCGTTTCTCATTTTCTTTTTACATTTATTTATTACTTTTATTTATTAAAAATTATTTTACATTTATTTATTACATTTATTTATTAAAAATTATTATAATATTTAAAAAAAGTTTTACTTTAGGTGATTACGCTGCTTGAGTAAAATTTTGCACATGACTAACATAACAACATCAAAATAATCCGATTTTTATTAACAAATTTTGCGAGGAAAAGAACATTTAACACACACACCTTAACTTTTTTAAAACAATCATGAATTATTTTAAAATTTCTTATTATTTCTTACGCAATAGTAAAACTTTTTTTAAATATTATAATAATTTTTAAATGTATTAAAGAATTTTTAAACTTCTGTAGTAATTAAATGTATTTCAATCAATTCTTAACTAATTTTTTAAATTAAATACAAAAGATAGTAATAAATAAATGTAAAAAGAAAATGAGAAACGCGCTTTGACACAATGTATGTATCTGAAGTGCCTCGCGCCAGTCTCGATTGTGCCAGTCCTGACCACTCCAATTCCACGCGCGCTTATTCGTTAACTTTAATGGCTTACCATTCAAATACTACTCATCGGATCTTTTTTTGGTAAAGAGATTTTCGTCTCAGAATGTCACGAAGAATACGTCGGTAACGGGCGTCACGCGAGTTCTGGGACACCCTGTATATATATATTTTTTTATATATATTTTTGTAATGATAATTTTTTAGGCTACAGAATTGTCAAAAATGGGTGGTAGTAATCTACGAATTATTGTCAAGAAAGTAATGTGTCGAATTTTAACACCCGAAATTGGACGAAAATACAGCTGGGAAGGGCACAAGGGAAACCTGATTTTTAAGGATTTAATCCTGGCGAAATTAGTTCTTAGTAAGTATAGCAAATTTTATCTTAATTTCTATATTATGCTTAGAAAGATTATATCTTATTTTTTGTGTTAAACTGATTAATATATTTTTAAATAAATTTAAAATATTTAAACCACTCTGTGTGGTGTAAAGTTATAGTGAAATTTTGTTTAGAAATGTTTAAATTACGATGGAAAATAAGAAATCAAAATAAATTTCAAAGAAATTTGCTGGGCTATTTATTTAAAAAAAAAAAAAGAATTAAAATAATGTTTTTTATCATTTCAGAATCCATAAGACTCACCACAATAAAAAGTCATGTTAATATAACAGATAATGAAATTATCGACATCATTAAAACTTGGTTGGTAAAAACCAAATTAAAAACAAAACAATTAGTACAGCAAAATGAAACCAATCGTGATAGCGAACATTAAAAACGTTTCCTTCAAGTATGCCTTAAACCTTAAAGGATAAATTTTATAACTATGATAGTTATTGTAAAGCCCTGGATAAAATTAAATATACTAGTTTGTGTTAAGTTTTTAAAAATACTGAATTTAAGTACAATACCAAAAATGTAAAATCAAAGCAAATATAATTTATTTTATGTTATATTTTAAATAGAATGTTCTTCGAGAAGATTTTATCAATAATTATTATGATTTATTTTATATTGCGTTAAAAATAATACAGTTTTAAGTTTTATTCATAAAAAATACCTATATTAAAACAGAGCAACACTGATATGGAATTATGTGGATATATTAATTTTATTTTCTTTTAGTTTTATAGAGGGGAACAACACAATTTATGTTTTTTATAATATTAATAATAGTTTTTATTTATGATAAAAATTGAAAAAATATTTTCTATGTATAAAATTAATTCAAGATTGCGATTACATATAACTTTTCCTAGAGTAGGGAGAAAATTAAAAATTTTTACCACATTATAGAATTAATGGAAAAATTTTTCACTATTTATATTTTTCGCTCTAGGGAAAGTTATATAAGCGCTACCATGTCTTGTTTGAGAGAAATATTACTGAAAAATTGTTAAAATATATGAGTGTTTCCTATATATTAATATTAACGTTTATTGAGACATAACATCTTTATATTGTCGAACATCTCAACATTTATCAAAACAAATATGATTTAATATATTTTGCATGTAATAATAAAAATATGTAAGTAAAGATATGTAAGTTTTATTTTAAAAAATACTAATATAAAATAAGGGAATAATAGTTTATAAATAAATAAATATATATATGAGCAATAAATATATAATATATTGTGTACATATATATAAATATATAAATATATATATATATAAAATAAAAAAATTTCAGATGTTATTTTATTTACCTTTTAATAATATATTTATAAATGGCATAGAATATTCTATAAATATTTTTTAGAATATTTATAAAATATTCTATAAGTATATAAATATAAAGAAAATTGGATACATTTTAAGAATGTTCTATGAATATACTTTACAATATTCATGTATAATTTATTATTGTTCTATAAATGTGTATAAAACATTTGAATGCGCAAAGAACATGCAATATTCTGCTTTGAATGTTACCAGAAAGATTTATAAATATTCTATGAATATTCGCAAATATTAAAAAAATACGAAATATTCAAAAATATTCATAAAATATTTGTAGATTATTCAAAAATATTTATAAAAATTTCTAAGAACATTCAAAGTGAGACATTGGATGTTCTTTGAACATTTATAGAATACTCATAGAATGTTTACGAATATTTTAATTGACACATATGTGTTAAGTACATCAAAATCCGATTCTGAGCCGAATGATTCTATAGAGGACGAGGAGTTTGTTCGATCATCATGTCATAAGAAATCTAATGCTATCACAGAGAAAAGTTCGTATATCAATGAAAAAAATTATAGTTTAAATTTTCCAAATTTTGAAAAAAATTGCGTTTTAAAAAAATTGGAACAAAAATTGCGTTTTAGAAAAATTCTATTTTATTCTTATAGTTTTTTAAATAAATTTATTAACATTCACAAAAATTAAGTAAGCTATTAAGTATGTAATAAACATTTTCTAATTTAGTTTTTATTAATAAATTTAATTTATCGACATTTATTTAGGACTATTTCATAGCGATTCTATACAGTCGCCAAAAAACGTAGAAACAAAATTTCGATAATTGGATGAATTCCAGGACGCGCCATCCAGTTCTTTAACAAGTAGTGAGATTAGTACAAGTTAGTAAAAAATTATCAATAAATTATAATTATTTTTTTTATTTATTATATAATTTTTTCTGTTTTAACATATACTAAATTAATTTAACATTTTTTTATACATTACAGGTTTTATGAAGTATTACCGATTTATTACCGTTCAAAAATTAACTTCTTTGAATTTTAAAATGACAGCTCTAGAAGAAGCAAAAAAAAATATTAGAAAAATTAGAGAACATTTCAGATAAAAAAACTCGCCAACCTGATAACGAAGAAGTCGAGATCATCGACATTTGGTCCAACTTTCCATTGAAAAATGAAGTGGCTTTAAAAGAATTAGAAAATAAACTTACAGAGGATGAGAAATATAGGAAAAAAATAGTAAATATAATAAAACCTTTCTACAAAATATGGAATCATTTTAATATAAAATTAAATTTAGTATAAAAATTAAAGTTGCATACAAACATTATATTTATGTATATATTCAAGCGGGTTATATAAATATATTTACATATATGTAACACTATATGTAATAGGTTAAGGAGTTAGCAAACATTGGAGGCCGCAATATGAAGCATTCCGCCGTAAAAATAATGAGACAAACATTTGCAAATGAACTCGCTGTTAATTACAGCTGGGTTGGCGGCAAGAAAAAAAATGTATTCGCAGACTTAATGATGTGCAAAGTGATACTTGGTATGTTATAAATTGTTTATATAAAGTAAAAATTTTCAGTCAATGTGATCTGAAAATAATTAGATTATTAAAATTGATTGTTTCAGCTGCACTGAGAAAACGTTACCATATCACAACAGAGGAAGAAATATCAGCTCTAATTGAAACTTGGTTCCCTCATGCCAAAGAGCGGTGCTCGAAAACTCCGCCAAACGCGAAGAATTAAGTTTTCTCTCCATTGCATACCGATTTTCCATTTTTATAAATTGTTGTAACAAAGTAATTGAAACATAAAAAAATGGAAACATAATTTTTTATGTATATAACCTTTATACAATCGTCATACTGTTTGAAATGGATATGTTTGGAAGATAAGAAATTATGTTTCAATTTTTAATGTTACTTTTCCTTATTTTTTATGTTACTACAACTTGTACTATTATACTAATATTTCAATTTTTTATGTTACTACTTACTATTATGTTAATATCATTTACGGCGAAATTCTTCATATTGCGTATAGAAACGCCTGAAAGGCAAATAATTTTACCGATTTTAAGCCAATTTCCGTCAGTGTTTTATTAATCAGTTTAGTTTTCTCTAGTGTGTATACAGATTTTCCATTTTTTTATGTTTCAATTAGTTTAAGCCAATTTTCATCAGAGTTTCATTAATTAGTTTATTTTTCTCTCTATCGCGTGCGCAGATTTTTTATTTTTTAAATGTTTTAATTTCTATGTAGAACTTAAAATTGTAACCATTTAAGATCTTTCTCGAACGTCCTAACGACTTATGTATTATTGAGTAGCTGTATTATTGTTTTCGCCCTACTTCTTTTCACCTTTCCAAAGTTAATCCATACCAGGAATTCGGACGACGACACCAGTCGGGAATCGCCTATTACCCGAAAAGCATGAAATAAAAATCGGCATAAAGCATCGTACTTGTAATCGACTTTGTCTAGATCTCGTTTCTTTCGAAAGACTTTCCTGACACTCTTGCCCTACAATTATAACTAACAAAGTAATTGAAACACAAAAAATAAAAAATTCGCGCAAAAGATATTTTTTAGTCTTTATTTTTACTGGATATATTATTTTTAATTCTTTAAATTACTGGATAAAATCTTAAGTAGGAAGCACTTTTTTTTAATCATTTATTCTTTTAGTAAATATTTGAAAACGATTCTTTTTGTTTGTGCAAGACGTTTTACATCGAAACGCCAATAAAAGGATTATATAAGGATAAAAAAAGATTATATGTGATACATAATTATATGTGATACTTAATTATTAAGAGATTATTTGTAAGATTCGTACATGATTTTGTGCAAAACTGTGACTTTTAGTATAATATAATATTATAAAACCTATTACATTATGAACTTCATAATTATTCACATTTTTTTGTTTTCAGAATTTTTAATAAAAATTCTATATATATTCTGAGAATATTCTAAAAATGTCATATCTGATATTTGTAGGATATACTCTGTATATCTTATGATATACTCAGAATATGCTCAGGATATTTCTATGTCCACAGGAACATTCTCAAGATATTCTCAGAATATGATAGAAGATATTCTGAGAATATTCTGAAAATATCCTCAGAATATCGTAAACGATATTCCGAGAATATTCTCAGAATATTCTTAGTATATCATGTGCTATCTAGGTTGTATATACTTATTTATGAAATTATAATTGAATAATATAAAAATTGTAAGAAGACTTTGATAATAAAGAATAAATTGCATCATAAAGAACTACTGCTTAAAATTCTCGGGTGAATACAATTTGTATTCGAATTTAATACATTTTGCATGGCTTTTGTCAATTTTGTCTATTTTTATACACTTTAAACTCACAATTTTATTGAAGACAAATTATTTTTTTCTACCAATTGTATTTTCTTGTAATGAACAAGTAGTGTTACGTGATATATTGAGATTATAATATTGGCATGTACTTTCAAAATTTACGTTATTTCCGGTTTCACAACATCATGGCAGAGCCTATTCTATTGTCTGATCTCTACCTTGAAAACCTCTAAGAGCTGAATAGGCTGATAGCTTCCGCATGTATGTATGGGCTGATAGCCCCCCAAATAGGCTGAGAGCCTCTGTAGGTATGTATGAACTACTTACCTTACGAGTCCTTGAACCTTGGTTTGTCCTGACGAGGCAGCAACTTCACCACCCGAAGAGGTTGTGTCATGGGAAGTCATCCTCTGCAAGTCCGTTCAGGTGACGCACCAACAACTACGAATACGGCTCACAAGGCCGTTCTCTACGCGTCCGACTTGATGACGCAACACAACGACGGTTACTACATATACGCGATACGGTAACACGTGCATAATCACGACGCGTCGTTCCTCAACTGCCTCATGTCTGGTGATACCGGATACGCACAAGAAGAAGGATGCGGAAGCACCCTCCCCTTGAATAGGTCCCGCCAACCCCAATCGGCCCAATCCGTCATGTATCACTCCGCGTATACACAGCGTTATCTCAGAGATGGCGTTGCCGTCACAATTAACTAGGTTCCACGGTATTTTATACAAAAAGTCAAAGGCCGGTATTCATAATCAGGTCTTATATTTAAGATCGTCTTAAGTTTATCTTAGATGCTGTACAAATCAGTTCATTGGCTACGGAGTATCTGAAGATGAACTTAAGACGGTCTTAATTATAAGACTCGACTATAAATACCGGCCAAAATGTTTCTTCGATTTCCTAATTATAATTAAATGCTGTTAAGAAAGAGAGAGAGAGAAAGATATCTATCAAGTATTGTGAATTATTAATTGTTTTAAAAACAAAATAATATTTCTAACATCGATTTTTATCAATTGAAGATTTCTATTAAGATTTCATGTCAATTTCCGTGATATTTTATATTATTATTAGAATAATTACACTTTAAACAAATTAAGAAATTAATAATAATCTTTAATTATCTGTTTTTTACAGCAGCTACGTCGTATCAAAGATGAGATTTTTATTAATTTTTTGAATATCGAGACAAATCACTAAATCATCGTACGGTGATGACAACTGACAGATAGAATTTCAAGTATAGGAAATGCTATTACACTTCAATGAGAGTGCATTAACTACATGACTTATTTGTATATAAATCTTCGACTTTAATTTAACAAACGTAAAAGCATATTGTCATTAACTTTAAAACTTTTTTTCATCGTAAATAAATCTTTAATTTGTTACATATCTGATTACATAAATTATAAATATAAATTATAAAATATAAAAATAAATTATTTATTAAATATTTATGATTTATATGTAATTGGCTCATTAAAGCAAATCATAGATTTGATTTTTGTGAATATTCACTTAGTGTATATAATTTTTAATTAACAATCATGGTTTGAAAAATTACATCATATTATAACAAGAAGAATTTTAAATTAATATTCTTGTCAATACTAAAAATTTATTTGTTTATATATGTGTGTGTGTGTGTGTGTGTATGTGTGTGTGTATATATATATATATATACAGGGTGTCCGGAAACTCGCCTGCGCCACTTCTGGAGATGATTCAGAGTCCAAAAAGAAGCAACAAAAGTTATATAAACATAGGTCCGGAAATGAATTGTTTCCAAGTTATAACCACTTTTATGTTTAAAAAATCGTAATTTAGTTTTCATAATCACAATCAAAATAATCATATTTCTGCATGGCTTTTAAACAAAAATAACTTTATTTCGAACTATTTAGGTGTTACTCAAGATGCACCACGTGGAGATATAGTTTGCTTGATATCCCTCTTTCAAAAATTTTTTTTTTGATTAAACATTTTTATGAATTTATTTTCAACTTTTTAACAAATTTTCAACTTTTTTAAATGTTTTGATATTTGTTAATACAATTACATTATTTTCAAACACAAAGATAAATTTAAACAAATATTTAAATAAAATGTTCAAAATGACCGCCTTCAGCTTTTTCAAACAGTTTTGACAGTGATTGGTCGATTCCCTTAAGTTCTACTGCTTACTGCTTTTTTATATATGCTCCCAGCTTTAAGCCATAGATTATAAAGTAGCCAAGATCAGCTCTTACAAAGAAACGACTTGAGATTTGAGAAATTCTTACGTCTCAAGATTTGAGAAACAATTATGAATTTGGTATTATTATAAGATCTAGATTCCCTCTCAATTAGATGCTACGAATCAGGACCACTTTTTCTGCTCGCGCTAAGTTCATAGCGTTTTTCACTGGGAGAACTGGTGCGCACTGAGTGCGCACTCGCCTTGGGCAATAGGTTTGTTTTTTATTCCTGCACTGGCTGCACTAGTTCAAAAAGTGTACACTAAAGCGTTCGTTATTCCAGAACTGGTGTAACCGATACCGTTCGTTATTCCAGTGCAGGAAAACTCAGTGCACGAGTTCACTGAACTGGCTGCACTAGGTCCGGAGGTAGTGCAAGCAGTGTAGAGCAGTGTAGAGCAACCAAAGAGGTGTTTTTTATTCCTGCACTGAATATAGCTGGCAATTTCAAAACGTAAAGGTTAATGTAAGTATAAAAGTAGAAGTTTTTTTAGATCAAAAAAATTCTACAAAATTTATATTTCAAGATATATATATGTATATATATATCTTGAAATATATATATAATGTTCACAATTTATATAGTAAAAATCTTTATCAGTTATTGTTGAGTTAAATATAAAATTTGTAAGGTTAGAAAATCTTAATCTATGAAATCTAATAATAGTAATTTTAATAATTTTATTTGAAACATATGTATGTATAATATTTACAGTGAAAAACAATATGGCAAATACAGAAACGGCAAGAATAAAAAAAGATGCCATAGGAAATATTTTAGTGGATCAAACTGGACACGTAACATGCATTTCTGAAGGTATTAGAATTATCTAATATTTATTAAAGCAGACACAGTAAATAATTGATAAAATTATGTTATTAAATCCAGATTAGAAATTATTTATAAATAAAATCTGTTTATATGTAGATATATATATATATATATATATATGTATATATGTATATATGTATATATGTACACATGCATAAACACATTAAATATGAAAATTAATATGTCTCATTATTTACAGGGGGACTAGAATTTCAATTTCCGTACGAAGAAATTAATTGTAACAACATTCTTTGTACTGTAGACGACAAAGAAATATTAATACAATTAAATGATGATATATTTAATAACACGACACACAATAATGTCAATCAATCAACGATTAACCAACAAAATCAAATAAACAATGAAGTTGTCGAAGCAAATACACAGGAAGCTTTTTCGTGGACTGATGCGAGTACAAAGTTATTTTTATCCTTGTACAAAGAAAACGTAGATCTTGTTACACAAAGAAAAATTAAAACAAAAAAGATTTTATGGCTAAAAATAGCCGAACTAATGAAATTACAAAACTATAATGTTTCTGCTACACAAGTGGAAAACAAATATAAATCATTGGAACGATCTTTTAAAAATGTTAAAACACATAATAAAAAAACAGGAAGGAATAAGATATCCTGTCCTACGAGACGTAATAATTCATTTTTATATAACACTGATTAATAATTAATACTAATTAATAACAGTTTTAATTTCATTACAGAGAGTTAACAGAGCTATTAGGCGGAAAACATAGCATTGAACCTTTACTACTATCAGGAAATAAAGGCATAATTTCAAACAATAATGAGATAGCATCTACATTTACATCTTTGTAAGTGTTACATTACATTTTAAATAAACAAATAGAATCTTTAAAAGAAAATATTTGTATATAATTGATTATATATATATATATATGTATGTGTGTGTGTGTGTGTGCATACATATCTGTTTGCAGTATAAATGAAGATAATAATAATATTATTGCATTGCATCAGGCAGCATTTGAGTCTAATGCAAGTACGACTCACAATCAATCAACATTGCAACAGGAAACATATGAGTCTACATATGATAGTGAAAATACTTATGACACAAGCGATAAAGAAGTAAGTAGAAAATTATATACAAGAACAAGAAGAATAATTTTCTTATCTTATATTTCCTTTCAATAAAAAAATAATGACAATATTTAATTTAGAATATTAAGACATCCAAAATGAAAAACCGTGTTAAGAAAAATGGCACTACGGCACGAGTTTTAGAAGTGTGTCAACAACATCTTGAGAATGTAACGGATAACATACGCCAAAGAAATAAAAATCAGGATGAGATCTATAAAACAATATTAGAAGAATATAAAGCAATGAGAAAAATACACGAGGAAGGAATGATAAAGATGCAGGAGCAATTGATCATTGCAAATACATTACGAGAAGAAAAAAACAAATTATTGCGGGACTTTTTAGAAATGCAAAAAAAGTGATATAATATATGGCTATAGAACAAAGATATGTGATATAAATCCAAAGATATTTTAAATAAGTCTATATTTATTGTTCAGAGGATATATTTATTTTATTTATTTCTTATTGTTAGTATGATCTAAAGTGATAGTACTGTTAGTTCTTAGCTAGTTAGTTCTTATGTGATATTAATGTTTGCTTTTTTTGTGATATTAATGTAAGTTTAGTTATATATTTAAATGTATTTAGAGTATATTATAGTACAGAATATATATTTTTGTTTTGAGATTCAGATAATATGAAGATTACATCACTAACAATAAGATAATATTAGTAAGGATTTTCAGTTTGTTTTCATTTTTGTTTAAAAATATATTTATTTAAAAAAAATACAAAAATATTTATAATAAAAAAATAAATTATGTCTAATTGTGTAATTTTTTTTAGAATAATTATATAAATTAATATATTATGAATAAGATGTTATATACATGACATGTTTTTCAATTGACAGTTATTTGATGACATATCTCATCCCGTTTATATATACCCGTTTCATATTCTCTTGGTGCTTCGTTGTTTGGTATGCATCTATTTTGTGCATCTATATCTGGTTGTTGGTCGTCTAACGCTGCTTCAAAAAGTTGTAAGTCTTCGATGTTGGCCAAATTGTGTAAAACACAACACGCATGTATAACACGTACCATGCGTGGGATATTTCGTAGTTTAAAATGGTACAATTGGCGAAATCTCTGCTTTAAACACCCAAACGTGTTTTCGATTATTACTCTACACGAACTTAGTTTTTGATTAAAAATTCTTTGATTTCTTGTCAAATGTCCATTATCTCTATACGGAACTATTAGTTGTCGTAGACAAGCATATGCGCTATCTCCTAACAAGAAATTATCTGGAAAAATATTCATAACATTTAAAATAGATTTTAATATTTAATTTGTAGCTTTTCACATTTTATAATATTCTATTTTCAACTAACCTCCACAAAGTTCATGTAAATCATTATATATAGTAGAATTCTTTAAAACTCTAGCATCGTGGACAGATCCTGGGTACCCAATAAAGACATCCATAAATTTTAGTTTGTGATTAGCTGTTCCTTGTACGTGTATTGAGAAATACTGCTTTCGATTTATATAAGAGTCAGCATCTTCCATCGGTTTATCAATTCTTACATGAGAACCATCTATAGCACCTAAAAAAACAACATATAATAAGTAAAACATGTTAAACAAAAAACAAAACATTGAAATATAAATACATTACCAATTACACCAGGAAATCCTTTTTCTTTAAGAAAATAAGTCATGGTTTCTTCTTTTTCCACTTGTGTTGGATATCGTATAATGTTAGGTGCCAATGACATAATAAAATCCGTCACTCTCGTTATTATATGGTACAACGTACTTATTGCAATACCAAATCGATCAGCTATATTCCGATAAGATCCACTTTCATGTCCAACGAACCATAAATAACATAAAATATGTTTCTCACCAGTGACTTTCTCTTCTTCCGCATGGTCTGAAAAAATTACATATAATATATACCTTTTTGTAAAACTATTTTTTAAATTAATTTTTTCATAATATTAACTATTAGTTAATTTTATTATCATTTCCTCTTAAAAATATATTCTTACATTGTATAGAAGTAAATATATCTGATGCATTAAATCGATTTATTAATTCGTATGCTATTTCTCTCGACAATCTAAAATGCATTATGAAATCCTTATCAATATAATTATGGACAATATTTTCGATATACTTTTGTATTTTTATATGTTGGACCTTTCTAATTAACCCAAACAGTAGATGTAATATCTCCAATTCATCATGCTCTGAAAAGTTTATTAATAGGTTAGAATTTGCGCATTTATATTATTAATATATTATATTATACTAATTCAGCATACAATAATATTTCTTACCATCATTTTCTTCAATTAAAACTGGTTCTAATGGTGGAATTGGATTTATATTTTCATCTTCATCGGATGAATCTATCAATTCTATAGGCAAAATATGACGCGCCATATTTTTGCACTGCTTTACACTAGTTTACACTGTATCGTTTTCTATTCCCGTCCGCACTCTCAGTTCTCGCTTGCACTGGCTCAGTTCTAGTGCAGAACTAATTCTGTTCAGTGCAGATAAAAAACAAACCTATTAGGTTATAAGGTTGTATAAACATAACATAAGACCGCTGGACCAATAAACACCTAGAAAAAAGCCGCCATATTGATTTACATAAGATGCGCATTGGTCCAGCGGTCTTATGTTATGTTTATGCAACGCTATGCATTTTGTGTGCGATAGCCCTTAAGGCCATCGCACACAACTTCCATAACTGTAAGCATAAGACGTAACGTAAGAATTAGCCAATGAATGAGCGTATAGACCAATGGAACCTTGACCTATACGCTCATTCATTGGCTAATTCTTACGTTACGTCTTATGCTTAAGCGGGAAACACAGACTTTTGCATAATGCATAATACATATGCATAAGAAATTCGATTGGTCGAATTCCTTATGCACATGCTAACGGACCAATCAGATTTCTTATGCATATGTGTTATGCGTTATGCAATGGTCTGTGCTCCCCGCTTTACAGTTATGGAAGTTGTGTGCGATGGCCTTTAACCTCGATGCATCTGACATCTACAATTCTTGAGTGCACCTTCACCTACATTGAACCGCAGAAATAGTACCGTGGTGAGGTATCTTCTTGGTACTCCTCGGTACTCCTGTTCGGAGTTGCTCAAGAGTGTGATGTGAATTTACGCAAAGAAGATAGAAATTCGTTTGTTATTAGACGTCACGAGAGGGGCTTCCTCCGATGACGTGACGGTGACGCGCGGTGATCGATAACACCCCGCACACCCCTAGACGTCATCGAGAGTCTCGCCTCCATCCGAATCACCATGGACTGCTATGTTTCGCGATTTTAAGTAGATTAGGCGATTGACGTTTGTCCTTTGACTGACAGTGAACTGCGCCGTGTACCGGATGCCGGGCGGTCCTCCGATCTCGCGCCGAGAATCCGAAGTCACGACGGCCGGCAGCATGTCCGACGCGACGAATTTGACGTTCACCTGCGTCAACGATCTTGTGCAAAAAGCCAAGATCAATTTTACGGGTAAGGAACCACACAGCGTTTATAAGAGGCTCTCCACTATGCGAAAGATGTCTGATGAGGCGAAAGAGCAAGGGGATTACGAGAAAGCGTTCATCTTGTTGAAGAGATGGCTGGACTCGGCCGAGTGGCTGAGGAGAACTCGTACTAAGGATGGCAAGGTCTATGCTAATGTTGACCAGGTATGAAGTGACATTTTCTAAAATAACCAGCCTGATGTATTGTATGGATGGTGAAATACATAAATATTTATATTCTAGATAAATGAAGTGAAAAACATACTTGCAGACATGAAACAAAAATTAGAAGTACGCTATGAGCTTAATTCCAAGAAGCAGAATAATATAGTGGAAACAATGGAAGTAGAAACGAATGAGTTGGAAGCACCAAACAGTGACATTGGATTGAAATTGCCAGAAATACCAACAGAAGATCCCTTATATATAAATTTATGTAGCGATAGTGACCAATTTATATCATGTGATCAGTTGTATTATCTAATACAAAAAGTAGGTGTCAGATATTTAATCATTGACGTTAGGCAGAAGATTCACTATGAAAATTCTAAGATATCGTCCGAGAGATGTATTAATATTCCACAGTCTGAAATTAAAGCAGGGTAAGTAAAGTATTTTGATGCAATCTTCTTTATATTTTTTGATCTTGCAATTGCATCCTAATTTATATCAGTGTTTCACGGTGGATTTTTATTTTTAGGGTACTAGCCAGTCATTTTGTAAAATGTTTCAGAAAAGATACATATGCATTTAACTTATTTGTTAATCGCTCTGCACAGGAAATAGACATTTTAGTCTTGGTAGATTGGAATGCTACAGAAGAGACTCTGGCACAGTCTTATGCTCATATGTTGAAGAATATTTTTGAGAAATGGGATCCTGGTATAAAGCATAATAAGATAAAAATTCTGAATGGAGGATATCAGGAATGGCTGGAGCGGTATCCAGCATTTACAACGAATCCCACTATTCAAATACCTGAGCTTAACAATGTTGAGAATGAGATTTTAAGTACGTTTGAATATCCAGATTGGGTGTACTCTGACGAGGAAGATGAGGGTCTGAAGGAAGAGCAAATTAGAAAGAACAAATTGAATAAGAAGAATATGGACGTTGAAATGGATCATGGTGACAACAGATCAGCGATAGCCAGACATACCAAATTGAACAGCAATGACATTATTTCTCCAAATAGATCTAAAAATTTTGTTACACATGTAACGATATCAGTCGATGACAAACAACCATCTCGTGGTGACAGTGCGAATGGGCAACGATTGGAGAGTTCAGAAAGTCCGGTATCTCAGTCTAAGATATTGTCAAATAAAGTATCACAAAACGAAGTGAGCGTGAAACCGATTATTGATCGTAGTAGTAAACCAAGCGCCTTGAAGACATATGATCCACGATGTAAGGAAGTATTAAGATTCATAAAAGAGTTGAGTGAACTAGCGAAATCGAAAGTAAAACTTGCCAACGAATTGTTGTGCCAAGAATATGAGCTTTATTCGCAGCGTGAGGATAAATATAGTGCTAGTGACGAGAAATATCTGCGAGCAGAAATAAAATCTTTAAAAGTTAAATTGGAGGATATGGTACTTGTTTTTTAATAAACTTCTTTGGTTTATTAACATGTAAGAACTATAAATCATAATAAATTTGATATTAAATTTTTATCATTTGTATTACAGCACAAAATGTATCTCAAAATTGAAAATGAGTTTAAGACATATTCAAAAGAAGCGGATCCAATCAAATTTAATGCCACTGAGGACAATGAGAAGAAGAATCTTGAACTTAGTCTCTCTTTGTTAAAGAATGAACTCAAAGACATTGAAGCCAAAAGGAAGAAACTACAAGAGTAAGTACATATATATTTTTTATTAACATTATATATAAGTCTTTTAATACATATTTTAACACTTTGAATGCCACTGTACAACTTTATCCTCGATGCCATTTTAATATCAGTATGTTATTTCAATATGTTACTTAATTTATTTATTTTTTATTACACACAAAGCTTGTAATGTTTTTTCTCCTTCAAAAAATCAAATCGACAAATAACTGATGTTTATTTATAAATTGTCACTTGTTAATTCGGCAAATGTGTTAATAATAGTAAAAAGGCTAGTACAAACCATCAGTAACGTTTTTTATGTATCCATTGTATTTATGTGCTAATTTTGTGTATTTATGTATCTACAATGTTATTTTAGGCACTTTACAATATAATATTTTATAATATTTTAGCAGACGATTAGTCAGTTACTGCATCACTTCCTACTATGCAGAAAGCATTTCTGCATTTGTATTTCACACAAATTTTGTGTCGGTTATAATAAGTTTTTATTAATATTTAATAAAAAATTTGCGCGAGAAATCATTCTTCTGTGTAATAAGAAACAACATGTAATTAATGTCCTTTCGAATATAAAACAATGTCTGTAATGCTGATTGACTGATTATGTTTTTGTTCTTAAAGTAGACTTTGGCTAAAATTTATGGTTAAAATTCATTAAGATATAGATGTGACAAGCCATCACAGACTTTTTTTTTAATCGACCTTAACAAGGACAGACACACGTACCAGTCGACTAATTGTCATTTGGAAAAACTTTTAAAATACAAAAAGTTAAAAGTTTCGTAAAAACAGAAAGTTTTTAGGAAGGAATATGAAAAATAGTTCCTAAATAGTTAAAAAGAAAGAAGAAAGCTAAGAAGGCTGTTATGATAGTTTCTTATGTCTTAGATCTTATCTCGCTCTACTGTTACTGTTGTATTACATGAGTGAAAGCTAGTGAATCAAACCAAATTATTAATAAGTGAATTTTATCACATGTTTGAATTAGTATATTTTATTTTTAAATCATTTGTGACTTATTTTTTGTCTATTATGGGGATATTGTTTATCGATGATTTGTATCATCATTATTCAAATTATACTTTCCATTTCTTGTTTTGATATCATATTGTGTGATTATAGGGATTTTTTACAAAGAGAGCACAAGGAGATAATAAAACAAAACGATAGTGACATTCACAAGGAACCCTTGAAGATGGATGGTTCTTCCATTAATACCGGTCTGGAGCGTTCTTATTCGAGTCCAAATCTGCTACAGGTACAAAGAATTCTGCGCTACAATGTTACAATCAATCCGTTCTCTTTTGTTTATCTATTTAAAATAGCAATCGCATAATTACATAATTCCATTAGTTGGGAGATCGTAAAGCACCTCAGATAGATAGAACTTCTAAGCCACATATTTCGCCTCGCAATCAGAATGGATTGGGAATTGGGAATGAGAACATCAAAGTGTCTCCTCTTAGTTGGGGAAATCGGGAGGAACGAATGACCCCTATTCACGGCACTGTTGTAAGTACTTATTCGGACAAGATTGTACGGGCGCTTTCCGGCAAAATTGTTAATATGACATACGAATACATACGAATATCACAGCTTTTGCTCTCACCACATTCGTTTTCGTGACATTGGAGACGAACATCCGTGTTTTAAATGATAAAAAATGCTTATGGTGTTGGATTCTCAGTCTTCCATTTCATATAATGCTTGGCATAAGTCATGTGTATGATATTGAACTGAGAGTGATATCGGCATGATAATAACAATAAAATTCACGAATAGAAATACAACGCTCGCTATTAACACAATACCAGTTTAAGATCTTAATAGAATTTTATGCATATAATAATATATTAGGCATTATGTTTTGGAAATTAATATTCTTTTATTTAAAATCTTCATGCAAGTATTAAAATATGAATTAGTATTATTATTATAATATAATTGGTATTATTTAATTTGAAAAATAAAAAAAAATTTTAAAAATTTCTTTAATAATAAATTAGTAGATTATAAAATATTATTTTAAGTGGGAAGAAAGAATATATTACAAAATAGTTTTCAAGGAAATATTACAAATATTGCAGATATTTTGGAAAAACTTTCTACTTCATAAGCAGCATATAATTTACACAATAAAGTATTCTATATAATATATATAATAGTTTCTGCTCTTAAAATGGATTTTATCCTTCTTAATAAAAACTACTTGAAATATTTTGTTATTGCTTTGTAACTCATATAATAAAAAAAATGTGTTCTTTTAAATAGTAAAGATATATGATTCATATAAAAAACAGAAGTTTTTTATATTTATATATTTATATAAGTTAACAATAATAATATTAACAAACATTAATACATTATATACATTATAATGCATTACATTATAATTATTATGTATAATTATGAACAATAATTATATAGATATTGTGATTTAAAAGTTCTGTCTTTCCATTAAAATATGAATTCTTTGATATTTGATGTTTATAATATTTTTTATAATATTTTTCCAAAGAGATTCTATAATTTGTAAGAAACTGAAGTAAATTTCTTATTAATAATTTCTAATTATAAATATAGAGTAAGCAAATTAACAAATAAATAGTGTAAAAATCATTAGTTGGTATGCATTTAGTAATTTCTACGAAACTTTGTAAACCTGTGTCACGTGCAACATAATTATATCACATCATAAATGAATATACGTGCACGTGTACACGTGGAGTGACTCAACATACATGAGGTTTCTCAATCCAATCCACAAACTTCCGATGATTAGTACTACAATAAATACGCGCCCAAGCATAAACAGTCCGAGCAATATTTGTCAAATCGGGAATCATTTGTAGGAGGTGTTTCCTCCTGAAAGTTTCCGCGATCTTTTTTTTATGCATTTTTACAATTAAAATCTAATTATAATCAAATATTAATTATCCAAGGAGATCCGTATATGAGTATGCGTGTGTGGGAGTGTGTGTGTCAATAAATGTATTTATACATTTATTACATTAATGTGCCTGCTATTGGCATAAGATTCACTCGTTAACTTGCAACAACGATAATGTTTAATTGTAATTTGATGCACGATAATATAGTCAAACATGCGTATGGGTACAATGCTTATTACCTTGTGATAAAATAATTTTTCGTTGGTGTGGTGGAAAATTATAGAGACAATGGTGTATCTTCAAAGAAGATTTATTCCGTTGCAATTGCTTAATTATTTTAAAAAGGTAATGAATTATGAAAAACAACTTTGTATTAATATTTAAATTATTATTTTTTAACTGACGTGATAAAGAAATTAAAGATAATTGATCTTTTCTATATAATAATAGTTAAGTGTATATCTCTGATTCTTATATAAAAATTATTGTATCCAATTAAATATTTAACTCATATTATATATAATTATATATATATATATATATATATATTATATATATATATATATATATATATACATATATATATATATATATATATATAATATATATATATTATATATATATATATATATATATATATATATATATATATGTATATATATATATATATATAAAATTATTTTTTTCATATACTCGTATACATATAATTATTTTTTACATAAAATTTTAATGACTATTTAATATTTAATAAATACTAAGCTCGCCCATGATTTTCTTAATAAAATGTTTTAAATGCTATGCATTAAGAAATAACTCGTTAATAAATGTCATCTACTAAGAAATAATGAATGACAGATTTTTTATCTTTTTATACGTCAATGTATAATGTATAAATACGTCAGACTAAGTGCGTTATAAGGTTTGATCACATGATGTAAATAGATCGATAAACCACTCACTTAATTACGTTACGCGGAAAGTAAATCGCGTAGTTCTGCAACTGCACATTTTGCTCTTTGAGAAAAGGCCAATTATTTCGCGCAGTTATTCTTTCATTGTAAGAATTCTATGAAACTGGATTTCTAACAGAAAGCAATTCTAACAGTTGTCTTATATAAAAATCTTATATAAAAAGTTTGTTTGAAAATTTTAAATATTGTATTTAAACAGACGTTTAACATTAAACGGAATACCGCGTATAAGATATGAGCTAAATAAAATCTAAATGTTAAAATCTTCCAACGGAAAATTCTGATTAATGCATTTGTACTTTCTCTTGTCATGATACATGGTGCGTGTGTATAGTGTGCGTGTGTATGTTGTGTATATGTATATAGCAATTATATGTAATTGTAATTGTAATTTATCAACGTAAAAATAGTTCTCTTATTTTTGCAGCATCCAGGCATAACCGGCTTGAAGAATTTGGGCAATTCTTGTTACATGAACAGCATCATTCAGTGCCTGAGTAACACGACAAACTTAGCGAAATATTTTACTGATAATTCGTACGCTGACGATCTCAACACGAATAATGACAATATGACACAAGGTCAAGTGGTGGAAGAAGTGGCTCAAGTAATTAAAGCGTTATGGAGAGGCCAATATAAAAGCATATCTCCTCACGATTTAAAAGTACTTTAGTTCATACATTTCACCCTTAAATCATTGTTAATGTTTTTAAATTATGTTAATTTATGAATGATTATCATTACAGGTTGCAGTTGGACAATACAAATTGCAATTTGAAAGTTACGAACAACAAGACTCCCATGAATTCCTCACATTCCTCTTAGACTGGATGCATAATGATCTTAAGAAGGTAAAGGTTTGCTGGGTGTTCCAATGAAAATTAATTAATATTAAAGTACTAAAAATTTCTTTTGTTTGCAGGAGGTCAAAATGTTAATCGACATGACTAATGCAGAAAAAGAATGGGACAAAGCAATGAACTCCCAGAGATCAATAATATCGGACTTATTTTTCGGACAGTTAAGATCCACCATTACATGTTCATTTTGCAAGCAAGCGAGTACTACATACGAAACATTTAATAGTTTAACAATGTCTTTATCTCAGTCTAATCGATGTACTTTAAATGTGAGTGTAATATATATAAACATAATATTAATATTATAAGATAATTAAGTAAACTGTTAAATTGAAAATATATGTATGTTTTTATGGCAATTATATGTCTCATATGAAAGTGCTTTATAATTTTAGGACTGCATGGAGAAGTTTGTGACGGGACAGAAAGTGAGCGGATGGAAGTGTCCCAAGTGCCAGACACCACGTGATGCAACGAAAAAGTTTGATTTCGTCAAACTTGCACCTATCGTCGTAATTCACTTGAATCGCTTTGCGGAAAGCGGTGGATGGTTGGAAAAGCGCAACACCGCCGTCGATTTTCCCCTCACCGGATTTAACTTGAAACCATATCTCGTCATGGAAAATACGAAGGCGATCATGTCAAACAATATCCGCAATTATAATTATTCTCTTTACGCGATATCGAATCATTACGGAACAATGGACGGTGGTCATTACACGGCATTCTGCAAAAACGCTACCCAAAATAAGTACGTACAGTATTTATATGGTATATCTGAAATTTAGAGACTTGCGTTTTCAAACAAATTAAAAAAAAACTTTAACATTAATTTTTTGCAAGTATTCCTTTTCCAATATTAATCTTTTATAGAATATATGAATATTTTTTGATAGAAGTCTATGTCAGAAACATTGAAGATAATTTTTTACAACATTGTTATAATGATAATGTATGTGTATTTCCAGATGGTACAAGTACGATGATCAAACTGTCACGGAGGTGTCGCCGAGCCAAGTAAAGTCTCAAAATACGAGTGCCTATTTATTGTTTTATACGTCATTTCCGAGTACGATCATGTAGTATGAGGACACAGCCACAGAGGATGTGATCAAGATTCAGTTATGACGAAAGTCTTCAGTGTGATATTACTTAAGGGAGCGAGTACGCAGGAATATGATTTTTGATGATCTTGTAGATATTAAACGATTATATTTTGTATGATAAATCTTCTATGCGCGAGCAAAACGTATAGGAGTTGTGACGATATTGAAAGCTTTATCGGTGCTGGCATTCATTAAGAATATGTAAATACGTATGGCGATTTTTCTGTATTTCTGCAGTTTGTCGCTTTAGAGATAAATATAGTTGTGCTCGAAAATATTTTAATATATGTATAGTTATTCGTTTCTGTAATTATATTGACTAAATATGTTAATCAGATTATGTTTGTTTCGCATTTATTGTATCATTATAGCTGGATTATTAATTTTGTTCTATGACAAAGCTAAAGGGGCCATAGTTTTTTGCCTTATCGAGTAGTTTATATAATATTTTCGAGTAATTTATTTGAGTTTGAAATCTGTCAAAAGTATGTTTTGTTTAATCATATTTTGCACAAATGGTTTCAACAATCGTAAATAGCGTTTACAAAACTCATACGTCGTGTGTGATTTAGATCTATTAGCAGCACACTAACTGCCTTCTTCGCTGCGCTGCCAATATTGTCGCAACGTACGACCATTTTGTACGTGAAGCAAAACGCTTCGTTAAAACGTACGCTTCTTAAAAAAAAAAAACAATAAAGTAAGATTCAATTGCATACGAACCATTGTGTGTGTATATGTAAATTTATTGGCTTCAAGCAGAAATCACATTTTGTAATTAGTCATAAATGTAATTTCTATATCTGGAACATCGTGTTTCAATGAAGGCTATATATAGTATAGTCTTTGCAAATGCAAGCTTTCATACTTTATGATAATACGTTTATTTATGTATATAATTATATTATGTAATTTATAATTATATTGGTATAATTATGCTAATATATTTATGTATATAAACATATATCCCCGTGAATAGCATAATACAATATAACGGTTCTCAGATATTTTATATGTTTTGCTGTGCGTATTGATGTAAAATATGAAAGCAACTTGCATGCGCTAGAATTAGAAGAATTTTGCGCGAGCTCGCTACTAGTTCATGACGCAACTTTATTGACTTATTATTGCCATATATAGTTACTATTATTATTATTATTATCATTATTCATGAAGTGCGATATACATCTAAAATGTCAAGGACAACGTCAATAACATCATTACAATTTGTGCAACGTATCTATTTCTTTAAATTTTGTCCTATTCTTTTCCTATTCTTTAGGAAGTATGTACGAAATGTTCTCCCTCCATATATAGTATTATATTTTGATCATGAAAATATGCTGTATCAATATTTTCAAAGATATGATCAGCTAATATGAACAGACAGTATGTTTAAGATATCCGAAAAGTTTACAGTGTCGTTTTGAGAGAAAGAAATTACTAATTAAAACATGTAAGAAGTGACTCGTATTCAGAATGCAAGCAATTCTTCAATCATTTTACAGTCCGATATAATTCTAGACATTGACTTTGCAAACATACAGATTTAACAAACAGTTAATACTTTGTTTTAATAGATGTGAAATATCTTTAATGCGAGATTTAAATATCAAATTCTTTCAAACACTTTAGCGCTATTTACTTTGATTTTGCTATCGTTTCATTCAAGAATGTATCGGATGTTAACGACGATTTTTATTTTTTTATTGTTAATACTACTCTTCTCGTCATATTGCATTTTATTACGTTCAATATACGTCCCTACGATTAGTATTAGATATACGTATTATCTGAAATGTATTATACACCCTTTCTTTAAATTATTGGATCTTTTCAACGAGCATGTATTTCCAATTAGTTACTTGAATTGTATCGTTTTCTTATTAGAAAATCCCATTTATACACATTCTAGAGAAAATCCAGTTTCACATGAAGTATGTTAATGAAACGTATAAAAGCTGAATTGTAAGTATAAATAAATTGATCGCCTAATAAAATTTTATAATTAGGAGTAATGACAAAATGATCTTCACTTTAAAAAGATGCATGAAACATGAAACTTTTGCCGTTTCGTATCCACATATGTATACGATTTGAAGACACACTTCCGTCCATCGTGTCCATCCCTCTTAATTGAACCCTAATGAATCGTTGTACTGTTGCTTTTTACGATCGACGTGTTTTCGGCGAAGTTGGCCCGCTCACGCCGCGAATTTGCCAATTCGTGCTCGTATACTCGCGCCAGCACAGCCGCGACCGTGTCGCAATTAGCATCAGCCACCCCTCGCGAAAAGTGCCGAAACTTTCGCGCGTCGTTAATAACTGCCGCGCAATCTGTAGTTCAATACACGTCCCCGCGCGATCTCGAGCCTTAATCGGAAACTTCTCGCCGTTTTTTCTCAGCCCGTCGCCCCTCCACGGGATAATTTATATTCTTTTATCCTTTAATGCGACTCTCCCTCGGGGGTGCTCTACCCGTATCCCCCTCCGCACCCCCGTGTCGTCGCCGTGTCGTGGGCGCGCGCTCGGCCCAACTTTTTCCATATTCCAATTAGGAATATTTCCCATTGATTTAAGGCCCGGAGGGTGGGCAAATATTAACGCCGCGATAAATTTACAGCGCCGATACGGCGCGGGAGCTGTGCACCCCCGTCCCAGAGAAGGAGAACCTTCCCTCGAGGAAGGGAAGGTGAGGGAGGGGAGAGGGAGCGACGTAAGAATCGCGCGCGTTTTACGTGTCGCCGACACACTTTACGAGTCGCAAAAACTCTCGTTAACATTAATCACCGTGCTTATCCGAAATCGATACGTCAAGGCTGCGGGGGTGGGCGCGAGCCGCGCGCGCTTGTCACCCCGCCTGTTTACGAGTGTTTCTTTCGTTTCCCCGACCCTCGCTGCGAAAATCACCTCGGCAGGGGGCAAAGGGACATGTAGATCTACGTTGAAAGACTCAAAATGCGAGACTCACGAGTAAGTAAAGGTGTCCTTCGATGCTTTCCCTTTTCGTAAAGGAGGCTCCACGTTAGGGTTGTCAGATGCGAAATGACTATTTCCGGGACATTTTTTAGGTGACGGAAAATTGGGTTGTTGGAGAATTTTAGCTAAATTTTTAATTAATTAGTGATTCTTGAGTCTCCCCAACAAGAAATGATCCATTGAATTAATATCGAATTGACATCGAAAACATACATCGAAAACTGATTGAAATACTCATCGATTTCGATTGATTTATGTCACAGCTTTCGATGAATTTTCGACACTCAGAACAATTTCGATTCAATATTGATTATTTGACATTTTGTTTAAATATTTTTGTATTTATAAAGTTGCTTTTAAAAGCTGTTTCTTCACTATGTATCTTCAACTGGGATATCAGAAATGAGAAAATATATAATAATTTTTGGAAAATACGTTGAACTACATTAATATTTTACAAATTTTATTTTACAATAAAAAATAAAAATATTTGCAACGTACATTTATATAAAAATTATTTTCAAGTAAATAGTTGTCAGTACAAAAAATAGACTTATAAGAAATATATCAAAAACTCCTTATTTAACAAGTTTCCAATATATTTTTAACAAAATAATTATTTTATTGGGTTGATGCATAATTATCCGCCGTTTTTTAAACAATATTTATTATGAAAAAAGACACATAAAAATTTAACAGAAACATGTTTAAATGATTATTCTGGAGCATATCACCTAAACATAGAAGAATATTTTTATAAAACAAAAGTAAACAAAATTTTCACTAAAAAAAAACGCGCTTACATGAACGGCGGATAATTATGATCGAATCTGTTTTGTATATTGATAAATGTTAATACTACTACTATTATACTGTTTAAATATTTAGTTACTTATTTTAACTTGTTTATTAGATATATAAATATATTATTAGATATACTATTTTAACTAGTTTATTAGATATATATAATATTTTATTTTAATTTTCGACAAAATTGACAAATTATAAACAAGAACTTTGCTGTTGAAATTTTTTTCAATTAAAGCTGCGTTCCGAAATTCACTGCCAGTATTGAAAATCTATAGTTCATGTATACTATAGAATTCCAGTACTGGCAATGCATTTCGGAATACAGCCTAAGTATAAAATTCATGTAAGAAGCGAATCAAAATAGAATCGAATTGATATCGAAATGATAAAATATCGATATTTTACTAAAAATACTAAAAAACATAAAATTTGCTTATTTAAGATCTTGATGATGAATATGTATCACAAATAATATTTATCTTTAAAAAATGTCATAAAACATACACTTTGAAATGAACTTTAAATTTCGATCATTATTTCGATTCGATAAAATATGAATGATTTCAACGTCGATTTGATGTCGATTCGATGGGTCATTTCTCGCTGGGTATAAACCTCGAACACATTTAGGGGTAAAAAAAAACGAAAGTTTTTGTAAAAAAAATATAATCATAATGATTATTGCACAGAGCTGACAAAGTATAATATGTACAATTTGTACTGTCTAAATAAAAATTAGTGTTAGATAAGATAGATAAATCAGTGGAGGGGTACTGCTGTGTTAGTGTACTCGAAAAAAAAACAAATACGGTAACTAGTTAGATGAAAGTTATGATTTTGCTGAAATTTTCCGGGACAGAAGACTTCAATTACTGGATACGGGGCAAGCTTAGGAATTCCGCGACTTCCTCGTAAATCCCGGCTATCTGACAACCTTACTCCACGTTTGCCATGTGCTCTTCTTCCTTGATATATTAATCGATCATTAAAAAAAAAGTTCGATCTTCAAATTATATTCAAGATCGCTTAAATACTATCTCGAAACGCGATCATTTCACGGCTGGATGGAATATTAGAAACTCTATGAATTTTAAATATGAACCACTATATTAACCTGTTCGATCATGGAAGAAACACTCGATATTCCTCCCCAGGCAATTTTAAAGGCATGGAGGGCGTGCAGAAATAGTAAACTCTCATTAATAAATTAACTCAAACACTAACTGACAATATTAACATAATCAATGTTACAATTTCCCACTCGGCAATGTAACTGTGGTGTAACACCTTACATTGCATTTATGTTGTTGAGTAGGAAATTGTAACGTTGACGTTACGTTGCTGTTAATTGGTGTTTGAGTTAATTGGCTGAGGGTTTCTGCGCGCCTTCGAAATTGTCTCGGAAGAGTGTTATCGAGTGTTTCTTCCGTGGTCGAACAGGTTAATACATATAGTGGCAAGGTCTATAGATGGAGGAACGGACTGGGTAAGGTCTTCGCATGGCCGCCATTTTCGAGACAGCGAGTTTGTGTTGGTGTACGTTGTATATAGTTATTGGTTGTGTGAGAGAGTAAAACACGTCCTAACCTATACATAAAACGAGAACAATTAATTTGTATTTAAATTGACATTATTTGGTTAATCAGGGGGTCGATTGTGTATCACATAACTTGCTCACTTTTATAATTTTCACCCAAGTAACATGATACACAATCGACCCTCTGCTGACACAGTCGCCGCCATTTTCGTGCCAAATGGGGTGAAGTGGATGCGAAGACCTTACCCAGTCCGTTCCTCCATCTATAGACCTTGATATAGTGGTATTCATATTTAAAATTCACAGACGAGTTTTTAATACTCCAACCAGTTGTGAAATGACCGCGTTTCGAGATAGTATTTAAGCGATCTTAAATATAAGATCGAACTTTGAATACCGATTAATATGTATTTTCTTTCTGAAAGGCAACTTTTTAAATAACATTTTTTTATGTTTTCTTTTGTCCGACATTTTAATGTTGAATTAGAAACTAAAACTCCCGATTTTGCGCAAATAAATGATCAGTTGTAGGGATTGGTTTTAAAATTTAATTTAAGTGTTTTCTTCTTTTGACATCGTTCTGTATTCTTCATCCTGTACAATTTGGTATTAAATTTACGCAAAGTTATATCCAAGCAGATTGTCAATATTAACTGGTAATAATTTTATATTTATAATAAAACCCAGACAACATACATGTGCCTAAAAGGCATTTTAAAGACGTCTTTACGATGTTTTTTCAACATACGTGCTGTCTGGGAACGTAATTAAAAATGTTTTAAGAATAACTTGACATTTAATAACGCAGTAAATGCCTCAAGAAGTAAACAGTAGAAAGAGACGTGAAATAATCGAGCTGTTCTACTCACGCTAAGTAGTTACGGTCATGTTTAATCAGCCGTAGTTCACGGCGCCGCGCACAGATGGCGCTCGCGGTGACTTTTGAGCATTTCGGATCGTGAAATGAGCGGATCGAAAATTCAATCTTCAGTCTAGTTCGCGCGGTTGGTTTCGATTCGTTACGAATTCGGCTGTGTATACCAGTACTGATTACGATCGAGCTTTCTAGGTAATTATCCAATAATATGACGAGATGAGCTCCGACGAGTTACTTTTACGTTGCTAAACCATTTTGTTCTGTCGAACTAACAGTAACGTTATATCAATATTACAATTTTCCACTCAACGATATAAGCATATATATATATATATATATATATATATATATATATAATAACAATATAATATAACACATGTTATATATTGATGTAACGTTGATGTTTGCTGGGATGATTGCTATTATAGAGTCCCGAAAGCTCCCGAGAGCAGAATTTCGGAGGATCGACGGTAGCCATTTTGTTTTAACGATCCTCTCGTTCCGATCCTAAGATTTCTAAGTTGTGTAATATAAAGAAGGAATTAGATTTGATTAAATAATATTTATGTAATCTACGCGGCATTGTACATTTCAATGTTGCAGCAATATTGTAGCGACGTTGCAATGTTTCTGCAATGTTTCTGCAATATGTTCGGCCTATGAGCATGCTGTACATATAGATATAACAATCCAGATAGTAGGTGATGGTTCGCATAAGTTTTACATATGTTTTCTAAATGTATCTAATGTTTCATAAAACATTTTTAGGTTAGGAAACTTATAAAAAATCAATATATAATGTTGTACTCGGGAATGTACTCCAAGAGAGAGATTTGTTGTATACTCGATCGCCTGAAAATAATTTTGCGTCGATTCTTTTACGACAAGGTTGAGAAGTAGGGTTGCCAGATGGGAAATGACTATTTCCGGGACATTTTTTAGGCGACGGAAAATTGGGTTGTTGGAAAATTTTAGCTAAATTTTTAATTAATTAGTAACTCTCGCACCTATAAATCTCGAACACATTTAGGGGTAAAAAAAAAACAAAAGTTTTTGTTAAAAAAATATAATCATAATAATTATTGCACAGAGCAAAATATAGTACGTACAATTTTTACTGTCTAAATAATTAGTGTTAGATAAGAACTATAGATAAATCAGTGAAGGGGTACAGTGTACTCGAAACAAATAAATACGGTAACTAGTTAGACACATGAAAGTTATGATTTTGCTGAAATTTTCCGGGACAGAAGATTTCAATTACTGGACAAGCTTAAGAATTTCGGGACTTTCCCGGAAATCCCGGCTATCTGGCAACCTCATTGAGAAGGGACAGATTTACCACCCGCTCGCAAAAAAATGCGATCGTCCTTCTAAGAATTCGTTCTAGAAAATCACTTCCTCCATTCAAATTTTTTGCATCTTTCTCTCTTTCTTCACTCCCCCTCCTCTTCCCCTCCCCCACCTCTCTACCTCGCGATGGCCGATTAATTGCGCGCTAATGCTCTTCCTCCGAGCGCACTACAGCAATCGCCGGGACTAAGTTGCAAATAATTTCGCCATACACGGATACGTGGCTTCATAAAGCGCAAGATACGCGGAGATTAGCGTTGTAACAGCGATTTAATCAAAATACGGAGGATACCGATTAACAGTATATCGCGCCTGTGCGCTAAAATTGTACAATAACAAAAAGGACTCGAAAGCCGCATTATACGTATTAAGATAATTGATGATTTCTTTCTCTCTCTCTCTCTTTCTCTCACCTCCTCTCTGCCCTCTCGTTATATCCTTGTTGTTCCGTATAACTTTGTATCACGCGTTAGGTCGCGTCTCTGTCGCAAGAACAATCGATATGTATAGCATTGTATTAAATAATAAAATGCAAAATTTATTCTAATACTTTTCTGCTTTCAGATGTGATGGTGGGAGAAAGGAAGGAGATCAAATGGGAGAATCTGCTCGGAAACGTAGATCTGGAACCTGGTCGTCTGTGAGTAACTCAGGTTTTCTGCATATCTTGTGACTTCAACTTCATCCTGTTTACTGTGCGATGTTAATCCGATGAAGTAAACACACGATGCTCGCCATTCTGTTTTTCCAAAATAGAAAAATCGTAATCGCTATCCCAGTTGAACCGAGTTTGAAGTAAAAGAAATGATTTTGAGGAAACATTTATCATCCAGTAACGGGAGAATATTATTTTATAACGGTGTTGGGTTTTAACATCGTTACTTGCAATTAAATGGATGTTTAGTCGTTCTTTAAAGCTAAATGAATTTTTAATTGAATGAAAACACGCATCGATTACGATGATTTTAACGCACGGAGTTGAAAATTATATATATGCGATAATCGAGGAGGGAGACGAGACAGGATAAATGAAGTGAACGCATTACGAGATATATAATATAATTCTACAATTATACCATAATACGTGTTCCATTTATTAAATTGGAGATATAATACACAAGCGATAGATAACACGTATGTATAATTTATACAATATTTTATACAGATTGTCTCTACCTCGTCCATTAACAATTTACCTAGATTTACTGTACAGCAATGTGTTTGTTGTCGGATACTCGATAGACGTTACAAGAGACTTAAGGATGCGCCTTTTAGGAAACGATCGCTCGATTAATCACAGCGCGCGCGAAGTAGCGAAGCGTTCTTTCTTTTTCTTTTCTTTTTTTTCTGCGTTCCTCGAAAATCCCTTTGCCCCTTTCAGGGACCTGTCCGCTGCCGAATCTGTCTGAACACAGCGATTAACGCTTATTGAGTTCTACAGCTTGCATTCTCGCCGCATGTTAGACTACCGCACTTCTTACACGCAAGAAATTATTTTCTTCCTTTTAATCTGAGGAAAGTCTTTGAAAATAAATAAGAAATCTAACATTTAATCTCTCTCTGTAAAAAAAATGTTATATTATGATGAAAGTTACGCTTCGATAAATGTTGGGGATGATACCTTTATATTTATCCCTACGATGCGAGAGGAGACTTAAAAGACAATTACTGAAGTATATAAAATCCTCCATAAAATCTCCTACGTTGTAGAAAGAACAGTTCGATATATTCTGTTAAAATAACGTCTTTGTATCGGGCGAAAACTCGAGATCAGATAATTGTATTTAGCTAACCTGCGGCAAGAATACAGAAGGATCGTTCTTTTTAGTTGCACTTCTACTTAACTCTATTTTCCTTTTTATCTCCCTACCCTTTCTCCCCCCTCTCCCTCTCTCGAAAGCCCGAATATACACCTGTCTCATTTTAAATGCGGAAAATGTAAGGAAGTGCAGCTGAAAAAAAAACAGAGCCAGAGTTCTTTTTAGATTGCACGTTACGTGCGATTTATATATATTTGTGTTTGTGTGTGTGTGTGTGTGTGTGTGTTGTGTGTATTGTATACATATATATACAATACGTATATATCCTATTCCTCTGCATTTTATTTTAGTCTACAATAGACGATATCTACTTATTTCACTTACGCGTCTAGACCGAACGCCGTATTAAATACGTTAGATATCACATTCACGTTTATCGTATATCTACATAATATACAAAGTCCATTTTTGCGCGTCGCGCAAAGTTTATTCGAACATGTCCAAAATTCATGTATAATTTGTCTGTTGGATATATTTTCTTTTCTTTTGGTAGATTTTGGTGACTTTGTCGTAATTTATAGACGATTAAAAACGATAAAGAATCTCCATCACTTATTGGCAATTTAGGCAAAAATAAATAAATAAATGTCCGTGTGTATAAAGAATAAAATCGTACAAAACTGAATGAATCAATATACTAACAATTTTCAAATTTTTCAATAGGGGAACGCTTTTAGTTACTTTGCAGAGTTCAATTCTGCAAAAAATAAGATTAACTTTAAAGTCAAATAAGCAAGCAAAATTAATTGAAATTAATTTTTTTTTGAAACATTCCTAACGAAGGCGATTTGTAAACGATTTTAAAGTATTTGTCAAGATCGCTAGTTCAGTATAGTTGACTAAATTGTCACTTCGTGTTATTTGAGTTATAATTTCGATGTCTCTCAAATTAGATGCAAAATTAGAAAGATACTTTTCATGTTTAGTAAATAGATAATTTCACTAAGCAGTGTGCAAACGCCGGGTTAAACGGCAATATTTAAAAAAAAAAAACAATTATATCCATGAATCTGATATTTCCAATAAATTGGATTTGTGTAAAGTCCAATGCATTTACGTATTATTATTTGTTCAATCGTGAGAATAATTTCGGTGACGAGTCGACTAGTTTAGAACGACGTGCAGATTGCCGGACCCTTGAATTTATGGTTATCCATTAACACCTTCTTGACGGGGGCTGACGTTACGTCGCGTGCGTTGTTTGCTATATTTGTCGTTCGTTGTTTGTCGGATGGATAACAAAGCCCCCGGCGACTAATCTGCCATCGCATAAGCAGCTCGGCAAACCCTTCCTATCGATTCCTCCGTATGCTCTCGTAGCTACAGACTAAATATGCACACGCGATTGAGAGATTTTGGGGATGGTAACACGTCGCGAGCCAGAAGGTGGTTAACGATATTTGGACGTCGCTATATTTTCCTGCCAAACACAGGAGTGTTGTCCTAGCGAGTTGTCGTATGGCGGTGTCTGCCAAATCGATTTTTAATTGGCAGACATTCTCAGACGTTTATCGACACGATGTTTAACGATTATTTAAAAAGATGTCAATTTATTTCGTACGTTTTTTTCACGATAATCCCGTGATTTTGGAAAAATATAAATTTGAATGTAAATGTAGATATTGTGTACGATGTATTTGCTTGATAACAAATTCTGACATTTAAGACATATTAGATTCGTATTTATTTTTTGGAACAAGATAGAAAGTCGCAACAATATATTACTGTACAAATGTTACTGTAGTTGCAGAAAAGCAAGCTTACTTTATGATATTAAATTGGCGTCGTGACTGCTCGCGATTAATTAAAGTCTCCGGATCGATAAACGCGCCCAATTTGATCGAGCGATTTGACTTCATATTTCGAGATCAGCAATGAATCGGTAGTCTTTACCGCTTTCGAATTAGAGATCAGTTTGACAACGGGACGTAGCTCGGATTTCAATTGTCGCCAAGTCATTTTGTCGGATGGCAGATTTATTGTGCAAAATTTTTATTCAGCCTCTTCTCACGAAAATATTTCTCTTTAATAATCGCAACATATCCACGCAATAAATAATAATAAATAAATATGTAATAATAACATTTTTTTTAATCGAGATGAAAATAAATAAATAAATGATATTTTGCTCTATACATTGTAGCGCTTAATTCCGAAAATCATTGTTTCGTTAATACTTAAACCGTCACTGATTCTCGAGCACCGACAAATCCGCCATCAACAAAATCAACGCTTCGCAATGTCTCAGAGCGAATCGAGATGCCCGTTAGAACCGCACATCGGTCAATTAATGACAATCATCGTAAAGATTGGTTCGCTTCAAAAAGCTACGATCGTCTTCGACACAGTATTGCATTGTCGCGAAACACGTTCCATTTTATGAACGTTACCATATATCGGATGCTTCGCAAATCGCGCGTATCCTTCCTCTCGATTGCAGAATTTCTTTAAAAATCAAGTCCTCCCACGAAAGACTAGGTAATAATTAAACTTCTCTTATTAAAATTTCGTTCCGGCAAAAATTTACCTGAGAAGTGAGAACACTCTCTACTTTTCTTCACAGATCTCCCGACGTTTTGCTTGTAACTCGATATAAGAATCGAGTCTCAAAATTCTCAATCGGCTCTCTAAAATTCTAAAACCGTCCTCTCGTATTTTTCGCGATACGGAGAAGACGCGCGACTTCCTAGACATCCCTTACGTCACTCGCGACGCCGCGTTAAGCGTCCGGCTAAATCACGAAGAAAGACACGCGGACACACACATACTCGTGTAACGAACGTCTTTCTCTCTCTCTGTTCGTTTGTCTCTTTCTCTTTCCGTCGCCGCCGTACAGTCGTTCCGCGATCATTTCTGAGCCGACACGCGCATTGTTCTCCGAACAAGCCGCGAGGAACCCTCCGGAACGCGCCGCCCCCGAGCCACGCCTTATCCTTCTCCTCTGCATCCCTCTTTTCCCTTTTTTCGCGCCCCCGCGTGTCCCCGGGCAACCCCCGCCGTCCCCGACGATTCTCAATGCCTGTACTGCTGTTCGAGCTCCCTTCGCAGCCTCTTCGCGGCGGTCTCGCCGCCACCACCGCCGCCGCCACCACCACCGCCGCCGCCGCCACCGCCACCGCCACCGCCGCCGCCGCCGCCGCTGTTGCCGTCGACCTCAGCATCGCTGCAACCGTCCTCACCCTCGGCGACGACGCCCTCGACCTCCTCCTGCCGCCGCTTTGCCGTCGCCATCTCCGCCGCGTGTTTCTTCCGCCACTTCGTCCGCCGATTCTGGAACCATACCTGGAAATCCGGAAACGGACGCTCTTGTTAACAGATTCCATGATTAAATCGTGATTTTAATTGTGATGCATTTGTTAAGCTCGAATCCAATCATCAATTTCGCCGGTCTCCGAAAATTATAATTTAAAATGTTCGTTTTGTGTAAATATACATATATATGTATATATTCACGTTGTAATTTTATGTTAGTTATAAAGCGATAAATTTAAACTAAGGTAAAAAGACCAAAGCAATATTCTTGAGGTCATACGTAATATGAAAACTGAATGTTTCGACATATAATGTGCAATAAGATGCATCGAAGAGTTCGAACCTTTTTTCTCGAATTATTTGGTTAACGAAATACTAATAATTCTTTCTATTACATTATTAAAAAGATTCCGACGTCAAATTTGATTCTACCACAGTCTTTTTAAATAAATTTTTTGTATAATCAATTATATAATTGTAAGTTATAAATATCAAAGGAATAGGAATTATGAGAAAAAAGTTATTATGATTAAATATGTTAGTTGACAGTTTCTTTAGGTCAAATATAAATATTTTTAAAACGCATATTTTTTCGAATTAACAAATATTTTCCAACAGTCGCATATAGCTGAATCAAGAAATATTTTTTTTCAATGAGATGGCCTTCTAAATAAACCTTCACAAATCAATTGGATTTTCGAAAGAAATCGATGAATTAATTAACCCTCGAAGTAAAAATTCCCATCGCAAAGCTTTCGATACGAATCGACCCCGGTGAATTATTGAAACAGTCAACTCTCGTCTTTAACATCGCCCACCCGCGGAGTCCATTCGACCTCTTTCGATTAATACGCCGGCCTCGACTCTAACCGGGCGTCTATAACATTTGAATTAACGGGCAAAGGTCCCGGAGAAAATTCATCGGCGACTGGCCTCCCGCGGGGACCGGAGGGGGTTGGAAACGGCGCTAACTTAAGGTGCCCCTCTGCACCTATAAAGCTCGAGATACACAGTAGGAGTCTGTGTCCCCGCAACAATGTATTTAATTAACGTAACGGGTGTCAGGGGAGCACGGGGAAGCTTCACCGTAGCGCGATTGCACCCACAAACCACCCCCGATCCGTGCCAGCGTGTGGCCCCCGCTAAACTCCTCCTCTTCCTCTTCGCCCTCGTCCTCCCTCCTCCGACCACCCCGTTACCGCCACCGTCGCTCTTCCGTATCCAACCCCAATCCGCAGGCTTGTTCAATGGCCGCCAAGTCGAGAGCTTAAATTAAAGATATAAGCATCCTGGCGAGCGAGCGCGGGCGCGAAGCGGTAAACGAATTAAAAAGTAAACGGCCGGCCGTAAAAGTTAATGGTTGTTCGGATGAAAATTAAAATACTCGAGGAATTAAGATAACGGAGAGGCAGGCGAATGGACAATCTGCAGGGATTGACTGCAGGCAAATGCCGGACGTAAAAAAGCAGTTCGGCCCGACAACGAAAGTCCAATTTGTATTTCATGTTGGTCTTTATAAACAAGAAGGAAGAGAGTAAGAGAAAGAGCTAAAGGGTGGAAGAAAGCGAGATACGCGAGGAAAAGATTTAGGCGACGCATTCGGGCTATCGTTAAGTCACTTAATCTTTAATTATAATTTTAAAAGAGAATCTTCCTTGATTCGCAATATCTTTCTTCTCATGTCGGAGAAAAACATAAAAATTTTTAAAGAATATACTTTTAAAATTTGCTATTGCTTTTCTCCAACACGAAAAATGTAGATATTTTCGATAAATATTTTAATTAGATAAAAAAATATTTTAATTAGAGAAAAAGTTTATTTTTATAGGAATGCCAAGACTAACTAATGTATCGATTTGTCGAGTGGCGCAATATTGATATAATATTGCGTTACTCAAGATACGCAGACATTTTGTAGAAAAGTAGATGCTCTAACGCGGGTTTGTCTGCATGCAGTTGTGATTTCGCAATCGTGATAAACAAGCTTCTTCCGTCCGCGAGGATTCGCAATTTCAGAGATATCGTTCAATGGATCGGAGAAACTGAGGACAATCAAAATTGATGCTAAGTTTACCGAACTCCCCCTCGGGATCGTGCGAGCCGACCTAGTTTCTCTCTATTAGTACCGGTCCTGTTTACTTTGCTAAAACAAACTTTAAAGACGATAAAGTCTTAGTTAAGCCCTTAATAAATTCAAATGCGATGTCCTATTTCTTCAGAAACGCGGATGTTGCATTTTGTCAGATAAAGATTTATCGTGTTCTTTTTTCCGAGATAAGAATAAGAATTTTTTTCTTTCTCTTGAATTGCGAAATACATGTTTTATCAGAATTATTTTTATCAAAATTATTGTTTGTTAACGATCGAAAAGTATGTAGTCAGAGAGTTTGCTTTAATTAAAATTATCTTAAATTATCTTAAATATTAAAATATTTTTTTTATTTGTTAGAGATACATTTTCCAATCAAATATCATTTACGTGATTTTGACAATAATATGTAACATTTTTATTTTTATCGTTTAATTAATGCATTAATTAATTGCATTAGTCATTGTATGACAAGGAAAATTTTTGTGATCAATGTTCGAAAAATGGGGACCGACAATCCTTCTCGATGAAACGATGAAAAACCGATTTGGGGATGTAACCGCAAAGCCTTCTCGATCGTTATTCTTTAAATCGTTGCGACTGATACAGTGCGAAAATGTAAATGCAAAGAAAGTCCTTGCCGGGATCCATCCATCTTGTTTTTGAACGCATTAGTCACGCGCACGTTGCTAGACGGGCGGGGAACCGGCGCGGTTGTCGTTCTCTCTCTCCTCCCTCGTTCCCTCAACACCGACATTGCGCGTCGCCTCACAACTGTTCGATTTATTAAATCAGGATTATCTAAGCCCATTACTTTGTCCCGTCGAGAGCCAGATACAAAACCACATTTGTAACTCGCGTAAAGCCCTTAGGGCGGGCCCGCAGAGAGCGGCACTGATTTCCGCGGTCGTCCACCTACCCTTTCCCTCCCCTCGTCCGTAACAGATAATACCGATAGCATCTGATCTCGCCGTTGATATCGCCGCTGGGACAATTTATTATGCGAAAGATTACAACCGTGTGACTCAGTTCTCACCCTCGAGGGGGAGTGACAAAATTCACGCGAGTAACTTCTCGAGTCAAATTGTGATAAGATCATCGCAAATCTAATTATCTAGATAAGTATGTGACCCAAGTGCATAAATCTTATTCTTGATCTAATTACTCGAATATGCATGATAAAGTAGTTTAAAAAATTTATTTTATTTTTATCGTATGTTAATTATCTAATGATGACTAAATTAATAATATCTTTTTATTATTATATCTTTTTTATACATCTAAATTATTCCTAGATGTATAAGATATATTATATATATATATATATATATATATATATATATATATATATATATATATATATATATATACACAGGTATATTGATATATTTTAAATAAATATTAAATATAAATTTATACATATATATATAATAATATATATATTTTATGTATACATAATAATTTTTTAGCATGTTGGTAATGAGAAAAGATTATGACTTTTAGAGAATGTTCTTTATACGGTTGTTTTTAAATATAACTTTCTCTTTACATTATTTTATTAGGTAATAATATATTTAAAGAATTTAGCGATTAAAAATATTTCTCTCGGAACACAATGATTGTATAAAAGGATTGCATAAAAGGATTTTTTAAGTGTCCGGTTTGAAGGAAACGTCATTTTCATACGGTTGATTCCGAGATGTAACTATGTATATAATGATAATAAAAAGACAATAGGGAAGACCGATAGACACGGGAAGGTAAAACGTGGTAGTGGAAAAAGAACGTCAAAGACATGTGAAAGGAGACAGAACGGTCGGAAAAGAAGCAAGGAGTGTAAATTAACGCAAAACCTAGGTGCAAGTGGAAATGGAAGAGGAGAGGGAAGAAAATAGAAAGAGAAAAACTGTGGCAAGGTGGGATATTCCGTTGGGAGAGAAATAAGAGAAGTGGTGAGGGGATTGCACAGAGATTACGAGAGAAAGAGAGAAGGAGAGATGGAAGAACTGTGTATGCATAGGAACGGATTTCGATGTAAATGCGTGAAAAGGAAAGGAAACTGCGGATTGCAGTTACAGATTGCTTTTCCTCCTTCTCCTCCTCCTCCTCTTTCTCTCTGTCCCTCTCTTTCTTTCTTTCTCGTCTAAAGCCGCGTATATTCTGAGATGTCATTGGCGCAGCTCTGATAGTCCTAATCAGTTTTTCCTTCTGTTTTTTATAGGCGTGAGATATCACGATAGTGTATGTCTTTCGTAGCTATTTGAACGAAATATTCTGTAAAATACAAGTAAATTTTAAACACACAAATAAAAAATTAACGAATATCGAGAGAATAACGTCAGATTATCAAGTTGTTAAGGGTTATAAATACGATATTTAAATATTATATGTAAATATTATACATTAATAATATAAATAAAATTAATTAATAATATAATATATATATATAAAATTTATATATAATATTTATTTAAAATATCTCATATGTATATTATATATATATATATATATATATTTATATATATATATATGTATATATTATATATCTTATTTAGGAATAATTTAGATGTGTAAAAGATATATATTGTTGTTTATCGGTATTACAAACTAACTATAAATTATATTAAATTATTAAAATAATGAATTATAATTGAATAAACTTTCGAAGGCAGCATCGCCAAATGACAATTCGATGATTTCTCGTTCGCGGCAAGCGGATCGCGCTGAAATGGACCACTTAGTATTCTCGGTAACGCTGATTGCCAAAAAGTCAATTAATCGGAAGTGCTGCCAGAAATACGGCGGAATTTCCGTTCCGTGCGATTGAATTACGTAGCGTATTAAGAGAACGACGAGCGGAACAACGCACATAAGAGAAATATGTTTTTCCAATTAAAAAAAGGAAGGGAGGAAAAGAGGATCATATTTTCTGTTTCTGCTGCATTTGGGATGCAGTATTTTCAATTGGCTTGACATGCTTTTCTACCAGTTACTACTGGCACGTATTGTAATATAGAATACACGTTTTCAATACTTTTGACAATACAAATGGATATTTTATATCCAATCTTTTTTATTCTTACTTGCATTTAATTCTCTCAGTAGCTTTCTATTTTATCACACAATCGTACTTATTCAATTATGACATAGATAGATTAAAATTATTTTTGTCAATTTAGGCTCACTTTTTCGTTCACAAACGCGATAGAACTTTATTCTCGTCAATTTATTCTCGTCATAATTTTTTATTTTATGTAAACATAGTCTGCAGATATAGTATTAATCATAAAATATTATAAATATTACTTCAATCATATTTTTTACGAATCTTTCTTTTTTATAAACTTTATAAAATTTCCTTTAAAAAAATTTTGTTAATACAATCTTAGAAGTTTATCGTCTTTATTTTGTTATTTAGAATTTATAAGAGATAATTTTGCAATATATAGTAAATACATACAAATTCTTCAAGTATTAAAAAAATAATATAGATAGGAACGATGTTGTAGAAATTGATATTCGCGTATCAGTCGAATTTTCCGTCACGAAGAACCCGTTCGTTGTTTTTAAATAGCACGTACGATTAATCCGCAATCGATCCGGTCATCCGTTGAGATACGCGAGATCTACCACCAACGTCGTCGTCGCGTCGACGAGGGAACGTAACTCCCGTAACTTTTTCCAAAATCCATATTCGCGTCTGGCGCGTAAAAAAGGTGCATCGGAGCTTAAAAATTTATCGGCGATCCGATGAAAGCGTACCCTTTGAATAATAAGCGATTCGATCAATGATGCGGAAAACCTTCGAGTAAATGTCACACATGACTCCGCACGCGTCGTTAAGCATTATCGCGGCCCCGGTGTGTTTAGCAGAATTTTATTCTTGTATATTCTTGTATATTCTACGTCCCCCTTTTTTGCCTCTCGTTTTCCACGGATTTCACGATGCATCTTATGAGTTTTTGACTTCCGATAATTGCAGTATATATACGAGGTATGGTAATTTATAAACAGCGGGAATTAACATGTTCATTTGGACACGATTATCCATAATTACATTGGCGAAAAAGATAAACGGAACAAGAATGGCGATTTTAGAATTTTCACAGACTCGATTTTTTAATCGATTCGAAAGAAGTTTTATATATATATTATTATCTCAATGATTTTACTAATAAAAATCATTTTGAAGATTCGACAAATTTCGATCTTACGATGGGACGGCATTTACTGTTCTTGTTTGAAACTGACTAAATACATCGTAAGATAACAGAGAACGGTGGTTTTAATACTCGCTTTTTTTACGACACGTTATATGCCGCGACGAAAAAACCTGGCTTTTGCCTTTTGTCATGATGCATGTGGTACGATAGTATAGCGAGAAACATATCCGTGTGATGCAAACAAAACTATTGAGCCTCGACCGATGCCCTTTAACGCATTGACTGCCCGGGGCTTCTTTTAGTATAAAATTTGCATTTACGCCATATGGCGTGACGCGACAGCCTATTTGTAACCCACCGACCGGGGTGGAGTAACGAGAGCTCCTAAATGCCATCAAACCGAGAGTGTTAACCGCCACGGGCTCGATATTTATGTCGCATGTTACACTAGCTTTGTCGTAAGGTTCAGGTAACAGGTCGATGATGGCTGTCACGCTTTTCTGTCGACTTGTCAAAAATTCAGAAAGAATAATTAAGCGAACGATGATGACGGGATTATTTACGATTGACATAAGTAATCGTACTTGTCAGTCTAGCTGAAATTTGAATTTGTAAAGAGACATTTTAAAAAGAGATTTATTTCGACGCTTAGACTCATTTCAATTTTTATGGAAATCGCGTAAGACATTTTAGAAACGTCCTGTGAACAAAAAATATTCCCTATTAAGAAGATCTTCAATTTCAATCACTGAAATGATTTATTTAACAATCCTGTTTTAATATAAAACTTTTTGGTATTAAATAAAATTTAATTAACATTAATTTGACATTAATATTTTATCATTCATAATTCATCGTTGTTTTCCGTGTTTTTTTTCTATTCGGAATAAATTTCAAAAATTTCTTGCGCGTGCGATTTTCAACTTTGCTCATTTCTCTTCTCTTCTCTTTGCTCGATCCTGATAGAGATGTATAAGGATTGAGAATAAATGTGATATACATATATATTTATGCATTATACAGAATCGGAAATGGAGATTTCCACGTCGCACAAACCCTCGAGCGATCGGAATCGCGCAAGGTGTCGCGAATTGCACAAACGTGGCCGCGATTTTGCGTCGTCAATCGGTTCAGAGTAATCGCAAGATTCCACAGTTCGCAATATTACAGAGTGCTCAGAACAGAACGTTTCTTCGAGTAATAAGTAACGCGATCTCTTCGCGGGTATGGCCGGAAGAGGGAGGACAGGCGGACGGGAGGGGCCAGAGGGTCGGACGACGGAGGGTAGTTGGCTTGCCGGCGATAATGCGCTCCTCTGTATTCCGTTGCCGTAGCGCTTCCCCATATCGATATGTTTCCTCTCTTCCCCCCGTTCCTTCCCCGCGACATCCCCCCGACCGACCATTTGGCCCCGCGTGGAGATCAAATGGCTTCACCGATTCGCGTTATCCCCAATATTCTATTTTTATTTCGAAATCAAATTTCGCGACGGCCGTCGCGATCTCGGCGTACTTTTACGATTCTCTTTCCTTCTCCCGGCGGGATGCCGAGGATTCCCTTCCGTTGTCGGAAAACTCGTCGGAAAACTGGATGGCGATTCGATCTCGATATACGCCATTATGAAGTGAGTTATCAGACGTAACAGCGTATTGAAATGTCAAATGAATATCCCCACAACGATTGTTAATGAATCTTCTAAGGTATGGAGCACATTTCTGTTTGTGTCTTTTATCATTTTTACGCGCGCGTTAATTTTACATCGCGAGCATTCCCAGAGTTTCGAGCACGAGTCTCTGTGCGCGAGAGCATTTTCCCGTTAGAGCGGCTGCTCTTAATTTTCCGAGATGTACTCTCCTGCGCCTTAATAGAAAAGAACTGTTTCCCTTTTACGTCACCATCCCCAATCGGGATGCTCCCGCGTTTATTAAAATACACCCTGTTTAATTTCCACGCGACGTTCTGGTGTTTGGAACGTTGGGAGATTCTCTGTCAGTTCAAGTGCTGAAGAGATCTGTGATCAAAGAAGTTTAATAAGTTTTTTTTCCAGTGGAGAACAATATTGCGTCGTCCACAACGTAGTGCATAAATACGCCATTCGTAATATCGGAAAATATATCCATATACACATGATTCTTTGACTGTCCCATTTGTAAAATTCTGCCGTTTCACTACGGGACTATGAGAATACAGAGATACTGTATCCAAAATCGTCGTTAAGATTCTTTTGGAAAGCTTTCTTCAGCTATAAAAATATATGTTCCATTGTCGATCCGCGGGAACGATATAAATGCGATCGAAAAATTTATATTATTGTCTATCCTCGGGTTGTACCGTTTGCTTGATTTCCTTATAAAATTCTTTTAAAAATGATTTTACCTGAAAGAGAGAGAGAAATTGATTTGGTGCTATTCGAAAGGAATCTATAATAATAATTCGTCAGCATCGCCATTGCGAAAAAAAATAGAGAAATATTAATACTTTTGTTATATCGATATTGATTGTGATAAAATGATTGATAAAAACTTAATCGGCTAATTTTTATCGATAATTTAGGAGGTAAAAGTTACATTTAATGAATACATTTAACGAATACATTTAACGAATACATTTAAAGATTTGTGATCTCTCTTTTCCTCTTGGGAGAAAAAAGGAATCATGTTTTATAAAATCTTTATTTATATATATATATATATATATATATATATATATATATATATATAAAATACAAACCGTCCTTATTGAGAGATTTTTTTCAGTTACTCCCCTGATTTATGGAAATTCCATATCCATATACACATGATTTTGCAAATCGCGGATGCAAATCTAGTGCGAATTTCCGGAAACGGTACGATGTGCGTGACATGTGTACGCGAAGGAACGGTATATGTCATCGCACAGTGCCACTAATTTAGGCAAGAAATGCATTATGTAGAATATCTTTAGACGTCTCGATACGAGTGGTCGACTGACTAGATGATGAACACCGGTTTAACTGAATCGAAACGATCCTCGTGGTATGGCAAATAATCTTCCATGATCATTCTTACGTATAATATAAAAATATAAAATATGATTGCACTATCGATATAGAATACACATACAAAACGGTATAAAATATATAAAAATCGTGAGACATGGATATACGAATGTATTTATATATGCCATGTTTTTAATTTTATCGTGCAATATTAATTATTAAACAACAATAAACAATAAACAGACAAGCCTTTTTAGAGCCAAAATTTATATGATCGCAAAGTAAGATACAAATTATTACAAAATAAATTTTGACTTTAACAAGACTTGTATGTTTATCCGTTGTTTGAAATGTAAGGAGCCGTAACCAAATTATTCGATATTATTAATTATTATTTACTGCTGTCGAGTATTTATATATTGTTATCTGAATTCATGTCATCTCAATTAAAATATTAAAGTATAAATTAATATCAATATTTTATTATATGTTTTTCTCTCTTTCTGTCCACAAACTTGTGTTATCTTATTAAATTAAATATTATAATTACGAACCATACACCTTCATACACCTTCTCTATTTCTTTCATACGTACCCTTGTTACTCTATTTAACCAAGTAACCCAAATAAAGTACAAACTTACATTTTCGTGTTCTGTGTTTTTCGTATGACATTAATGATGATTAACTGATGATGCATGATATCATAATAGTGTCAAAAAAATTAGAAAGAACCCTTTGCAAAGTGCAGAGTATCCTCCGCGGAATGTGTGCATTTCGAAAATAACTGGCAGGGTGTAAGCGTTTATCGGAAATGAGAGCGAAGCGACGATATCAAAAAGCAATTATCGCATGCATTGTCGCGACGCAAAAGCTACGCGCGTCCGGTTTATCAAACGTCACTGACGGTGGTCTCTCGTCACTGCGATAATCGAGTTTATCACGTTTCGCGCAAGCAGGAACATTACTTTCTTTGCGCCGATATCGAGATATTGACCCCCCCCCCCCCCCATCCTGGAAAAAGGTTGCTAATAATTTCCCCGAGACCGGCCCATACAATTACGCGGCCCATAAAACATAATGGCGTCTCGGGCGCCCGTGTATACACCCCGATATAATTCCGTGCCAGCGATCTCGACGAGATCGTTTCACCGACAGAGTGGAAGGAAGAAAAGGAGCGAGAGAAAGATGGACGGTTGAACTGAGATGGGACACACAAGACGAACGGAGAAAAAAGATCTGAGCAACAGTGACTGGCAAGGTAGTTCGCAGATTCGGTCAAAAAATAAAGTCAGTTTTATTGAGAAAGAGAGGGAGGGCGGGAGGAAGGGGAGGGAAAAGGGAGGAAAGAGAGCGGGGCAAGTCGAGCCAGTGGAATCGTGGGCATTATGGAGTCAAGTACATGTGGGCCAATTTCGAGGGTACGCGATGTGATGTGGTGCAGTGCGATACGGCACACTGATGGTGGTAGTGGGAGGTGAATGAAGGGTACGCCGCCTGCTGCTGTGATTTATCACGCCACGCCGCGCCACGCCGCGTACATACACCGCCATGATGATACATGGCAGAGAAGCGGGGCAAGAGAGAGAGAGAAAGAGAGGGGGGAAGAAGGGGGAGAGAGAGAGGGGCCTTCCGCCTCGTACTAATTGACGTCATCGATATTGGTATCCGTCGACGAGCAGATTACTCCGCCGTAAACAACTCGGCCCACCAACCCTCCTCACCCCCCAGTCACCAAGTCTCGCCGGTCCCCTTCCGGTAGCCGCTGCCGCACATTCTGCCTGGACGGGGAACCACTTTGCCATCAGCATCACCATCACCGCTATCGTATAGCGTGAATAGGGATACGCAGCGCACGTTGTGAGGCTGTTGCAATTCCGCGTGTACTGGTGACCCTATCCAGCGTTTGCCCTTTGGAGGAGACAGTCGTAGCGAAGGGCCCGAGCCCGTTTGCGACGTGTAGTTTGATATCGTGTTTAATGTGTTGGGGATGCCGCTGTTTTCAATTAACTCGAAATGGCGTAGGATGTTTTGCTTAAAAGCAAGGTGAAAGGAAGGGAAGTTACTAAAGTAGGGTGAGTCGGTTAATTGTGTGGTAAAAGTGACGCTATAAATGTTCTCCAATGATAAGGCTGATACAACGTGAAGTTGCTGTGATGATTTCGTTACGAATAACCATTAAATAAATTGTAATTATTTTAAATAATTTTTCTTTATATCTTTTGGTTCTATTGTTTAACAACAAAGTATTTATATGAATATTTGTTTATTACATACTTTCATTAATCAGGATTACATTATTCTATACAGAAACAATGAAGGAAATTGTATTAAAAAATTTTTGAGATTTATTTTAACTATACAGGATGATTCACGAAGTTTTACCTTGAGTTTTACCTTGAGGGAGGATATTCCCGAGATCATTTAGAACAAAAAATGTTAATATACAAATAGGATCCGATTTATAATTTAAAAAATTATACTAATTAGAAAATTGGGGAAAAAACAATTTTTAAGAATTTGTTAGAATTTTAATCAAAAGCTTCAAGAAAAAAGTTACAAATATAACAACATATGTTTGTTCTTGATATATCTATCTCCAATTTTCAAATTAGTGTAACTCCTTAATTACCGGACTTGTATATTAACATTTTTTGCTTCAAATAACCTCAGGAATATTCTTTAGTAGAGAAACTTCGTGAATCACCCTGTCTCACATAATTTATAAATCTTCATCTTCTTCCAACGATTGTGTCTTGCGCTAAGTACACGGTACTTTACTTATTTAAGGGGTCACTCCACTGTGATGGGTCCAAAAAATCGTAATTTTTTTTACTAATCGATAACAAATATATTCAAGTATAATATATTCAAATATATTCAATATATAGTTCAAATTTCACGCTTTAATATCACTTAGTTTTGCTGCTACACATGAATTTCTACTACGCTGGTCACGGCAAAAATCGACGCGCCGAAACTTTAAATACCTTTTACGCAAAACACGATTTATTTAGTCTGCGAACAAAAAATAAAAAAAACTACTAGACTGATCGCTCTGAAATTTCAGCATATTATTCAGCACATTAATGGTTATCGTCGGAACTAGAATAAAGTTCATGTGATTTTTTTCGACTTTTTGAAGCAAAAAATGATGAAAAAAAACATGAAATTTCGGAAGTTTATTTTCCAACGTCCGCCATTTTGTTAATTCGATAGATTTAATTCATTCTAGTTCCAATAGCGACGTGCATATAATTTCAAAATCTTTTTAGTTTGTCTGTTTCCGAGGCATAGTTTCTTCAGAATTGTCCACAGCCGAATAATTTTTTTTTTTTAAGTAGTACGTTTACGCAGCTGTATTTCTGGTAATCAGAACCAAATAATTACAAAAAAAAATTGTATGTACTTTTAAAATGTGTTAATAAAAATCTATAATATTTATATATTACAAAAACATTGTTTTCATTCCATAAAAAATTCCCAAATATTGGTAATTCTTCAGGCCGTCACAGTGAAGTGATCCCTTAAATCATTATACCTTATTTGAATCATTTAGATGTATACAATGTATCACAATGCGTGCGAAGTAACCATTAACATAAAACAGGATGCTCTAATAGAAAATATAAATTTTTCAGTGAATTTATGTATATAGTATATATATAGTCAACTTTTTTAAAACGACATCTTCTCTTTTTCTCAAGTTCAAATTTGCAATCCACTTAAATATTATAGGATTCCTGCAATTCAAATAACTATTAGACCGCGTTATAAAGGACCATCCCTCCTCCCTCGTCCGCACACACGCACACTTCACCAGCTCAACAAAGTTATAGTCTATCCAAACATTCCCTTCCGCCGTATCTGCAATCGCCTCGATAAAGAGAAAGGCTGCAGAGACCACTGACTTTCTGTCGCGGCAATGAATCGCGACTACCACACCCCCGGTATCATCTGTACAAGAAAGTATCTAATCCCCCTGATTCACTGTCGATGCCATCGCTATACACAACCCTGTGTGCTTTCTCCCTCTCTCTCTCTCTTTGTCTCTTTCACTATTCTCGAACAACCCCCCGTGCTGTCGCTCGCTCTCGCGCTCTTCATCGCCCTCGAAACCACCCTCTATCTCTCGTTCTCCTCATGATACACGCTCCGATATGAGAGAGATGGAGCCCGCCTACGAAACAGGGGCGCCACGGTCTTTAACTCGCAAATGTCCCGCGTTCACTTTGCCGTATTAGATTCTAATAGGGGGACACGCGCGCTGGCTGAGGGGATCATTCATGTTAAGAGCTCTTCGTCTCGTCGCGTCGCGTTGCGTTGCACTTGAGTTGTCTTAACTGAGTGTTTACGCGGTGGTCCCTGATTAAATCGTGCAACGGGCATCAATGCCAATTTCGACAACGACGAAATCATACCCATTCGATCGCGCGTACTATTCATTAGATGTGTGATGAAATTAATGAATCTGTTTGAAGAAATACGTATAAATGAATTGTATATAGATGCAGCGCATACTTTGACGCGGGATTGATGATGACAATGTCTTCAAATAAATGTCCGTAGTTTTTAATTTAGCTTAATTTTCCTTTTTTTTTATCAGATAATGATATTTAATATTTGGAAGGAATAAATGTGTCTCGGAGGAGAAAATCATGTTAAGTATATTAAAAATTAGCGCTTATTGGTCTTATTAAATAATATAATACACCATATCTTAAGTACGATAAAGGAATGTGTATAATATAATAACATAATGATAAACAGTTTCTCTTTTTCTATACAGAGACCTTCAGTGATTTTAAATTCAATGCGTATATGTTTATATATATTACATATATATTACATATGAAACACCTGTATCATTTATTAGCCTAGATTACGCATATACATCACCGGCAAATATTTCATCGCAAGAATTTATGCGAGCACCGACCGCGCGCATTACGGAGAGACGCTCCTTCCCGTGTCGTTCTGCGAGAAGGATATGGGAGTCACATTCGAGCAACGACGTTCGGTTGATCGAATATATTAACGTGCGGGCAATTTGTACAGCCTGACGGATATAACCCCGAGAACCATCGGTGGCAAAATGTATTCCGGGGATTACATCTCCCGAAATCTGCCGTTGCGCTATTAGGCGAACAAAAAAAAAAGAAAGAACCGCGCTCTCGCGTGCCCATACGGACGCGGGCGTCCGTAAGGTATACGTTTCGATAATGAAAAAGTTATAAATCTGGAATTGTGAAATGGCGGGCCGATATAAATCTTCATCGGGCAACGCTGCCAAATCCCTTCGTACCGCGTAAATCCCTTTCCAATATTGAAAAAAGTGATAGGTCCAGTATGTAATGATCCGGTATTACCCGAAACCGCGAGGGAGCGGTATCGATCTATCGTTGGTATTCCATTCGCATCGACCGCATCGTTCTCTACATCCTCCCGTGTATCCCAATTATAAGATACCACCCTCGAATAAAACAACCATGTGTACCAATGCTGCGCTGCGTGCAGTTGTATAATTTCCTTACTTTCGGATAAGCGACAGATTTATTTGAAATTAGTTTTTTCCCTCTTTTTTTACGACAGTGCTTGCGAATTTTGGAATCGATTCTATTAGCGGATGATTTTTCGAAGAAAACTGAAACACTTGGACCGCGATCTTTCGCGTAGGGGTGAAACCGCTGAATGTGTAAAGCAACAGCTGTAATCCGGCTGATATCACCATTTTTTCCCCTATCATATAGATATATATAGATATATGTTACCGCAGTTTCAGGATTGCCACACTCCTGAGAAACTTTAAAGGAAAATCGCACGATACTGCGAGATAACGCGGGATTCATCGCGGGGGTGTTGATGTAAACAAGCCCTCCCTTTCTCCCGATCTTTTTTCCCAGTCAGCCGGTCGCGCAAAAGAGTACGCGGGTATATATTGTCGTAATATTTCGAAAAACGCGCCGGCACTCCGAGATCCGGGGGCAATCTCGCCCTCGAAGATGGCATATACGCGGAGGTGAATCGCCTCTTCCCGAGGAAATCCGAGGTAATTGAATGCTAACCCTCCTCACCCCCGCGGCGCGACCCCTCGCCCGCGCTCTTGCTCCGCGCAACTCCTCCTCGCCCACCCTCCGTGTCGCGTCCCTCGTCTACCTCCCTAGCCATCCCAACCCCCGTGGGCTTCAGGGGGCGCCACGCTCGCACTCTCGCTCCCCCTTCGCCATCACTCACCGACACAGACTTGTAGCTTTCAATAAAAATGTAAATATGGCGGCGTAGAACGAGCCAATGACAGCGCTACATCGACGCCCGAGTCCGCGAGGGATAGATAGATAGAGAGAGAGAAAGAGAGTGAGATAGAGAGGGAGAGAAAGGGAAAACCCTGCCCTGCAGCAGGGGTTGAGGGTTTCCAAATGGGAAGCTTTCTCTCTCTCTCTTTCTCTCTCAGAGGGTCGAAGATGGCGAGGAAGAGGAAAAGGGAGACGAAGAGCAAGAGGAAAGCTTCGACTCGAAGCGGAACGCCGAAGGTGGAAGGCGAAGAGGCGGAGGAGTTTGCGGGGGATGCCCGGGGAAGAAGAAGAGGAGTACAAAAGCTCACACGGCGGACGGAAGGAGAGAGATAACTCTTCCATCCTTTCGCTCACCGTCACCGCGGCCTCACCCGAGTTTCACCCGTGTCTCACCCGGTGTTCCCCGTTCTTCTCCTTCCGTCTGGTGACGGTGAGAGGGGTAGCGAAAGAGGGGGACGCACCGCCGACATCCGCGAGAGAGCGACGCCGAGGATGACGCAGGTGCCGCAAAGCTTGACACGTCTCCGGCTGTTTTGTCACCTTCTTTTATCCTTCGAACTTTTTTACCGGCTACCTCGTTAGATGCCCTCCCTTCCCGCCTCCTCCATTCGCCCCGCTTTCTCGCCTTCCCTGCCCTGCAGTCGGGGCGCGTTGATGGAGTAAGCCGGGCAACGAGCAGGATGTTTTTTAAAATCGCGCCCCCGCGCGAGCGAGCCACTTTTTGCGGGAGTCATCGTGGAAGGGGCCCTCTCGGGGCGTCGACGGGCGATCGTGGCGGATTTCTTTTTTCGAGGGAGATTTTTCGGTCGCGGATTACCTCGCAGAGCGCGGATTTGCGTTTCCCACACCGGGGCGATACTTTGATCGATCTCTCGGTGTCAGCGGCGAACTCGAAGACAAATGTCTCCTCGCCTTCTTTTTCACGAAGGGATACTCGCGATGTAGTTTTGACGAGTGTCAGGATATTCGCAATGTGAATCGCGTAAAAAAGCCAATCTATTATATTAGCCCTTATCAGTCTTGCAAAATACCTCTCGTCAAATATATTAAATTTCTCTTCTCCATGTAACTACACTGAGAAAAATTTTTGTCAAATAAATCGTTTAAATAGTTAGATGGTTAATTTTACTTCCCGATTAAACGATGAATATCTTTATCCAATAAAATTGGTCGAAAATTTTGTATATTCGTTGTAATTTTCATCGGATAAAAGCACGATTTGATCGGATAAAATAATGATTCGTCTGTTATTATGTAATTGGCTTATCCGATTAGATAGACCATGATATTTTTCTCAGTGTAAGTATTTAAAAAGAGATGTATCTCCAATTCCGGAGATATAAACATGAAGAATTATATTATATTTTTCCCTTAAAAAAACAACGATTTTTAAACGAAAGACTAAATTATGTAGATTGATACTTCGGATAGAAGTGTCGTTTGCCGAATGTACAACGTGCAGTAGCAAGATATTACCTTGACTTGGGATTCCGACATCCCAAGGGCGTACGCCAATTTGGCGCGCTCCGGGCCGGCCAGGTACTTGGTCTGCTCGAAGGTCTTCTCTAGGGCGAAGATCTGCTGTCCACTAAACGTGGGCCTCGTGTGCTTCTTCTTGCCGCCATCGTGTTCCCCGGCGCCGCCGCCCGTGCCCGTCATCGCTTGCTGACAGCCCAGCTGTTGCGACACTGCAACATTCGCGTCACCCGATGAGTGGCTCCTGAATATCCGTTTCGCTTCGCTGCGAATGGAGTAATTAGCCTTCGTCAATAGCATAGGGCGGCGTTCTGTTTAATTTAGCTTAAGACGTAGCGAGAGAGATTAAGAAGAGATCACTTGAAAATTCACTTTGCAGTCGCATCTTACAGATTGAGAAATTTATTCTGCTTTTTTTTTTCAATGAAAATCGTCAAATTATTCTCTATAAACTTTTTTTATTCGCACGCTGATGCCATTTGGTAGGAAACACCGATCCTCGATACGGTTAAAATGAGAGGCGCTGAAATTCGACTGTGAAAAAACTACCGCAGAATTTTAATGTCACATCTACAACGAGCTGACTATAAACTTTCATTCCGTTTTCGAGCAATTGTGTGCATCCGATTGTACGGACATTCTATCGGGCCCCTCGTGATCTCTTTTTCGATTTGTAGAATTAAAGGGGAAACTGCAAGTCCCATCTGTGACTTTCTATCGTCACGACAAGTCATAAGGGGAAATATCGTCATATTTTACTTCGTTACACTAACACTAATATCCTGGATTACATAGATAAGCGAAGATAAGTGCATGAAGCAAGTGCGTATAACACGCTTATACTTTCTTAATAAATTTGATTTCGTTGTATTGCAAGTTATATAGCGTTGTATATGCTAATTATACAGCGCAATGAAATTTATTAGGAAGAAGCAACACTATTATATGCACTTGCCCCATATACACACTTACCCCCATTTGTTTTACGTAGGAAAAATATGTCTGCGATATATCTTAGAGCATAATTAGCTTCCGTGTTATAACCGTAAGAAGTATTTCATTTTAACCGCAGTTCGAAATTAATTCGCTATATTCTGGGAATTAATTACGGTCCTTATAACGTTGGTAATTAATACCGCAACCATTTGATATTTCTCTCTTTCATTGGACTCGCAGCTGATTTTTCTACGATAAATATCTTCTACTTCTTTAATTATTTATATTTTAATTACCGACCGTAAATTAGTCTTTGCGAATCTTATTTACAATCTGATCTGCCGTTACATATTTGCAATTCATACTATTCCATTTCGATAATTCAATTTTATTAATTTAATTATTATTTTTTTTTACAATATAAGTTACAATACTTACAATCGCTTGTAAAAACAGGCTAAAATGTGAATTTATACGTTATAATTTTTTTCTTCTTTATATTTTTCATGCTCTTTTCATGAGCACATTTATTTTAATGTACTTATTTTCAACATCATGAATGATATTCTTTATATCCTTATATTTAAACAACTACTAAAATCCACATTCAGATTACATTACTCTCTTCTTCAGTTTATTAAAAGCTGTTTTTATGGCACTTATATTTCTAATTTCTAATCAACGATTATTACTGAGCGTCAGCAGTATCATCTCGTAAAAAACCTTCCTAGATTAAACGGCTTTATCTTGTTTGCGCCGGCTGATTATTTTTAATCTCGACCACTCGGTCGAGCTGTCCAAGTCTTAATTAGATTGGAAAAAAGAGGCTCGAGAAAATTTTCCAGGGTAATCGACAGAGACACTCGAGGGGGATGTCTTCTGCGGAGACGAGGGGGCCGCACACGATCCGATGTGGCATGTGGGCGCGTATATACAAGGGGGCGAGAAGCGAAAGGGACTCGGAGGGGGTGGGTAGAAGGAAGGGTCGACGCGCAGGGTCGTCGTGACGCGGTACAGTGTGGGTTGTGGGACTTTAATTTAATAAAGCAATTTGTAACGGAATACGGAACGAGGCAATAATGGCCGGTCGGCGGGGAGGGTTCTAATGAGCTGCTTACCGCACTCCAACCCCGGTGCCTTCGACGGCCTTCGGGGCTGGTGTACGGTTCTCCGTTGTTGGATATCTCCCCATTCGTCCTACTAAGCCGCCGCGCATATCTCCGCGGCCGCCTCCGCAAAACCCGATAAGTCCGTGTTTTTATCAAAATTTGTATGCACCGCATACGGCGCGCTGCGGGATTTCTTTCGCGGTATAATTTCAGAATTGCTTCGCAAGATAAAGCGCTATCAGTGTCATTGGCGATAACGTGGTTCGTCAAGAAACTTACGAAAAACGATTGAAGCAAGACAATAAATTAATAATTAAATTCGAACTTTAATTACTGTGAGGAATTTATTAAGATGTCAAGATAAAATATTCCCGTCAATGTTAAATTTAACATTGTATAAAAGCTCGTAATATATTATTCTACACGGTTGTAATATTTATATGTGACGTTACCGGAGGACATTTTTAACAAAGAATGATGAACGATTCATTATAATATATTTTGTAACATATATAAAATATGTTGAGCAATATGTAACGAAGAAATATTGCGTTCTCATACGCGAAAGCTTTTTAATTAAAGGACTTTCTTGATTTTTTTAAACAAGCCAGATGTCCGGTTGTGTCCGGTCGTTCCGACGATTTATTGCCCGACTCTTTCCACAAAATATTTTTTTCGCTCGGAAATTCGGACCTGTGGTATGAAGTTTTAACGTATCTATCGACCATGCCATCCAATTGAATTTTCAAATTGAATGAATCCATCCGCCGAGTTTGTCCCGCGAAGAACTAGTTAATACATTAATGAAATAAACGGCTTGTTTCCGAGTTCCATATAAATTACGCCGATGCTGCTTACACAAATACAATCCACGAAAACGGACGTCCACTCGTTTGCGCATCATGTCGATCAAAGGACTATTTGTCTTCGGCACGTGGTCATATCTGTCGAAGGTATCATCCTCCGCTACGCCAACGGATTTCGGATTAATCTTTGTAACGTGTCGCGGCAGGATAGAGGGTAGCGAGGAGAGGGAAGGGAAGGACCATAATTTAATCAGCCGATTTAGAGTGAGCAAGTGACACGCGTGTCGCGGCCAGTGTATGCGAGTGAAATCGCTCCGGATAATGCGTATATATCGATACCGCCTCCACACGCAGTGTCGGGGATGGCATCGCCGCCGCGGATAACACTCCGATGTCCGATTAGACGAAGTATCGGCACGGCAAATTGATGCGTCCGCCCGCACCGTGTCGATGTAAATCAGCGGCAGGTGACCGTATCGGCGTTTCAAAAAAGAGGAACAATCAAAAACGAGACACCGTCCGGCCATTCGTAATATTCGTTATCGGCGAACGGAAGTCCGGGTGCGAGGCTCGGCGCGCTCGATTGCTCGATTTATACGGGGTGAGCGACCCCTCCTCCCCGCGCGCGCACGCGGTGTCACGGGACGTTTTATCCACCCGAGAGTTCAGGGCGAAACAAATCATTCGTGGTAAAGATGCGTCGCGATTCGGATATAGAGAGCGAAAGAGAGGGAGGAGATCGATAGGACAGAGTTTCTATTATTTCCTTTTTGCCAATATCAGAATTTATTCTTGTTTAGCTTGTGGCTGCTATTTCCACTTAGGAATTCTAAAGATTTTATAAGATTTTATATTATATCATGACAATGTTAGATTGAAAAATCTGTATCCCTTTAATTTAGTGCCACTGATCGATCCCTCATCAAGGGATTGAGCAACATCCAGAAATAATAGTAGATAGATAGCATAGGTGCTATATACAAATGTTCTAAAACTGATAAATAATCGACGCAAAGTTTACAAATGTTCTAAGATTGATAAATAATCGACACGAGTTGGTAAAAGTATACAATATTCATAGAAAATATTGTTAGACTACCAAGAGATCCAACTTGGACTGAAAATAGCTTTTCTCTAATTAATTGTTAAATAATATATCTTTATTTAGTCTGTGTGTAAAGTTTTGGATCACAAATATAATATGTATATTAGGGTGGTTCTTATTTTATACTATATCGAAAATTAAAAAGAAAATTTTTTTTAGAGAATAATAAGAATTAAATCCTTATTTTAGGACATTTAGACGCTCTTCGGCACTCTTTCCCGTTATCCGATTGAAATAAACTTTTATAGGAATTATTTTTTCATAAAATGGAACCATTTTAAGGGGTGAGACAAAAAAAATTTTTTTTAAATTTTTGATGTAGTATAAAATAAGAACCATCCTAATGTATATATATTTCTAGATATTAAGTTACAATATTAAGAGAAATATTTTCCGGAGCAAAACTGTCACTTGTGCTCTATCAATAATAATTATATTCAAGTGGATATTCAGCGCGATGCTTTCGTCGGAATAAAAAGTCAGGGATGACGTAGGACGATGGTCCGTCACTTCGACGTAATTGAATCGGATATCACTCGACTTCTAGAAAGCATGATCGGGCGCTCTTGAAGGGGCTGCTCGCTCCATCGACGACGTGAGTAATAACGGCGTGCATCGAGTCGACTGGCGTCCGAGAGAAATGTTTTATCGAGTGTGCAAAGTGTGTTGTCACCAAAAGTAAATGGATGCTTAGTTAATTCGAGCTAACGAGACCTCCCCGTCACTGGTCACACGAGATCCATTAACGGTGGTATTGACACCGATCGAAGGGTTGCGATCATTAACGAGACTTGCAAGAAAGAGAATGTATTACAAGTGAAGTTACGTCGATTCTTCTGCATGCAGGTAGAATCCAGAAATTTAAGTAGCAAAATTAATTCATAAAATTAAAGTATAAAATTATATTGAATTATAATGTTGTTTAATTTCAAATAATTATTTAATTTTTATTTTATACGTGAAATTTTTATATGTAACTCTGTGTGCATAAAAATAATTTTTCGGAAGTAAATTTTTTGAGAAATCAGTCGTCGAGGCTGTTCTTGATTTCTACGTCTCTCCGTGAAACACACTCCGAAAAAGTTATGGAAGCCAGATCGTGGTCGACTTCTCCCTACTAGGCTGATTTGCTCTCCATGGATATATCGTGAGTAATAACAATATACATCGGTCGGCATGGACCGCCACTGGAATCTCGTCGCGTCAGCGACGTTTTCATTACTGGGTTCCCTTACGTGACGCTTACCCGGGTGAGTTTCATGTCCATAAAGCCCACCAAATGAGGAGGCGAAGAGAGACAGGACTGGTGAGCTCGTGAGGAGGAAAAAAAAGGGGGAAACACGGAAAAGAACGGATGACGACGTGAAAAAAAGTGTAGAGAAATGAGCAGGAAAATAGAGGAAGGAGCAGCAGGAATAACAGTGTACATCGTATCTAAACAGAAATAAGGTGCACGATATCCGACGTTCTCGTTATGGGAATGGGAACGAAGGGAAGAACGTGCGGATGGATAGATGCCCATCATTTTTACGAGAAATTCGTGTTTTATGCATAGGATAGAATTTTATGCTATACGGGAATGAAATCGGAGTGTTATGAGAGGATTTTATACGGGAAATCTTGTGCATGTGTGGACTACGAATTAATACCAACGAAAATTATGTTGTAAAAACGTTATTAAAAGTTTTAATAATTTAAAAGTTTATCAATTAATATTGAGGTTTAGAAAAAATGTGTAAGTCGTTACAAAAAATTTTGTGATGTTAAAAATATAAAACACGATAACAAAAATCATTAATCAAGATTACAGGAGTCTAAATTTAAGTTTCTTTGTTTAAATTTTCAAAATCGTATTTCTTAATAAACAATTTAAAAATTTTTGAGAAATAAGAGGAATGCCTTTGTAATTTTCCTTTCTAACACTGTTAAAAAACTGATGTTCTTTTTAATTTTATATATATATATATATATATATATATATATATATATATATATATATATATAAGTCTTTCTCTAATTAGCTTTGGAAAATTGTTGGTATAAACACTAATCAATTTAGAGTTCATGTCTTGTCGACCAAATATCGACGTCGTCGCTTCGCCATCGGTACGAGGAAAATAAGGGGGCGGGAAGGATGGAAGTTGGTCCGAGCTTATCTCGGGTATAGTTGTAGGTTGGGTGTAGTTGTACCCTGATATATATGGTGTGGAGGCATAAATAGACGACGGTTCCCGTGGCGATCGTTCGGCGATGCCTCGCGAGGGCCATGAGCCGATCAACGTTTCGCTCCGGAATATAAAATATACCGGGTAGCCGGTGTAACTCTTACGTTTCGCGCGAAAGGGGGTGCGCGCTGGTTCCTCTGTCCCCTCTTCCATCGCCCCACGGGAGGAGGATTCGACGGAGGGACGAGGAGGAATCTACCGCAATGTATACCGTGGGCGGTAGAAAAGGCAGGCGCGGATGCTCCGATGCCGCAGTTAAAATATTGCCGGAGTTATTCGCGCGAGTGTGGAAAACGTAGCGCGCGGGGGAGGAGGAGGGTGACGGAGATGGGGCGGTCGACGGCCGGCGGCGGTCGCTCCCAGGGGTTGGGGGCAGGGTTGATATTGAATATGATGATATCCCGGATCCGACGCCGCAGCGGACTACCGCTACCACCCTCTTATTTGTCCCCCCCCCGTCCCCTCCCTCATGGTTCGTACGACACACTCTCTCTCATCCTCCCCTCTCTCTCTTTCTCTCTTTCTTTTTGCCGATATACCGCGCGGCGGCGAGCACATTCGAAACATGCGCCCACACACTTGCCTCCACACGGTGTGTCCACGCCCGCGTTCCACACGCTTTTCTTACACCGCGGCACATGTGCCGTCCCCCACAAAGGCTTGATGTATCGTACTGTCTTTCCTCCGTCTCTCGCCTTCACTGCCATCGCTCTCCGTCTCCGTCGAAAGGGGAACGAGACGGGACGTCACGCCTTCACTCACGTGTTCCTTCACTTTGTTTGTGATTTTTCTCTCTCTTTTTCTTTCTCTTTCGCTTTCTCTCTCTTTCTCTCTCTCTACGGTGCCCTTAATCGTCTTCTCGTAAGGACGGGGGTGTATACACGGCAGCCGTACTACCATCGGAAATGTCCCATCCAGTATGTATGTCGGAGGGGATCCCGCCGGCTAATTGAGCGTGAACCATCCAAGTGCCCGAGGGAATGCGAAGGGAGTGTGTCGGCACTTGATAACGATCGGGATCGACCTGCTACGATCGGCGTTGCCGGTGTCTACGCGATGATCGTATAGTCGATAGTCTCGTATAACCTAGATATGAATGGCCAAGTTCCACAGATGCCTAACTCGTAATTTGTAACATTTTATTGCGAACTTCCTCCGCATACAAGGAAGCAATCAGTTAGATATCAAATTATGTAATAAATTTATTTAATACATGAGTGACTAAAATAAATTATAATTTTCTGAATAATCATCATTACGTCGAGATGCCCTGCATGATGTTATTTTTTATTAGATTTTAAAAAATGCTCGTGTATCTCCTTGATTTTAATTAAATATAATAAATCTGGAATTGGTAATGTGCTTTCGAATCAAACATTAAAAATTTTGAATTGACCTACCTCATTTAGCTACTCATGCGCTCGTTTCTTTGCCACAAAATTGCATGTAAAAGATGATGTATATTAGTGTAAATTGGGAAGTAATAGATTACACGAATATTTGCAATTCAATTAGTAATTAGTATGCGTTGCATTATATTGGTGAAACTGTAAACTCGATAACTCGAATTAATTTTAAATTCGACGTTCAACATCCCTTGCAACAAGCACGGCACAATTTTGTCTAACTAGCTTGTAGAATTACATTTTTCGCGAAATTCTACATAATTTCCGTACTATAATTCTGTCAATTCCCAATTAATAACTCTAATCACTCTGTAACATCTATATAAGTATCGCATATTTATAGATAATATGCACGCATGCATAATGACTGAACAATTATATTTGTTTAGCACACCCAATATCTACATATTTTATAATATCGTATATATAATATTTTATAATATTGCATGGCAGTTTTCATTCCATAATTATTCCATTATTCAGCACACGAGTCTATTAGCTTTCTAATTACTGTTAGAATACTTATTTGAAAATTCGAAAGAACTAAATCCTCGATAATTCTCGAGCGAATTAATGTATATGTAGCAAAAGGGCTATTGGAGACGTGTCTTTTGAAGTGGAGTCAAATTTTTCGTTTATATGTCATCTTCGTGTCTCCGTTCACAGATTGAGGGCTCCCCCTCTCGTTCTTTTCGTGGCTGCGGGCCCTTCGCTCCTTAACTTCCTTTCCCTCGCTCTCCGCGCGCTACGACAGTTTCCACGCATTTTTTAAATTCCTCCCCGCAGGCGACCCACGCCGGGAGAGTCGCTTCAAACGACTTTCCGGGCACACCGTTATAAACGGAGACACGTTCGGCAGCACGTGTTTCTTCACTTCGGCCCTGTGATTTTCCTGCCGCGAAAGCAAACACACGCAGCTGTCGCGATGGGGAAAGGTAACGAAACATCCGCAGGCGGTTGAGACGACAATGCGTGTATTTAGAAGTAATGATATATGTTTCTATTGCCGAAGGAATAAGATGCTCGAAGAAATGCTCAAGCAAGATAAAAAGATGAAAAGTCAGACAGATAAGACAGGAAAGATACGGACGTTAAGAACAAAGTTTTTGGAAAGTGAGGCATAGTTAATTAGACATGGTAGGTCTCATTCTAAGAAACTCTAGTGATCAATAAGTTAAGTTTTATTTAAATATAATTATGTGGTGAATCGTGTTCAGTATCGTAATATGTGAATATTCAAAACGACATTTTCCCTATATATGTTATTATATTATATTATACTATATATATTATGTATATACTTATATGTGTGTGTGTGTGTGTGTGTGTGTGTGTGTGTGTGTGTGTGTGTGTGTGTGTGTGTGTGTGTGTGTGTGTGTGTGTGTGTGTGTGTGTGTATTATATATGTATATAAAAGATGTAGTACGTGAGAGATATTGAACTTACATGTGTGCAATCTTGCTCGCCATGCAAGAGGATCGCTGACTAGTCCCTGAAGGCCCGGCCAATAGACAGCAGTGTGTCGTGGTTCCGCTCTTTGTTGAAATTGACTGATACCTAGGGAGATATACAAATGAACATTTACGTGCGAATTTTACTTAAGACCGAATATTCTGAAGTCTGCACGAATCAATGGGGCTGCACACTTTTCTCAGACAGTCTTTACGACATCTTTTAGATATGCATGCTATCTGTGATTCTCAATATTCCGTTTACAATTAGTAAATAACATTGTCTTAGTTAGTCTAACAACAATACTAGTTAATTCCTTACCAATAACAAGATACAAAAAAAATATAATTGCAATTTAAATATTAAATTCCAATCCTTAGATCCTAAGAAATCCCATAATTAGTGATGTGAAAAAAATATCTGTGATCACATACGTACACTGAGAAAAATTTCTTGGTCTATTTAATCGGATAATTCAATTACATAGTAACAAATGGATGTATCCGATTAAATTGTATATTTGATAATCGGACATATCCGAATATCGGTTATGTTAAACGGATATTCGGATAAACCGATTAAATATATAATCAAATAAAAAAATAATCTGATAAAATATACACTAAAAAGAACAGTAATTGGAACGAAAATGTCGTGTGGAAAAGGGAGATAAAGACAAGAAATTAGAGCCAATAAATGTTAGACATAAGATATTTATTTAATTTTAAATACTAAATCAAAGTATAACCTAAAAATGGATAACCAACATTTCATTTCATTTCTTACGATTCGTTTGTGTTTGTATTTTGAGTACGCATGTTACTCGTTTAGCCTTTATAGTCTAACGTTAACCAATGTCTGTTAATACACTTTTTATGTCACTCATAATTCACGATTCACGTATAAAATTTTACACAAAATACAACGACCACTGGAAACGTGATCTTATGTGACGAATGACGCAATTCGCGTTCGCGTATGCACCCGATTCCGCGGAATCGGATGTATTTATTTCTCTTCGGCAATATTCGTTGTGCAATTTCAACGGTTATCATTTTCATCGGACATTATAAAATCAGGTATAGCATTATCTCCCTCTTTCTTTTCCGATTAAATTGTATATCCCATTGTATATCTTATCGTCATTTTATCCGATCTTACTGATCGTTTTATCCGATGAAAATATACAAAGACCGACTAATTTTCCGACCAAATTTCATCGGTAACTACGTTTCATCGGATCAAGGTATCCATCATTTAATCGGAAAACAAAATTAACAATCGGAAACACTATTTCATTGGTTTATCCATTGATTAAAATTTTTCTCAGTGTAGTTAATTCCTTACCAATAACAAGATAAAAAAAAAATATAACTGCAATTTAAATATTAAATTCCAATCCTTTAAGAAATCCCATAATTAGTGATGCGAAAAAAATATCTGTGATCACATATGTACTTTTCTTTGTGAAAATAAAAAAAAAAGTATATCGCGTATGATATTAATAATCATTCGCGTTATTAATACACGGTTGATGTATATTTATAACTGATATTGCGATTAAGCAGATAAGTGCAGCGGATATAACATATGCTTTGGTCCGGTGTAGATAACGATATTGGATTTACGATAATTCAGATAGCAGCGCATATTGAAGTAATAATCAAAGGAAGCTGTAAAATGCAACGGCGAGATGTTAGAACGGGCACGCGTTTACTGACCGAGTAGAACAGCTTCTTCGGATCGATGTCGGCCAAGTCGTCCCGTTTCTCCGTAAACCGCTTTATTAAGCTTCAGTTTTTTTCCCCGCTCGTTTCCACATCTACGCGATTTATTTCACATTTTTATCATACGCTATTTTCATACAACTCGCATCCGTCTGGAATATGCAAGCGGAATTTAAATGCCGCAATTTTATAAGCCACGCGACCTCGCGACAGATTTCAATCTCGCTCTTTCCCCCTTTCCTCCCTCCCCACAAAATAATTAAACATCAAATTGAGAAAATGTCCGTTGTAGTATTAAAATAGTTACAATTTTATTTGCAAATAGTTGCAAATAAAAATTAAAATAGTTGCAATTTTATTCGCGACTCTTGCAAATCGTATAGTTTCGATCATTAGGTCTCAATTATTTGAGAATGGTTTGAGAATTGGCATTGCATACAATTTGAATAATTTAATTCGCGTCAAAAGTATCGAGAGAGATAAACACGGACGAAATCGATTTGAAAAAAATTATTGAAGGATCTCTCTAGGACAGTTTTCGTTTCTCGTTTCCCGTTGGTTTAATTCGACGGAAATTTGTATCTACCGAATCTGGTGTTTTAGTCGAGATTATCGACCACATACACACATGCACACATGATGCCAATTCGATTCGCAGTCTCGAGAGAGTTTCCCCGGCAACTCTCGCTATGCGGAGACCTTAATGATCCAACCTTTCGAACGCGAGAAATTAGTCGACTTAAGCCGGTCTCTATGCGAGGTAACGGCGGCTGAGATATCGAATCCGTAAATACCGGTCGTTGGGATCCGACGGACTTTTTGCACGGATTAAGGGAGATTAAATTGATCTCTCTGACCGATCGAAACGCGCGAATCGAATAAAAGACACGACGGAATTATCATTGCTCGCATCTCCAAGACTTATTATTGTCTTATCGTCCTTGTGAAAAAGACATATGTACGTGCATTTATACGTATTATTACGTATCTATTTCTGAGAATTTTTATGCTTTATCACTTTCAAAAGTTAATTCTTTTCTTCTTTATTTCTTTCAACAAATTCATTCTGTTACACATCATTTATTAATCAAATCAATTTTTTAATCAAAACCACAATCATAAACAATTTAATTTTAGAATGCAATTTTTTCTTCATTTTTCTCTTGATTAGAAAAATCGGCAATGATTTCATTGCGTTTGTAGACCGAAATTCCTTACCTTGTTGTTTTAGTATGTCACGCTCAAAATACTTTATTCACAATCGTTAGAATATTTATAAAAAGATAGACACCATTTTAATTTATCCATCAGGATGTTAGTGGAGAAGGATGAAAGTATCTTATTGAATAATAAATTTCCTTACACGAATCTTTTCACGAATCTTACGCAGAATTGTATCAATGTATCGTTTTGGTGAACCTAACAAGACGTATACCTTCGTAGTATAATTTTGGAAAAATTATTTACACCCACGTTTAATTGATCGTCATCATACAATGGTCCACGTATTCTCGCAACCTTTCCCGCAATATTTCATCGGGGACATTCATACGTCACTTACTAAAGAAAATCATCTAACGATCGCCGTCTACATTCAGAAATTAGTCATAGTAATCACGATTGAGAGAGCGTTGGCTCCCAGTTGTGTGGGCGCGTTTAATTCGTTTCGGTTGCGTGTTTCTATCGGCCGTCTACGCTTGTCCGTCCGAATAATAAAGCGTCATTTCCATTTTACCGTCGACGACGAGAACGGGAACGAGAATAATGGGATACGCGCGATACCGCCATCCGATCGCCGCTTCTTTTGTTCGTTACGCCGAAATCAGACGGAATTTATGGGATCATAAACGGCTAAACCCGCGCACGCTCATCAACAAAAATATCCGCGATATCATGTTCTTTGTCCGCGGGCCCACGTGGCCGGGGCCCGGCGAAGGAAAGGAGTGGAAAGGTGAAGTCTTCTTGCTTCTCAAAACGGACCCCCGGCACGCGCTTTTACGACGCCTCGAGAATGCCGTGAATCGGGCAATTAAAAGCGTTTATTTTTAAAAAATGTATATGCCCGAATACCCTCTCAATCTTAATTACAGATGCTTTGACAATTAATCTCTGAAGAAAGTCTCAAGATAGGCTGTTGTCCTTTGTAGTTTTTTTAACGTTCAATATTAAATATCTCTGTTAGAAACGCGTTAGAAATAAAATTTTAAATCAAACACTTTTGTTGTTCGAAAACAAACGTCACTTAAGATTAAGAATCAAATTTGCAGTGCGGAAATTTAATTCGTAAGAATCTCTACATGGAGAAAAAAGAGCTATCGATGCGTCAACGCTGAAAAAAAAAGAGGTTGCTTTAAATCAAACTAGTACATCCTACGTGTATATATGCAGTACGTCGCGTTTATTGAAAGGACTGCTACCAATCGGGGGAAACACAGTGCGCGAGCGTCGGTTATAAATATTTGACGCACACTGAATATCGCGGTGAATAAGGTATGGATGCGACGTCGACGGACGAGTAAGCGGACGAAATATTTATCGTTTAATACCGCACATTTTGATGGGCTTTTTGTCATTTATACAGCGGCGATCGGCAGTTTCGCGCGCGCCGTCCGGCGAGAATTTAATTAATGACCATCGGTGTAAAGCGTACGCGTGCGAGAGATCGATCGGTATTAGATGTCAATTAGCGGCGCGCGTTGCGAATCGCATAATCGCGATGACGATAGTGTGATGCGACGTGAAAAAGAAGAGCGATTCTCCGTACTTTGTGACGCGATTATAAGTATTTTTATATTCTGCACAAATCGATAATATGCTTTTGATAATAACAATAAATCGGTTAAATTATTTTCTTCACGCGTATGTTGTACGAGTCGTAAGGTTGGGAAGTGTTACTCGTAACGTTATTTTTTTCGAAAACGAATATTAGTAACGGCGCTTAAATTATAACACTATAAATATATGTACATATCTGTGTGTATTTACCTTAGACTTATATTATAATTATTTAATAAAAAAGCATTCTCAAAATAAATTTTATGTTTAACTTTAGCCTAATGTTAATATTACGAAAAAAAGTAAGAAAGTAGCGTTAGTTTTGTATGATGGTACCGTTAACGAACGTTATCGTTACTTTTATTAAAAAAACTAACCATATTACTTTTTTATTTTTCCTTAATACTAATTTATTAAATTATAATATAAGTATAATGTAAATAGATACAGATTTATATTTACAGCGTTCTAATTTAAACGCTGTAACCAATTCATAACTACCGAGAAAACGGTAAGGCGTAACGGTAACGGCGTAAAGTTTCCAACTCTGTACGCGTCACGTAATCGCATCGCGATACACGACGTGAATAAAGGAGATAGCTCTTGATTTTAAAGATAACTTTGACAAATTATCTGTCTTCAAAAGCTCCATTTTTTAAACTATTTTATTTCAGTTAGTTGAATCAAATCGCGAGTCGCAATGCAGTCAAGTGCGTGTTATTGAATAAAACGCGACGATGTATTTTAGTGAACGAAATTTATACGGAATATAAATACACTGTACGCATATATATATATATATATATATATATATTCAGCAGAACAGTATACTCATACATACATATATATATATATATGTATCCAGTGGCCGTATAATTCTAACATCCGCCACCGAATTTGCGTCGTAAATACGAATCACGTTGCTCACCGTATTTGTAATCGACGTAATCTGTCTAATACGACAATGAAGTCGGTTACCCATTAAACCGTTATTGAAATCGTATACGATTACGGCGAATTACAATGGGGTAGTTTCGACGCGCTACCGTAAACCATATGCATCAAATGCCCGGGTGTGTTGTACACCACGCCAGTTTGAAACACAGGCAAATATCGCAAATGCATTTGACAGGATTACACAATAACGATATATGACTATTTTATTTTGCCGTGCTAAAATTCCACATGCGCGTTCGGATGTTGCGTCACGTACGTAAAATACATGCGCACATGTTTCAAAATACTCGATATTTTCATTTCAAAGCACTTTCGCAAAATGTCCGGAAAGACGGCAGCGTTTATAAGTCAATATTAGTGTGTAAATTTTGAAAAAGTGCGTACAAGGCACTATTGTGAGATTATTCGGTCGTGCTAGATTTGCAAACGTAAATCTTTTGAAAAACCCGAATCCGATTTGCATATTTTAACATTCAGTTCATCTAATTGGATTGAATCTTGGCCTTTCGTGCGAGTAAATGTGTTTAAGAAATGTCTCGCTTCTCTTTCGATTTAAATAGTCATTGACCGCTCCTAAATTTATTCACCAGATAATTCCGTTTATTGCAAACGTGCCACTTAAATACAGTCACCGACGGCAACTCGATTGCGCAGGAATTTTCAGAATTCCTCCATGAATCACGTAGTCTCGTATTGCCGTATGAGAGAAGACTGTCGAAAGATGCGAGTCGCGAGAAAGGTTCTGAGATTTCGCGAGGTTTTGCCTAAAAAGGGGAACGAAACCGCCATAATTTATGATATAGAAACCGAAACAGATGTCACGCAACATTTTCGAGGTTTCTATTACAGACAGATAAAAAATGAAAGACACACGTGAGGAGGGTACATGGCGTGTCGGGCAGTTCCTTTTCCAGGATGACGTGAATATCTGCTTTCAAGATAAACCTATCGCCTCATGATATTCGACTCCAACGGGTGTCGCTCTATTACGTACACCTGCATAACTGTCGTCTAATTTTGACACGAGCGCGGATTTCCGGAACGAATGTCCGATCTTAATTTCTACGAGACACGCGACAGCAAAATTCATACGTTATGATATTTACCTTTGAAATCGATCAGACGGAATCGTGCGAAAAATTTTGCGTAGAATCTTGAATAGGGCGAAGCAGCAGCAGTAATAACACGATATCTTCGTGAAAAATTTGCAGGGTGTAATTCGTCACGAAGAACGACACAAGAACTGCGATATTTTTGCGGCCAACTTTCCAAAATTGAATTGCGTGCGCACTGTGTCGCATCCCGATATGATTCTCGTTTCTTTCTGCTTTTTTTCTTTTTACGAAGCTAGAGAATGTAGGATATATTTACGGCGAGTCTTAGCGCGGTTACATTCTATGTTATAGCAGGATTTACTATCGTCTTTATTTTTCGAACGCTGCGCGAGGTCTCTTCTTTCGTACACGGCATTAAATTTACACATATCTCGTTTTATCGTCACTTTTTATCATCACCACACCGCGCTGCTCAACGTCCGTTTACTGCTGCAGTTTATCGTAACGCGATCTTTTTGTTCGTTCAACCGCAAGTGGACCAGAGGTTCGTGCATCCTCTCGCGGAAATCCGAATTCGCCACCAAGCCGCGTACCAAACATGGTCGTCAGTTGGTTAACCCGCAATATCCTAACTTCCGCTCGTATATGGTCGCCCTATTTGGCTATCAAATAATTCGCGTCCTATTGTAAACATCTACTGTAACCATCCGCGGTATAATATTGTGCCCCCTTTTTCCTTAATTCTTCTAAGTAAAATGAATCAATAAAATCTGTACCTTGTGTGACTCGGTTTTCTAAAAATTTAGAGACGATTAAAAGTTTGTGGAAATTTAATGACAAGAATTGAAGCAAGGATAAAATATTGTAATTAAAATGATAGAGATGTGTGGCTAAAATATATTGAAAGTACAATGCCTTGTATAAGATAACTATTTGTATCTTTGCTTAAATTACATGAAGTTTTTTATCTAATTATCAGTACTGTGACAGAGAAAGATAATAATTTTTATAAAACGTATTAAAAAATGGAGCGAAACGTACGCATATATCATATTATCGCGCGATAAAATCGAATATTCACGATGCCTCGATTAGCACATTTCGACATGCGAAACGTATGAATTGGAGGATATATTAGCGCGCGCTGTTTAGCGATTCGTTATTACGAAGCATAACCGCGCTCTGTCGGGAGCAAATCATTTAGAAATTTAATGTCATGAATGTTAAGTAACGTCCCTCGTTTGCGTCGCTCGTTAATGTACCGAGGGAGAGCAGGTAATTCGGTAAGCATAAATTTTGGAGTCGCGGTTCCTTCTGGTCAATATTTCAATCAAAGGTACGTCACAAATCTTATTTGTATTCTTGTTTTTATTTAATTTGCCATTTCCGCGTTAAAACGAACTTCTCTTTTGACCATTCACAATTAAAAATGATTAGAATCGAGTGAAGTGACGCTGTTTAATTAATTCTGTAATAATTATTTCATGATATGAGGGCTGCTATTCTTATTTGTATTACTCGTTCAAGATTTGATAAAGCTTTTTATTTAGAATTATTTTTTGCGCATAGAAGAAATACTTTTTAAAATGCTTCTAAGATATTACTATGTTTGTATTATCATTCCAAGAGAGTTTTCAATATAATATTTGTTAATTATGTGAATGTTACATTTTCAAATCACTGCATGTGGATTGATAATATTTTCAAATTACTACATTTGGATTGATAATATTTAGATAACATTTCTGCAGAAGGCGCGCGATAAAGTCATTTTAACAGATTATAGATTGTAAAGCGTGATACCGACGTGATATCAGCGTTTATAAATTAAACCCACGTTTCCGATATTACCCACGTTTGCGATATTGTACGACACGTTATTTGTGTGAGCAACTTCATAATACGACCCTATCTTCCCTCCGTTGTAACATCGGCCCCCCTTCCCCCGATAATTCTAAAATTGATGCCTGAATACATTCCTGATAGCCGAAGAATGAAAAGGAGAAGATTTTCATAAAATGTGACCCCTTAAAAATTTATAATCCTCATTCCAAGACGAATATTTTTCTTTGAACATAGTTATAGATATTAATATCAGTGATATTGTGATATTTTAAATAAGACTGACATCTGAATGACTGCATTTTGTAATTTTTTGTTTTGACGTAAATTTCTTTTGAATTATATTAGCTCTTACATTTTTGTGAACTCGAACGTCGTTGTTAATGCCAAATAATTTAGTGTCAAATATTAATAATACGCTCTGCATCATATTTAGCTTAATGTATACGCGAAGTTAAACCGTTGCACGAAAGCGCTCTTGAACGTGACATCTTTTCACAAGCTTTCAAGGCGATGACAAACGCCTTCTGCTTTTGTCGCACGCCACCCGATGGAAAAGTTATGCATTTGCAACATCACAAACGAGGTCTTGATGGTCGCAGGCTGTCAACGACAAAACATGAGGAAGTGACGTTGTAAAAGTGAATTGAAAGCTCATGCATTTACGTCAAAAAATGTATTTCATAAAGAAGCACGAGATTCTGCATTATAAACTTTTCACATGGCACAAAAATTTCAAGGAAAATTGCATCTTTAAAATTATTAGAACGCTGCAATCATTTCGGGACATTCACAATTTTCTTCAGAGAATTTTACGTCTATCTTTACGAGTCTTTATATGCGAGCTCCATTTATCTCGCCGATAAATCAAAAGCCGCAGTTGATATTTATCTCTTCGTTAGACTAGAATGGATTAAAATAGGCGATAGTGATTCACGCGAGTCAAAGTGGAAAATCAGACTCCGACTATGTAAATCCGTGAATTATACGGCGGGACCGATCGTATCGAATGCACAGATAGTTTCGTAATAGATTCGTAACTCCTAGTCGCGCTTTCGTCTGGCCCGCGGTTGTTCGATCGACCGCCCTTGGTAATTCTACGATTAATGCGTTCAATCCATCCCGCATTACATGCTATCGCAGCACGCGACGATTTGTGCGTGGAGAACGGTGGTTTCCTCCCTCCCCACCCCTCCCCGATTTTCTATCGCAAACTCGCGAATGGCTACCGAATTGTTACCGTTGCAGATGCTACTAATATCTACAAACATCAATAACCCTCGACGTTTATTTCCGTTTCACGTTTACAAAATATTTTTGAACAATATATTTTTCCACCCTCCTCGATTGCTAGCTCCTTTATCATGAAATCACATTGTCGTAAGAAAAATTTATGTGTTGAAGCTTTATATTTTTTGGAAAAGCTACAAGTTCATCGCAAAAAAAAGACACATAATTAATCACTATATATTTGTTGTTAAAGTTACTCTCGATATATTTCAATTTCTTAACGATATTCTGATTTCTGTCAAATGGTAGTTGTCATTAGAATTAAATGCTACAATTTTATGAGAATCAACACGATTTTATGAGATTTTACAAATTATGATCTTAAATGTTACACAAAACAGCGTATACAAAATAATAAATATTGTCTTTATACGTTGTATTTATCTTCTGGAAATTTAATTAACAGTTTCAAGAATTTAACAAGCAATGCTGAATTTTGATGCGTCTAAAACATATTAGATAGGAGAGAAGGAATATATTTATAAATGACATATTTCGTAACTTTAAGTATTCTGATCATATTCCAAGCAAGCTTCCCACATTTTTTTTGTTTTCCACATTGTTCTCAAGAGAATGCAGACAGAAAAAAGCTAAAACTTTTTCGAAAGGAAGTGATTCAAGTGATCAACAAATCAAATTCTTTCCTTCTTTCCATAACGTTCATTCGTCTGGAACGAATGAGTCTGTTGACTAATCATGCAACCGCATCACCCGCATTTAAGTTATCGAACTTAGGAATCTAATAGTACGCACCCGAGGACGCCGTAAAGCCAGCGTGCATGGCGTATCGCGGCGCGGCCATGTGCTGGGGATGCGGGGTCGGTGGCAGGGTCGCGTGTGACGGCGGTACCGTCGTCTGGGGATGAACTGTTGCCGTCGGTCTCGAGAGTATCGTGTCGATGCCGTGAGGGTTGCTGCCGACGGAAGTGATGGAGGTCGCCGGGCTGTGCTTGCCACTGCCGGTGGGCGACGATTGCCCCTGCGTGATAGTGGATAATGGCACCGTGATACGTGGCAATTGAAGGCCGCCCTGTTGCTGCTGATGCGGCGGATGATGCTGTTGGTGCGACTGCTGCTGCTGCTGTTGCTGCTGCTGCTGCTGTTGATGCTGTTGCTGATGCGACTGCTGTTGCTGCTGCTGCTGCTGTTGCTGTTGATGCTGACTCCTCTCTGCCATAGAATGTAGAGCTGCCAGCGGCTGGCTACCGAGCATGCCACCCCCGGCGGCGCTTAGATTGAGAAACTGCAAAACATGGGGCGCGGCCGCCGCGTGAAAGTCGTGGAGCCAAGGCGGCCGCGGGGGCGGTGGCGAATGGCTCGAGGCGGGCGGCGGCGAGCACGAACCCAGCGAGGAACCCGCGGACGAGCTGCGATCGCCTTGGTCCAGATGGTGGTTATTGTTGCGTCGGTGCGCGTCGCTGAGCGACGACGACATGTTCTCGGCGATCTCGAGTCCGCCGCCCTCCGGCGTGGAGCGCGATGGCGGGTCCGGGCACGGGTCTCCGCTGTCGGCGCAAGCCTTGCCGCTGGTCAGAGAACACACCATCTCGCACCACGCATAGTTCGGTATTGAGCGAAAAATCTTAGCCGGTGCTTAGCTGCGCGCTGAGGACGAGGCGAGTGCGATCGCCTCGGAGACGCGGAGTCCTCGCGCGCGAGGGGATTCCCCGAGAAAACCGTCGGCCGGGGAGGGAATCCCGCGACGATGTCGACCGTTTTTCGATTGGAGGTGATAACCGCAACGATGGTTCTTTCACTGCGCGTTTCGTAGTTCCGAGTAACGACGTCGAGCCACCGATGACACAGGACACGTTCGACACTCTCCGCGATCACGAGTTCGCACTGTTCTCGAAGGGGGATGATATTCCGTTGCGCTTTCTTTCCTTTCCCGTTTTCGTCCTACCGGGGTGTCTCACTCAGGTCAATCACTGATCCCCATGGTTCCCCGCGGAATCGCACGACAGGCTGTCGATGACACGTTCCGCGAGTGGCGATCGATGAGCGGGAAGAAGTAGTCACCGCACACCGTGAGCAGTCACCGGTTCGCCGGTTCCGCGTGATGACATGGAGAACGAATAATCGCGGAACGTAGTAATCAGTCACGGGTTTGCTCCGACCTGGACCGTCATCGACGAGTGGTCACGCGCGATCAGGAAGTCGTTGTCCGTGCGGGATCCTCGCCGAGTGACTCGCCGCGTCGCCAAATGGTGTGCGAGCAGGGTGCATCGGGCGCGCGCTCTCTCTCCGCCGGGAGATCGAGTCTCTCTCCCGTGCCTTCGTCCTTGCCCTCGTCCTCGCGCGCGCGTTCCGGAAACTGCCGCCGCGGAGGGAGAGCTGGGTCGGCCCTCGACGCGAGTCGATTGGCGTGCCGTCCGTGGGTCGTTTAAGTGCCCGGGGGCGGTACCGCCGTCGGATTGGTCGGCCTGGTGGTTTTCCACCGGAAGGAGAGGTGTTCCGGGCGGGGCCTCTCAATCTCGCGTTAGCTTCTTGTTAAGCGTCTTTCATTGTGTGTTTAAATTCGTAATTTATGATCCCGACTGAATAAAACAAGAACTTGCTGGTTCGCTCACTCGCCCGCTCGCTCGCTCGCTCGTACGTTCGCTGGCTGACTGAGCCTCTTTGGCTCTGAGACTAGCCCTCTAGTTTGCTCGACGACTGGGCACCTCCGCACGACTACGGTGACACCACTGTCTCGATAACTCGCTTCCTTCCTTCCGTCGTTCCTTCCTCGCTGTAACAGTCTCTCGTACTGTACTCTCTTCCTTTCGCCCTCTCGTATACCATTTAGCTCCATCCCTCCCGCCCACTCGACTTCTGTCCACCACCTACTTTCGGCCTTTCAGCCAGTCGAGTATGTGTAGACAGAGCAAATCGAGTTATTCGCTGCTGATGGTCCATTTGGTCCGCCGTTTCCTCCTGCCCGCCTATACGTATGCCGATACACGTGTCAACGAGAATTCGGTTACTTCATTCCGATGAACCATCGCCGCGTCGCGCTCAGTGCGGCTGACGTAACTAATGTCGGATGAACTCGCCGGCTCTCTCCGGCTCTGGCAGCCAACCAATGTAATGTCGGCCGCGCTTCGTCGCTCTCGTCTATTGGATCCGCGTTTTAGAAGCCTTCGACCGAACGGATAATTTACGGCGGCTGCACTTCGCGCTCCCGGTCATTAAGCGCCGCGTAGGTGGGGTACGCTGGTGCTCCTCTTTCTCTCTCTCTCCTTCTTCTGCATTCTCCCTTTCCTCCCCGTCTGTTCGCACGAGAAGGAGCTCCTCCGGTTCGACGTGCGACCGTATAATCCTTAAACGAATTCCTCACAAATTTCTTCCGCTCGCCGTATGTGAGATAAATATTCTCAAACTTGGAGAAGGTTTCTTTCGGACATTTTTTTTACCCTCACGTTTTAAATGTAGATCTTTCCGATCTTACGTGCTAAACGCTTTCGCAAGTACGAAATAACATTTTGCAGGATGAAATGATAATGTTTCACGATGTATTTTGTAACATCCGTCTCTCGTCACGAAATCTCGATGAAAAATTCAAATCAAGCGAGGATTGAATCTCAGCTTCAAATAAAAAAACGCCGGGGGCGCTGGGTCGCGAAAAATCACGAGCACACAGACATTTTGAATGACAGTGTACGTCTGAGCGCCGCAGTAGCTGCATCATTAAATGCGAGCGTGCCGAGATCGATCGTTTAAGAGTAATTATGCTAATGCGGCCCGATTATGATGAAGGCTCGAAATAAGCTTACAGGGTATCATCATTACCACGTTCAAATACGTGCGTATTATTAATAATGAAACAATAATGGATATTATTAAAGCAGCATGACGCAATAATAGCCGGCACAAGCAGCGCAGTTGCCAATATTTGTTGCACCGTATTAATCACCAGTCGCATTAATATTGCACTTGCGCACATAGGTGGCTTTTACAATCCGTTTCGCGCTACAAATTGTTGTCTAATTTGAAAGAAAGCTTCTCGGACGCTCTTTTCACAATTCGGAAAAGCAAAAAAAAACTATTGGCTATCTGGAGCAGACTGAACATTTCCATTATCGCAGGTCCGACGATGATTTTCTTGCAAAGTATGCATTTTCCCTTGTACCCTCTATTTAATTATCATGTCGATTCTTACACTTGGCGAGGAGCAACGGCGAGGAAAAACGGGAGAAAGGCCGGTATTCTCCCGGCGTGAGAAGACCGAGCGGGATTTAAATCTATTTTATTTGACCCCAAAGGATCATTCCTTTTCGTGGAGAGGCGACTCGTTTTCATGGAGGGCAGGACGAGGAAGAGGAAACTCTCGTCGTCCCTCTTTCCGTCTTCCGGCCGTGCGCGACGCGCCTCGCAAATTATGTAAAACACGATGAGCAGCCAGCGACAAATATTGATTTCCATCGCCGGATGTTTTACGGCGCGTATTATTTTCGCGAGGGACAGTCGTCCGGCTCGGCGGAATCGCTCGTTTTCCTCTCGCGAGCGAAAAATTCGGTTTTATCCAGAACGATCTCTCCCATTGCGCGAATCGTATAACAAATCACGGGGAGGAAAATTATTTTCCCAACGAATCCGCATCCTGCGTAACGACGCGCAATAAAGATTCGACATTGGAATGAAATTTTTGTTCTTCTCTCGAATTGAAGACTGTCCATATCTTCATGCTGTGTCATTTTTTATTGTCCGTTATCTGTTTATCTTGTTTTTTCTCTCCCTTGTTATTTATTTTTGTAACGATCATCTCGTTTCAGAATTCAATAATAAATTACATACAATCTTTTTTAACACGTTTTTCGTGTATTTCCCATTTAGAATTTTTACTATTTGACATTATACATATATCGGGATCTTTTTTCTCGAATTATCGATTATTCTCCGTGCCAGAATATTTCTGTCATTAGGTGAGCCAACGTTTGACGTGTCGATATCCGACACGAATCGAGTGGTAATAAAAGCGTTCTTATTTAAACACCGTTTCGTAGGATTATTACGAATAATTTGTTAGCTCCGATAAGCGCAGTGGAACACGCCATATGCCACACGCGATCGCGAAATACTAAATCCTACTTGTGCCGCGTATCATCATTGCCTCGCCGTTGCCACGGCGAGCTTATCTGTCAAATATACCTCGCTTTAATAAACCATGCAGCGCGAAATATCACGTGAAAGAAATTCAACGATCTCAGCAAATAAGAGCGGCTCGCCGCCTGTTACTCCTACATTTTCCTACATATTTATTCGTGTCTACAAATATATACGCGGATAATTTCGAAGGCGGTTCCGGCGAGCCAAACAATCGTGAATACTTCTTGACACCTCGCATAATCGCTTTGAGATACAACGCGTGTTCGGCACATAAATTTGTCGTTAAAAACTACGCCCATTATTCGCTTCCCTTCCTGCAGAAAGTTGCTATACAAATTCGACTGCTTGTGTCCCACCCCTTAACCCTCCCTATCGGCGACTGCCTCTTCCCTGAACCCTCTCTGATGGACTCCCCCCCTCTCTCTCTCTCTCTCTGTTTCTTTTGTTATCCCATCGGTTTAGGGTGAAATTATTATGCAGCGACCAAAGTGTCCCATAAAATCGCGCAAATTACACGCCCCGATGCGTGTCTAAGCTTCATCGTAGTGATTAACTGACAATAACGGTGAAAACCGGCGACTCGATGGCGCCGATTAATCGGATATTTACCGGCGCTGGACCGCCTGCGGAGGACTCTTTGCGATCGACGTCGTTTTAGGGTTTTACGTGTATATCAGCTGTGACCGCTTTATCGCGTGACGATGAGTTAATTTACTGGAAGATTAGCCTCGATTAAGGACGAGAGAAATAGCGACTATATTTATCCAATCGCAAAAAAAGTGTAATCCAAAAATTTAAATTCCTTGAAATTATGAAACTCTAATCGTCGTCACATCATTAGCAATTCAGATATAAAAAGTAGATACGATAAACAGAAAAAGAGAGAGAGAAAACGATTAACGCGCTTAAAGACAAAAGTAAAGTTTATTCTATTTTATTCATTTTTTTTTAGTGCGCAGGAAAGAGAGCCCGATTTTCCATTCGCTGCATATTTTCATTATGTATCACACAGAAAAAAAAGATTAGCTACTATTATATATAGCAAATCTATTCGTAAAAATATGGACAGCTAACTATTATTTAATACTATTATTCAATACTTTAGCAAAACCTTTTGTTAAAGTTGACAAAGGTTTTGCTACTATTGCAAAATTACAGCTCTCGCTGCAAATAATAGTTAGCCGTCCATATTTTACAAATAGTTTTGCTATAGCAGCTAATCTTTTTTTCCGTGCATTTCCAGCCGAAATTTCCCCGATTAATAAAACGTCTCGCCTGCAGGATAAGATTCGCTTCTTGCACTCCCTCGTCAGGACATAAACGCGGAATTAGCAGTCAATTCGTAAGCCCGAGCGGCACCACTGTATGAAAATGTTCATCTACACGCGGAAGGAACACGCGGGATTTCCCCGTTTCCGTTTCGCCGGTACGGCTAATTCGTATTCGCGGCATGGCCGCGCGTCGCATGATCACGTCGTATGGATTCGAATCCGAAACGCATCGAAAGTTCGCGATGTCGTTTTGCCGTCGCGTAACTCACGGAGGACACGAAACTTTTTCGGTGCCCCCTCGGTCCGATAATACGTTTTCGTCGAACTTCGAAGCGAGTCGCTCGGAAAAGGGCGGCCGGTGAGACACGATCTCCGCGTGCGCGTCAAACGTGATTTTTTTCTCCTTGCCAATTGATTCGCGATTATTATTTTGCGAATCGCTTTTAAATGGCAGTTTGAAAAGCGCGAGGACGGTTCATTCGTAATCCGTTGTTGCTTACGTCGCCACGAATGTGATATGTGGAAAAGATCCAAATAGCGTTCTGAGGAAAGGAAGGACGGGAAAGGCTGGCAGTGAGGGATTAATAATAATAATCATAAATTTTATAACTTACAATTAAATAATTGAAGAAATTTGAATTATTTTATTCATATGATATCATTTTATTCATATGATATGGATTATATTATATTAGACACTATATTTTTGTCGAATTCAAACTCTTCTTCGCCAGCGAATATTAATAAATATTAATAAACAGATTTTAATTGTTCAATTATCGCCGACTAGATTTGTCGGACATTGAAATGAAAGATCGCCAACTTTAAAATCGATATCATATTTTATATTTTAATTTTTGGCTCTAAGTTAGATGAAGATGTCCGACAAATCTAGTCAGTGACACGCAGATAATTTGTTAGACGGGTCGATGAACAACAAATTGAAATTTGTTTATTAATCTATATTTTTGTGCAAGCAATGTCGAAGTAATTGTATTATTACAGACTAACAAGACAGTTATAGCTCGAAGATATATTTTAGCCAGATGATTCTCTCTCGATTGTCCGTTAGATGTAATAAAGACACACGTTGATTTCCCGAAAATTTCATGAGAGTTAAAAGGACATAAAATTTGTCTCAACTGTCCAGCACTAAATGTCCCGATGTCCTTCACCGCTATGTATTAATTCGCCATACAACAGGACTTTTGTCCCGCCCCTTCGTGCAATACATAAATTTTCCCGACTAACACACGCACGGTGTATACAATACAAAACAATATATACAATATATACAGTGTCTGTATTCTTCGACAGGCATTTCCTTCCGTCCAGGACAACGGCGGTGAACGGGACGTCGAGCGGCGTCTCATCTCGACATCCCGGAGGGCGGCCTCGGTAAGTGCGACCTAATTTTACGGAACATCGGCTCTTATTAATGACGCGACAAAGCACGAGGCAGGTGAAGAGAGCTATAGCTTGGCTGTCGGTGAAGAAGTCATTTCGCGCGGACACCGGGCCCCGGGCGCCATTGTGCGCCTGCGACTCGTCACACGCCGATGATTGCATTATATTAGGCGTGCAGAGTCGATCGTTCGCCCGTGGATAATCCGCATCGGGCCCGTGCACGGCAGTTATTCCCTTATTCATCCCCCTCGTCGTAATAGCTCGTGCTTTTTGCCGCGCGCCGCCCGAGATCGCCTCTGCAGTTCGGCTGCATATGGCCAATATTGTTTTATTTCTGCCCCAGACATTATATCGATCGACTTGCGTCGTAAAGATGTCGATCTCGTGATGGACTCACGAATATGACTTTTCGAGAGCCGAGGGAGGACGAGATAGAGTTTTTTCGCGACTTTTTTGGCTTTCCGAGAGAACTTTTCTAATTTCATCAAGTCTCTCTTTATTTCATGTCCATTTGAAATATAATTAGATATATAACAAATTCAAACTTTTTTTATTCGCCAGTGAATATTAATAAACAGTAAATTTCAATTGTTTTATCGATCCGTCTGGTTAATTATCTGCGTGTCGCCGACTAGATTTGTCGGAACTTTCGATATCGATTTTAATTTTTTGGCCCCTAAATTAGATGGAGATTTTAAGGTTGGCGATTTTTCTGCATTTCAATGTCCGACAAATCTAGTCGGCGACACGCAGATAATTAGCCAGACGGGTCGATAAAACAATTTAAATTTATTGTTTATAATTAGATATGATGTATAAGTGAATATAGAATTAATTTTTTTTTATTATAAACGTAATTTAGATAACAAAAGTGCGCAATATAAATTACTTTTACGTAATATAAATTATATTTGTCGCGATATTAAGTAATGGTTCTAATCTCAATTCGTGTAGCGATGTTGTTAATGAGCCCATTTTAGCCCTTCGGGGAACCATATCGCATAAGCGTCATAATTCATCCCCGTGTAGACGACAAACAATAAGGCGGACTTCGCGAAAACACGAGGTAATACCGGAACGGATAGACGTATATTGTTGTGCGAGATAATTACGTTAATTTGAAAACGAGAAGATCTATTCGGTGTAAAGAAATTTGGCGAAATTAGGTAGGAACCGGCTGGCACGAAGTACAGTGAACATAATTTGAACCACAACGGTCCATCCGGAGTGTATATATACACGTATTCAACTCGACCACACATCGTGCCAAGAAATTAAATTTAATTTTTGAATAAAGATCCCAATTTTTATCGACCCGTCTTGTCAAATTTATTGATTAACACTACGTTTCGACCTCAGATTTGGATCCTCAAGTGTACGATCTTTACATATAACTCTGTAGATTGAAAACGCACGCTGATATTGTCTTGTTGACATTGCGTCCAAGCTACATTACGCTAGAAGCTAATATAAATCGAGGATTATCAATAACGGATAAAAAAGTACAAAATTAATAATATTGTAGAACTCACAGAACTCTGCGACATACAAAATATGTAAGTTCTACAACATTATTAATTTTACACGGCCAGACGAGTCGATAAAAATTGGAATCTGTTCATTCTTATTCACTGGCAAAGAAAAGTTTTGAAAGTTTTAATTTTTGAAATAAATTCCCCATTTATATTATCAATACATCAAAATATTGACTACATTAAAATTTTTTAATCATCTTCGAATTATCGACACAAAACGCTCTGAAATTTTGAGAGCCGAAGATGTATTGTATGTTCAAGAACATTAATGCGTAGAACGCTTTGTGAGTTTTTACGTGCGGTATCGTCAGGTAAAGCTCGTTGCAATTCTCAATGGAGCTGGCACAATGATTTCTTCAGCGACGCGGGCTAATGCCGCAGGAATAGACCAACGAATATGATCCGTCTTCTTAAAACACTATTCGTCAAGGAATAATTCGGTTACTATCTCCCCGAGTAAAAAGCTCATATTTTACGCCGGAACAAAACGTGTCTCAGAACAGCTACCCCTCGTACGAACCTCCACACAACGGCGCGACTGAGAATCGAGATCCTATCCCCGGGATTTAGCTCGGGTAGCCCTCTCGACTTCAAAGGATTAGACGGAGGATGCGATAGCAGGAAACCGAGAGAATGTTTCTCGTTCCGGACGCTTTTTTTCTCCCGCGGCGAGTAGTTTTACATTTCGTCACATTGTTGCGCCGACATTTATAAATGCTTGCGGTCCAGTGGTGGCCGATTATGACGATTATACGATGACGAGCAGGAAGCAGGGGGACGGGAAGAACCGAAGGAGGATGACGCTGGATGCGAGCCGCGATGGGACCGAGTGTGATTCAGCGAAATCAATGCATCTTCAGGAATACTGAAACGCCTGTTAGGGACGCTTCATCATTTCGCGATAATATTCACGGTTGCCGCGCCGATTAATGAGTCGGGCTCATCGTCGCACTGAATACGGTGGAGTCTCTAACAGCCGCACATCCTCTTTTAAAAACGTATTATATCGCGTAAGCGATCCGTTGAATAATATTTTAATGAAATTCGAATTGAGATGGTTGGTATCATGTTTTCATTTCATAAACAACACGCGCCGGCTGCTGAGATAAGTTAACATTGATACGAGATCGTTTTACGTTGCGCCAAAAGACACTCGGTGAAACCTTCGTTTGCCTTTGCACGAGACGGAATTATGCTTGTTGTAGAAAAAATATAGCAGGGAAGAACTCCCTTTGTGAAAATTTCATACAGATACGCACGTGTAACGGGAATATACATAATTAATTTATCTGACGGAGTTAATGTAGTTAACTATTTGCGTTTGCAACTATTTGTATTCGCTCCAACGAGTAAACAATTAATGTACACAATTAACATACAGATTATTACACGGCTAATTGCTACTGCATTTTAAGTGCAATCCACCATTGTATTGATTTTGTCGGTGAATCGAGTCGATTCTGTAAATGAGAATTACTAAAAAGCGAATCGTGTCCACGCACATTTGTAATTCGTATTTTTATATATATCTAAAGTAATAAAAAATACTTTAAATAAATATAAAAAACAATAAAATAGTTTGTAACGTAAACATTTATTGAAGATTATTGCGCGAATATACCGGCGTATATTTTAGCATTTTTCTTTATTTAACAAAATCATTTTAAATACTACAATTTTGCTTAAAAGAGACACGATGTTCAAATCAACTGCTTTCTGTTTTCTTCTTCTATAAAAAATAATCTTCTATAAAATTTAATCTTCTATAAAAAATTCTCTTATATTGTTAATTTGATATCTAAGGTAACAAAAAATTGTTTAAATAAATATAAAAAATGTTAAAATATTTCGTAAAAGTTTATTGAAGATTATGTAACCGGAGCATATTTGTCCTTATTTAATAGAATTGAGTTTTAAATGCTACCATTTTGCTTAAAAAAGATACGATGTTCAAATTTTTGATTGTTTTCAAGCCAAAATAAAAAAATAATTTTTCTCATATTGTTAATTTGATATTTAAGGTAGTAAAAAATGTTTAAATAAATATAAAAGATATTAAAATATTTCGTAAAAATTTATTGAAAATTATGTAACCGAGCATATTTTTCTTTATTTAATAGAATCGAGTTTTAAATACTAATATAAATAAATTCATCATTTTGCTTAAAAAAAACATGATAAATCTTTGTTTTCAATGAAAAAATAATTTCTCGAATATCGTTAATCACGAATAAGAAGGGTACTGTGGTGATACTGCCGTTATGCTTCGTGTTCGTTGATGATTCAGAGTTACGAAATGGAAATAAACAAAGTTGCTTCGTCGTGTTTACACGATGAGTTGAAGCACCTTTTCGACGAGTGAAAAATGTTTAACATCGATGCTATTCGGTCCGATACCGCAGTCAATCTAACTCGAGTCCTCGAAGTGTACATGCTATGAATAAAAGAATTTCAAATCTCACACATTCACTTTTTCATCACAGTTCTCGTATACTCTTTATACTCCAAAGCACTTAATTATTTATCACTAAATAAAAAAAATAAAAAGTTGCCATAGATAGGTACATATTTTTTCTACCGTTTTAAATGAGTGCCTCAAGTACAATGGCTGTCTTTATCTTGTGAATTTAACTCTAATCAGGATCATTCATACCCCTCCCCCATTTTTAACAATCATTAATTGTAATATGCGTTTTTCAACAATTATAAACATTTTTGTAAAATTTTTCGAAGCTATTAACATAATGAAAAACACACTGGACATGAAATATCTTGATTGGAGGGATTAAGTTGCGGAAAAAACGTTGGAGGGATTAGGGTCAAATAAAATTTATCTTTGTTGAAATTGCAAGATTTAAACAGCGCGTAAATACTGGTTGCATTTATAAAAAAAGCGCCTTTCAGTAATTGGATGTTCGACTCCGAGGCCAAATAATCGACGCCCCACAACATCGTAACGCCATTAATGGCCTACTGGTGATCAGTGCTTCTTTCTTAGAGCCACTTTATATCCGCGGCTGTAAAATACTTATACGATCCGCCGTAAAAGATCGAAACGCATATATTACACGAACGGGGTGTATCGTATACATCGCTATACACACAAAACACACACGACCGGTAGAGACCGGCGGGATCACCGGGACGTCGTTTTTACGATCAAACCCTATAACTACAATACATCCGACGGAATTATTTGAATTTCCCAACATTTCAAGATATTAAAAGCCCGGTCGGAATAACGTGGCGGTCATATTAATCATCTCGTCCGCGTCAAATTTGTTGAAGTCGAAACGCGCATCCAAGTTACGCCGATCGATTTGCGATTTATCGGCCATTTTAGCGGCGCCGATATTCGCATCATTTCGGCATTAGCGGAAATAATCGAGACGAATCAATTGTATTTTCGGGAGATTAACAGCGATCACATGTTTCCCCATATTTTTCCATGTTATGTGATAGAAGGAGACGCTAATAAGGGTACTTTAAGACTTTATTTTCCGCTGTAATATTACATGCTACAATATGTCTTCATCATTTTTTTATCTTATTATATAATTCCTTTTAAAAATCGACGTCAAAGCTTTCAATACAAAATTAATAACTGACGACAGGTGTACATCGGTGTATATTAGCTTCCATTCCACAAAATTCCAATACCTAAAACGTCGTAATTAACGTTAACTACTTGAGAACAATTTTAACGGTGTCACCGTCCACTTTCGCGATGAACAGAAAAGTCATCCCTTCGTGGGAGAAGGCTCTTCAATTTCGCCATGAAATACTGCTGAAATCTATGCCGCTAACTCTCAGCTTCCCTGCCGTGTAGTCGCAACCCGTTTTCGCTCGCTTCGCGCAATGCCGCTCCACGCTGCATCGGAGTGTTAGGTGTAAAAGCGTGACTTCCAACAGTGTGCGTGTTGCCACCGGCCACCAGATATCCTGTGAATGGACCTATATAACGCTCGGATGCTTTCTCCGTACGCTCACGATGACTGATAGACCGAGGAAGGACACTGACTTAAGCCTGTTTGTCGGGCCTTACCAGCTCCGGAGCAGCAGCTGTATCCCCTCCCCCTTTCCCGTTCTCGTTCGGGGCACCGGATCCTTTCATAGCCCCCCAACAAAAGCGGCTGTCGTATTTGGACAGCATTAGCGTTAAATTTGGTCAATGAAATGGTTTAACAGGACACTGCCGTAGAATACGGTGCTAGGGAGAACCTATACTTTCGATCCGAGAAAATTTCCTGTCACGAATACGACTGACACGATTGTGTTGTAACAATCGGAAAGTGAAGCGTGATGGTGACGCCTTTAGCTCTATATAAAATACGATTAAGTTTAATTATATGACGTTACATTTAACTACGTTGACACGAAGAAGAATTTGTAGTAATTGTCTCCTTTTAAAAGAAACAGGATCTATGTCGTGTTGTCTATTACTGTGAAATAATAACGAAGTGTATCAATTTGTAAGATCCTCTTTTTTTCTTAAAAGAAGACAATCGCTACGAGTTTTCTTACTTACGAAGTATCTTACTTTTTATATCACTTTTTATATAATTATATTATATAAAAGTGAAATAAATAAATATATATAAAAGTAATATAGTAAAATACATGTACTTTTATGTCACTTTTTATATAGTTAAATTCCACAATCGTATGTAAAATACTATTGAATTTAATTATATAACGTTATATTTAACATTAATGCGAAGAAAAATCGTAGCGATTGTCTCTTTTTAAGAAAGAAGAAGATTCTTACAAATTATATGCCGTCGTCTATTACTGCGAAGCACAAGTGCAACGATGACTCCGTCAGTGAGTGAAAGTAAGCTATTAATCATACATGCAACCACACACTTCCGGCTTGATATAAGCACAAGAATAAACGGTTCATACGAGAAGCATAATGCACGCTTCGTTCTTCAACTAATTAAGAGCTCGCTCCTCGCCACTGTATTCGGTTATTTCAATTAGTCACTTTTTCTTAGCCACAATATCGTATCGGTTACAGAAGTAAGATTTCTGAAGAGCTCCGATAAGTCCAAACGAATAACTGTGACACTCATTGAATTAGCAACGCCAACTGATTGTTTAGATAAGATAAATTTGACGTGCATACTAATTAACATTAATTAATTGATTAAAAATAAAATTTATTTTTTAGGAATATATGTAATTCTAATTTTATGTATTTTATCCTTGACCTGAATCACACAGATGATGGGTTATATATATAATATAATCAATGTGGATTTGTGCAGGTCAAAAAATTTTACACACATTTTGTGCGTTTATCCTGTTTGGAAGTCTTGTTGCGGCATAACTTTTTTCTAAGTAAAATTGCATGTACATTCTCCTGTAGAGAAGAGAATATCACGTTAAAATATATCAGTCAAAAATAAGAATTCGCGGAAATCAAATTACCATATCGAAACAATGCTCACCCGATGTAGAAGTTATTCTTTTCAAATGCAGCATTATAATACTAGAATCATATAGCAAATTCGCGATAGTATATTTAAATGAAAGAGAAGATTGGAGTTATCTGATAGTCCCTATCGTATCGCCACGTTTTACTGTTATTACCATGTATTGTCTACGTATCGGGAGGGGGAACGGACGCAGCAGGCCTCCGCGACACTTAAAAACAAAATTCACGCCGTTAAATCGAGCTGTACGATCGCTATCTACCCATCCAACAGCAAATCTCACACCCGCCGTAACATCCCTTCCGACATGGCGGGTAGAAACATTTGAATTCTCCTCTCTACCTCTGCCTTGCTCTCATTCTAGCTTACATCGCTGTTTATATCGCAGATTTCTGACAAGGGTGCTAGAACACCCGTCTCGAGCAAATTATCCTAAACAAATTCGTCGTTGCCTGTTACGCGCAAATTTAATTCGTGCTTGTGTCGGTGTTGCTATTGAGATTGTTGGAAGATATAAGATATGAGAAATTGACAAAAGATTAGGACGCGCTTATTATTAATGACAATACAAATTGCCGTTAGTCTCATCAAATAAATATTATATAATTTAAACAAATAATGAGTGAGTAGAGCCGCAATTGTATCAAATAACAAACTATAAAGAATAGACCATATTTGGTCCATGCTAGGATCTTGGTTAGGGATCTTTATTAATTGAAATATTTCCCGACAGTACAGCTTTCAACCTAACCTAACCTGTTGAAAGTAAAACCTCTGAGCTCATTGCTAGAAATTATTTTTGTGATAGAAAATATCGGTCCGTTTTTTTCTCTCCCGCTTTTTCTCTTTCTCTTTCTTTTCGCTTGTTCTGTCGGAAACATTTTAGAAAATGAATTTAATTTCGCCAAATATGATTTTTATCGTATTAACTTTCGAGGTAATAACATCAGCAAATAAATATGGTCCTAGTTTGTTTAAAAATGTACACACGGAAAGTGTATAATATAGCCTTTTTTGCACGGGAATTCAATTATTACGGGTGGGCAATCATTCATCGGCACCCTCCCTAACCGAGAAACGTGGATTTGCCACGACGCCACCGCTGTTATTATTATTTATCCAGTTTATTAATTCCTTAATTCCTTAGCGCGGCGCGGCCATCCCGGCGGACGCGGCGGCGGATGCGCCGTGGAATAAAGACGGGGCCCTAATGCATCAATGTCATCGCGAGCAACATTGTTCCCGGCGCAACGACTCGCGCGCCTAACGACGTATTTATGACGTCACTTTGCGGCTTAAATAATAACCAGTCGGTGATGGATGGCCGCGGTGTGGTGCGGTGCGGCGCGATGTGGTGCGGTGGCCGCGTAGAAAACCGACATCATTATTGTTATCGGGGGAGGGGGGAATGAAGGGCCCAACCACACGTGAAGTTTCCACGGCGGATTTCTCGCGAGCGAGCGCACAATGCGTTGCATGGCGAACAGATGCAGCTAATCTCTCCGTATTAACGAGAGCTCGATCACGTCGATCTCGCCTGCCGGTCGCGTCTGTCCTTCGTCCTTCTGGTAGCCCGCAGGACACGCCTCTGATCACGGCGCGATCTGGTCCTGTACAGGGTGTCCTAGACCTAGCGAACCATCTTTCACATATTGGCTACGATTCGATCAATCTAAAATCGTATTTTCCGCTAAAGAAAAGGTCGAGATAACTTTTAAGTTATAAGCGCGATATCCGCGGTGTGCGAAAGTATATTTCCTAAGTCGAAGACATTTTCATATTTATTATACTATTGCTGCAGAGATTAAAAAGAGAGACAGTTAATTTTCAATTTTAATTTTATTCCTCTTTTAATTAATTAATTTAATGATCGTTACGAATGAGAGAGATAATCTTCGCATTTTTACAACGCGGTTCTCCAAAGTCCCGGATAAATTATGGAACACCTGTTTATATACTATATATGCATCGTATATAATACATGTATATATTCTTAACCCTAAACCAACGAACCCGTATGCGGCGGAAACAACCCCTCCACAGGCTAAAATATGACGTACACTCGAGAAATCTAACGACGGGGCCTTCTGGGCGGGACCCCGGGACAAAATAGTCGGCTGCAGGTTCATTACGATCTCGACAAATCGTGTATATATGCCGGGAGCCCTAGAATTCCCGTATGATTTATAACACGTTCTCGGCCAAGAAGAACGAAGTGTCGAATAATCTGGTGGCTCGACGGATCGACCGAGCGCCGTGAAGAGATAGAAGAGGAAACGACTCCCGCGCATTGACTCCCTACGGAGGGGAGAGAGAGAGAGAGAAAGAGGGGGGAGAATTTACTCTCTCTTTCTCCACATCCTGCCTGTGCGCGCCTTTTCTCGGGGCCCCGCACAAACGGCACCGGAAAGTGCGCTGCCACTTTTTCGGTCACGGCGCGCGGCAATGAAAGAAATGCGCGTCTCACGCGAACGAAATCCAAGCACAATGGTCCAAAAGCATCAAATTAGGCGGCGCAGGTCAACTGCATGGGCGTCCCGTCCCTTCGTCGGTTCGTGACTTTCGACCGAACTCGGGGCGGCCCGAAACGACGACGTCGGCGGCTCTCTACCTCGCTCGACGCGGCGCGGGGCCCAAAAGCCAGGGGTCCTACCCCCGTCCGGATATAGGGTTGCCCTTATAATGCCATAATACAAATAAGCAGTCAGTCAGTCGGAGTCAGTCGCTGCTATGCGCCCCGGCCACGTATTGCCGCGTCGGTCTATTATAGTTCTTGATCTCCGGCCATTATGCGTTCTGCCTTTCTGCGTCGTCCCCTTCTCCTCCGTCTCCTTCTCCTCCTGCAGGCCCCCATGCCTCTCCTGAATCGCGTTGCAAAGTCACTCGCAGCGAGCTATACTTCCACGGCCATGGTGGCAGTCGTTCCCTGCCTCTTTTCATCCCTCACGTAAATGTACATAGATATACAGGGTGTCTTGTTATGCTTATATTCTTCTGATGCATTATACTTGAGTGACATTTTTCTGATATATTTGTGGACCTTTCTCTGGAGAAAAGGTTTGAAGAAATCATGTAAATTTCGACGAGATTTTCCAATAATGTAGCTTTTTAAATTTTAAAATTCTATCGAAAGTTTAAGTAATTGGTTTTGTGTTTATTCTTGTTGTAATAATTATGTATCTTTATTAATTTGTCTCTCTGAAGCTCAGTCGTTGATTATTTATTTTTAAAAAAGTTATTATCTTGTCGACATCCTAAAGAAGATATAGATATAACGTGGCCAAAGAATCTGTTCTTAAAATTTAATATGGAATAAGTGGAACACCCGATATATACACGCAAACGAGTGCTACGCACACATACAAGAAGCTCTCTTTGTGTGAACAGCCTGCCAGAGTCCCTTCGCTGCGCTTTCGGATCATCGTCGGTGGTTTCGCATTGATGTTCCTGCTCGAGAGCATTGCGAGCAGGACTACGACATGTTTAAAGGCCCCCGGTTGTTTCTTCAACATCCCGGTTCTCACGTTGTTCTTTGTAATAGCGATCGGAGAGATTTCTCTGAGGTATCATCGAGAGATTATTAGCTTCATTTCGTCAAATACCCTAACATTGTCAAATTACTAACTTATATTGTACACAGATATTATGTCTAGAAATTTATTTAGAGATTTTTACTACTGAACAAGATATTCTTCTAAGTTTTAAATGATGTACAGAATTTTCGACTAACCATGTGATCCGCTTAAAAATTGCGAAGTCTTGAAAAACTAGAATAACAAGACAGATAACAGATTTTAACTTATTCTCTCGTTAATTTTAATTCGTTTTTGTAAGTAGACATCATCCTGGTGGCAATCGTCTAGTCTTGCAACCGCTCATTGGGGAGAACGCGACAATGTCTACAGAGTGTTGCGGTTGTTGGCGGTAATTAGCGTGCTACGAAGTTTACGGATCGGAAATCGAAACTCGTGGCTGTTTAGTTCGCTCACTTGCTCGCGCGGATGAAATTAAATGAAAATTCATGCCTTAAAGTTTATAATGGAATCTACCTTTTCGCCTTTTTTAACGAGAAACTTTACAACCCCGCGGCTGCTCTACACGGTAATGCCAGCGGAAACTTATTTAAAACTCCTCGTATTTCGATACGCCCTCTAATATCCTCAAGTACACGCGTGACATGGCGTTAACTTGAGTCTCACTTTTTGCGTAATACCACAAGGTGTTCTATTATATATGTGTAGATATCTCACACTTTTTTCGATTGCAGAATTTTTGATAAATTTGAACCTGATTTTTTTTTTGAATGAAAATTTAAATAAGCGCGTCACTATTTTATTTTTATCCTTTCTCCTTCTTCATGAATATTTTGAACTTTAAATAAAAAGTGTTACGTTATGCGCTGATGAGAAATAAAATGTTTTGAGAATAACTTATTCGATCAGATATTATTTTTATTATGTGCTACAAGTTAAAGATGTATTAACGATTAAATTAGCGACAATTGTCAAGACATTTCTTACAAATACACGATTTTATTTATTTTGCATGAGAAGTAGGATAAAATATTTTCATTAACGATCTTCCGTCATGCAATTCATGATACAAAACCTCCAATTTCCGCGATACATTAGCCTCGCGGCGCAAAATGCATCTACTTACATAGGAGACGCAGCCTTTTCCCATCCCTTTGTCGTGACAGACAGGGATAGAGACGGGGTAGGCAGAGATCTATCGGAGAATTAGTGAGATCTACAAGTTGCACCCCCGCGAGTGAGAGAGAGAGAGAGAGAGAGAGAGAGAATGTAGGGGCGGACTTAGACTACCGGGCTCCGGATTTTCCCCCATCTTCGCCCCGGTTTCACGAACGCTCCCCTCGCCTCCCCCGCCGGGAACCCTTCCTCTCGCCACTCAACCTCCCCGATACCCTTGTTTCGCTCTCGCCGATTTAATCCGGGATTCAGCACTCAATTTGGTGCGTTACACGGCGGTTTGTATGCCCCGGCTCGCCTTACCCGCCACATCCGCTATACACACCCTCTCTCATCCTCTTCTCTCTTTCTGCGCCACCCTCTCGCACGTATTACCTACCTACCCTCCGCACACACGTACACGGTAACCCGCCCATATCCCGGATCGCCTCGTCTCTTGTCTCTTTCCATCGCGCTCACCCTCTTTCTCTGGCGAACGGAGACCACTGTACGCCGCTTACTCTCTTTTACTCCATCCTTTCTGTTCTCTTTTCTTTCTCTCTTTCTCTTTTACTCTTCCCATCCTCTGTCCTCGATTCTCTTCTTCGCTGTTCTCCTCTCTATCTCCTTTCTCTCCCTTTTTCTCTCTTTATCCTACGTCAGCATCTCTATTTCTCCATCTTTCTCTTTTCCCCTTAGTCGCCTCTCTATCCCCAAGAGCAACCACCCCCACTTCAAGCCCTCCTCTCATCCCTCTCACGTTATCCCGAGAGGGAACACTTGCCGACGCTCCTGATGTTTCCACTGTCCGTCTCCTCCTCCCGCTCCCTGCTGCCACCGACGCAAACGGCGTCGTCACCACCACCGACGTCGCTCTCCCATCCCCTTCTTCAGTGACGCTACTTGGATCCGACCTACGTTTTTCATCCCCTCTGCCCTCCTCTTTTCCCTTCAAGTGGGAACGCAAGCAAAGGCGTCATCCCCTTGTTCGCATTTAAATTAGATTAGATAAGTTAATCAATGCGGTATTCAAAGTAAAACCCGGGATTTCGTGTCGGCCGGCATGAGCAAACTGGCGGGTCGGGAGGAGAGGGAGGTAGGAATTATTGGCAGTTAGAAGCGCGATCGCTCGATCTCGCGTGGGGTCCGGAGGAAGGAAGGAGGAAGGATGGAGGCAAACGGGAGTTGGTCGACCGATGCACGCTTTTACTTTTCCGCGTATCGAATCGAGAGGAGCCAGGGAATCCCCGGCACACATTCGTCACGCTCGCTTATCGAAGTTTATGGCGAGCAATCGAGTCTCGTCGCGACGACGACAACTACGACACGAGTATGATTCTCTCTCATAGTTGAATTCATCGCATCCTTTGAGGGAGGATCAGCTGGATACCTATCACGCTTCAGGGTCAACGTCGTCGTCGTTGTCAAGAATGTAATTTTGGGCGATGTTGCGGTTTTAGAGATGTTTGATTAGTTAGATTTTTTTAGGAAAGAAATAATATATGTAGAAGGTGCAAAAGGATAAGTGTGCTATCACGGTATTATAACATAATAAAGTTTCAATTACGTGTTGATAGCAGAAGTTTAGTTTTCTTGTGGCACAGTATATATTTATATAGATTGCAATTAAGTAAACTTAGGTAATATTTCTTCTGTTGGAAGATGATTAAAAAATGTACGTTTAATTTATAAGAATTTAGATGCATAAAAAGTAGAGAATACTTGCAGTGAACGGGGTTGGAATACGATCAGAATTTTTGATAAAGCTGAGAAGAAGTCCGTTTCTCATTTGGCCAGTTGCCCTAACGCGACACCCCTTTTAATCACCAAGAAATGTCTACTAAAAGCACTGGAGGCCACTCGAAAACATCGAGACGACCCGCAACTTTAATCTTTTCCTGCCGTTAGTGCTCTACGAGTGTCTGGATGTTCGTTCCGTTTAAAAGTCATATTTGTTTCATAAAGGGAACGCGCCACGGGTGAAAACCGCACGCCGTCTCCCCGATTTACGCATATATTTTCCGGGACGAGGGTGGGACTCCCCCATCCTGGGTTTCTTACACGCGTGTGTTTTGCCGCGGGCTTACAGAGAATAATGCGAGTTATTCTTGTATTGTCAATCTTGCATCGTAACTAATCTCCGACCTAAAATTGATAAAGATAATAGTATTTTCGATTCAGTAAGATTCTGTGAAAAATGATTAACAAATAAATTAACAAATAAAGATAAGTCCAAGGCTGAAGAAACGAGCAATACAAGGTGTTGCCTTAAACAACGCTAAATTTCATTATCTAATAGTAAAAATAAACAATGTGCACATTTCGAACTCACAGGATCTTTTTCAGTATAATATTATATAATTTAATATTATATAATTATATATTATATAATTTAATACATACAATTAGAGAAATAAAAATTGAATTAAATTATAAATTAGTCAGTCTATTAATTACATTTTTTTAATTTTCTTTATTTTATTATTGCTGTATAAAATTGTAGGTTATTTAATAGAAATACTAAAAGAGTAAATAAGATATTTACTCTTTTTATCTAATATTACAATTATTTTAGATTTTCTCTCTCTCTCTCTTGTCTTTTCTTCAATTATAAAGTTTATAAGCAAGATCATGATTTGATTGTAGAATCACGCTTTTCCATTTTATCTAACTTGCGATGCAGGCTTTAAACGTGATATCCATTTGATTAAATTGCAATTTAAAGTTTCTTCTATCAAAGATGTACTTCATTATACTGTCGTAATTTTTAATCAAGGCTAACGTAGTACGTCATTATTAATTTTTCTTTTAATGATGTTTTCAAGATCACATTACTATTGTGGTGAATTTTTGTTAAGAAACAACCTCATTTAAAATAACATTTTTTTGCATGACTGATTTTTCTGAACTAACTCACACATGTGTGAATCACAAACAGACCAACCTAAAAAAATCACATTACTATTGTGGTGAATTTTTGTTAAGAAACAACCTCATTTAAAATAACATTTTTTTGCATGATTGATTTCTCTGAACTAACTCACACATGTGTGAATCACAAACAGACCTACCTACTTACGTCAAATCATATATTTCTATAATCTGGCGAAATCTCCGAGATACATCGCTCGCGGCATAACATTGTAAGGATGTAATTATCAACGGGGATATCCGCTAATTTCCGAAATCAATTCCACTGTCAAATGGCGGACGAGCAAAATCCGTGCGGGGCGCACGTGCTCGCGTCAGATCGCGTCTGCCTCTGAGAAATACCGGTGGCAGATTGCGTGAAGTTTATCCATTGCGGTGGAAGACAAATCGACGCAGGAGGAAAAGGACCCTCTTAGGTACATCGGTGGCTGACAAACTGACCAAAGCCATCCTCCCACGACCCTCTCGGCCGCCACATTATCGGAAGCCTGTGGACAGCAGGACCATTTATACTGTTAAAAGTCCAACGGGGGAGGGGGAGGAAACGAGACAAAGAGGGACAGAATCGGGATGAAATCGTCCTCCATTCGGAGGTAATACGAGCGCAGTTTATCGCGCGTTGGCAGTATTCGTGCACAATGGCCAGCTTCCAAATCACCAGTAGCAATATTATCCATCGTGTTTCAGTGATATTTACGTTAACCCGTTGAAAACGCGCGCGTTAAAACTCCCACGCAATAGCATCTTTCCCTTTTACCTCTCTCATCTTTCTATTCAGCAAGAATATTTCTTATTTGCTTTAACGCGCGCTTTACGTGTGTTGGCATGTAAAATTATCCGATAACATCATTTTTATGCAATACCGACCTGAAGCCAGGAAGGCTGAAGGTCAGTTTCGTGATACGGGAAACAATGAAGGAGTCATTGATATGAAAGATACGATTGAAAAATCCCCAATAATCTATGTTACTCATATCAATATCACGTATCAACGAAACTACGTCTCTCGCGCAACGTTGGAACAATTGACGCAAATGGCTGTATGGAGTCTCGGGCTCATTGTAAAATAACTTAACAAGACCGTTATAAGTGCCATGGGTGATTCGCTCGAGATAATCAGCGAACAGAATGTATCCCAGCCAGTCCGCTTTAACCCGGCGGCAATATGGCTGAACGAAATGGAGTGGAATGCCTGCCTGGGTGCCGGATGGAGTGAGTACGGTCGGCGTAGTAGTTGGTGGGCTATAATAACGTATAAAGTAATTAAGGACATCGGGCGGCAACGGCGGTGGCGGCGGAGGACGACAGCAGAGGACGACGAGGATCCAGGGATAGGAGGAGGGCAGGCAGGCAGGAAAACGGACAGGTTAGGGAATGCGACATTTACATAGTAATTAAATCGCGGGAGCAAGTGGGACCGTTGGGGGAGATACCGGTGCTCGAGCAATTACAGACGCATTAGATTGCGGTAAGCACTTGTTTATGGCCCTGTCTCTCCGCTCTCTTCGCTCTCCGCACTCGATTCTGTTCGGCCGTCCCATTGTCTAAAGCTGCTCTCTTTTTCTGTCTCTCTCTTTCTTTCTGCATATCTTTTCTTTTCTATCGCTTTCTTTTTTTTTAAGCCACCCGCAATGCACTAGTTTTGCACTTTATAGTACGGAATACGTGCCCCCCCGCTTCTTTTTCAAGTTTTAAACTGAACATGGATTTTCGAGGAGTGAAAAGGAGCTCTTTGAGAATCTATCTCGGAATAGATTATAAAATTAAAAGTCATTGGCGAAAATAAAATTGGTAATGTTTTACTCTGCAGAATTATTAACAAGTTTATTAATTTTACGATTCAGAGATAATAATTTTTAACTATCTCTTTTTATTTAGATATTGACTATTGTGTAATTTTATATACTCTGCTAATTTTCTTTGATACCTTCTTTAATATTAATACCATCAATAACGTATTATTATGTAAATGAATATATATAGACGGAGAATAATATGATTAAATAATGTTTACATTATAGCGTAATAATTTATCGTTCTAATGTAATAATATCCTTCATTTTATTCAAGATATAATGACAAGTAATGACATTATTTTTTTATAAATTATGATAACCTTCAGATACAATTAGATTGCGTCAAGAAGCGCTACTCTGGTTACTTTATTTTATTCCTTTCTAACGTTCATTAATCGTTGCGTTTAAGCGGTTTTACTCTCGACAGTCTCTGCCGCGAGAGTACATACTGATACATACTGATACCTACTGATGTACGCACGTGTTAATTCACCGTCCCATGATGGCCGACACGGTCACTCGCTCTATATCCCCTAAACGCACCCATCCGAATAGCTGGCTTATGCTCTCCTTAATCCTGTGTCCTCGGATCAAATCGTTTGATCCTGGTTTGGTCACGGACCCCTTCCCTCCCCCTTGTGTCATTTAAGATTCAGACTTCGCCGCGGAATCAAATTCGATTTCAAATCCCAGCTTACTTTGAGTAGGAATATCATTTGCATCCGAAAGTATCACTCGGAAATCTGTTCTTGTTATGCTACAATAGAATTCCACGAGAATGAGAATACTTTTTATTTAGAGGAAATTTACTTGATTAGATATAATTTCAAGTAATAATTTAAATAAATAATCACGATAATGTCTAATGTCTGAGAAATACGATTCGTTAAGTTATTATCTTTTGGAGACACATGTAACGCTGGACGTTTGACTTTTATAGAAAGATTAAGATTAAAATATGACACAAAAATGGAAAAAGATTTTAGTATTTTTTTTCATAAAAAGAAGAATTTTTCGAAAACACGGCTCTTGCGAACTTTTCTACAAGCCTTCAATTATTCTTCCCTCTCGAATGGCAAAATTCTATTCTCCCCCCGTCCTCTCTCGTTTTAACACTATCAACGTACGACGTAAGCAAAGTGGCGCTTAATATAAAAGCACGTCGGGCGAGCCCCGAATTATTAATTATAATGAACAACAATCGAGTGACGCCAGGCCGCGGCCGGCGGGCCGCATTTATCTTAATGACGTCACGGCGTGATGCACGAGCGGTTGAAATGTTAAGTAACGATATTAATAAATAGTGGAGTCCACGCGTGCAACGCGCGGCGCAATTGGGGGCCGCGGGGGCGCAACCCTTCGCAGTCACGAATCCGAGAGCGACGGAACCGCGCACTCACGCACGCGCGCATATGTGTTCGTATGGGTGTACTCTGGGCGAGAGAGAGGGTGCCGTGAATTATGAGCGCTCTGTGATATCGATGCATCAATTTGACTAAACGAAGGATTAATTTAATAACAAGTCAGCGGATGAGTCGTCGGATGATGTATAGAAGGGGGGTGGGGGGGTGAAAGAGACTTGTTTCGAGAGGGGACAGGGGATATATGGACCCACGGTGTGTTCTTTGTACCGCCCACTTATGGTGTTGCTTGATACTCTGTAAACATGATGGAGAAGAGTGAGAGAGGGAGGTAAACGGATGGGGGGAGGGGGGAGGAAACGCGAATGCTCATATGGCGAGATTCCACGCCCTTCTTCTCTGCAATGAGATTTTTGACATTCTATTCAGGATGTGTGATTTAGCGTCATAATACGAGGTCTAAAGTCAGTCAAATATGTTATTTTAGTATGAGCACATTCGAAATATATTAGAACTATTGTCTATCATGCACTAGTTTTACACTTTATAGCGGAATACGCGCCCGCCGTTTCTAATTCAAGTTTTAAACTAAATGTGGATTTTCGGAGAGTGAAAAGGAACTCTTTGAGGATCCGTCTCAGAATAGATTGGATTATGAAATCTATTAGCGAAGCTAAAGAGAGATTTTGAGATTCTAATATAGCAATGTTTTTTTCATGTTTTTTTCTATCATATACCTGGAAATATAAAGACTAACAGTCCATGTCTGAACAAAATATCTTAAATCTGTCAAGAGGATTTCAATTAAGTACTTCGACGATTTTGGGATTCGAAAAATTTGTACACAAGATATTGTTTACTCATTTCAGCCGATCATTTATTAATATTATTTATGTAAAATCTCTTTCGTCTTTTATTTTCAAGCGATGGTTAATTTTATTAGATATTTATATAACTTGCGCTTATCTGTTATACATCACGCAATGCAAAGCAAGAATTAATATTTTTGTCTTTTTACAAAGACGAAAAACTGTCTTTATCAAGACAGACAGGATACGAGGCGATAGTACGCAATGAAAAACTCCCGGAGCTCTTCTTCTCTGATAATACAAGGAATCGACCGCTCGTGCAATCCACTCTGAAACGTTTCGCCAATACGCGGAACAGCGGGTGGCGCAGAAGTAGCGACAGCAGCAGCAGCAGCAGCACGAGAGGAGGGTTGGAAATCACTTTCATCGCGACGTAATGTTACTAAGCGACAACTTCTCTCGCACCCTCTATCTGTCATGCCAATTAACCAGCCCTCTCTCCAGCCGTCGTCTCTTACGGGCCTCTCTCTCTTTCTCTCTCTCTCTCTTTGAGAGAAGCTATCGCCCGGGATTTATGCGACCCTTCAGAGCAATATATTTTTCACGATTACGATACTTCTCGGGTCAATGGATTATGTGATATTCCGAGTACAGGGCGCATCTCAAGGTGCAGCGGGAGAAACTTTTAATGAGGGGCATTAGTCGTCGAGATCCGTTCAAAATGGTGCGAAACTTGCGAGTGAGAAATATGGTTAAGAGATGCCTTTTGCATTAAAATGGAAATACGAGACATACAGTTTGGCCAAGTGTGTTAAACCGCGTATTCTTCGAAAATATTTGTATTCCACAATTTTTTCAATTTTTGAAAACTTTGAAAAATTGATTCACTATTTAATTTGTCACTAGATTATTAATTATTACTTAGAAAAAAAATTGTATTGTTATCTTGAGAATATTTTATTTACTTTTGTAACATCTTCCTCTAAAATCAGTGTCAAAGAGATGCTCTTAGGTTTAAGAGAGAAATTTTTTCTAAAGAGGAGTATTCTTACTAAATATTCTTAATATGTAAGAATATACTAAATGGGATGTTTTTATATTATTTAATATAATATTGAGATCATTAACTATGATAAAACAGTTCTACAAGTAGATATTTGCTAAAACTTTGACAAACAAAGTTAAATATATTTTTAAATATATTTTGACATATTCGAAAGAAGTTAACGATAAAGGACTCTTCATTTCTAAAATGACTGCTACATTTTTTGAACAATGAAGAATCCGGTTTATATATCTTTTTATCCATCACTAACAGTTTTTCTGTATCTTATTCATAACGATATCATATTTATTCACACTATGTAATTTCAGTTATAATGTAATAATATTGTAAAATAATTTTTTCAATTTTTAATTTTATGTTTACTGAGATGAAGGCTCTGAAACGTTTCAACTCTTATTGTTTATTTGTTGTTTATTTATATTGTTTTGATTGGCTTATTTGCGCGTTTTGGCCTTCTGGTTTTTATTTATTTTTATATATTTAATTTATTTACATTATATATTTATTATAAGAATATTTATTATAAGAACATAGAAAGATACATATGAATTTCCATCAATTCCTATTCTACATGAAGTTAGATAAAACAAAATAAGATTTTAGTATTTTTTATAAAAAAAGATACCACTCACTTTGTAACAATGAAGAAAAAGAAAACTAAAAAAAAAGTTTGAAATGAAATGGTATGAATATATTACAGATGGGTTATATTACAGTTAGATTATGGATAACACGTAGATTAAACATTGTGGACAGTAGAAAGATAAAACTAATTACCAATAACAATTACCACTAACAAAACTTAACGAGACATTTGAAAAAATAAAGATTTGTTTTTTGGGATTGGATACTATTGAGAGACGTTGTGTGAAGAGAAGTTAACATAAATATTTCTATTTCTCTCAAATATTTTAAAAATACTTACTTATAAATATTTTTATTAAGTCGTTTAAATCTTCATTCAATCACTTCATTAAATTCATTCTTCAAACCAGTAATACAAGATGTACTCGGAATACCGTCACATAAGCACTAAACACGTGTTGACATGCACTGCACGGATGTATGATTGAATTTCGCCGTTAAAAAGTTGTCGCAAATTAAACATATATTCTTAATTTAAGAGAATATTCCAAAAAATATCAATGTAAAACGTAAGAAGAGAAAATCCTTATTTATAAGTATATTAAGAATGTCCATTAGACACAGAAGAGACTTATAAAGTATATATTTCAAGAATATAATTTTTTCGATGAAGGGACGTCTAAAACTGACGTCCGTTTCATAACTTAATAACGAATAAATTCTCTCTGAGTGAGTCTTCTTATGCGTGGGTAGCCTTTAAGTATCATACTGCGATCCTAGGAAAATGCAACACCACCAACAACAATATCGAGGGTGTAGAATGACGGATTAATCGCCCAAGAATCAGCAATCTCGTCGTAGCCACCATAAGGCGCAGGATAAAGCACACTCCCGCACGATGACGCAGGAAAAAAAGATACAGGAAGCCATGATAGCAAAGATAAAGGAGCAAAGGGGGATAAGAATGAGTGCCAAGAGTGAACGAAAAGAGAGAGGGAGAGAAAGGGAGAAAACGAGAGCGAGTCGATGGCGTAAAAAGGCAGGAGAACGATGGCAGGAGATCGTAAAGTAAGTTCGTGGCGTGGATAGCCACCTCGGGCTCTCCTAATGGACAATAACCGCGATATATCGCCTCATCCCGGAGGACCTCTCCCCTCCCCCCTGCCGGAAACTGAATGACTACTTCCGTTCCTATATCGCGACTTTAAACGCAACTATGAATGCGCTGGCTCTTGTGCAGTTATGCGTTATACACCACTTCGGCGTCGTTGGACAGAATTGCGGACATGATGGACGCGCCACTATGAAAAGAATCGGGAAGGATTAAGGGAAATTCATGAAAGTTCGTTTAGCAGAGTTAATTAATCTCAACCTCCGCAATCAGAGTTTAATTTTGGGAATTAAACAAAATATTATTCCTTCTCTTTTTCTCGTTTGTTATTTATTTTATCATGTTACTTTATCCTTATCAGGTTGTTTATAATGACAAATTTTTTTAGTCTGTTCAATTTCGTGGTTTACAAGATATTTACTTTGTTTTTTTTTTTTTAATATCATATACTTTTGTTGTATCAATCTTTTTCATAAACTTTTTTTATCAAGTTCTCCTTATACTGGAAGATTTGGAAGCCGTTAATGTGAAAGCCTTGCGGATTTTATCTCGGCATAAAAGAAAATCGTGCAGGATCGGTCGCGATCGTGCTGTGCTTCATGAATGTCGGGCGCAAGACGTCGCGACGTTCACGCGCAATCGCAAACGCGACGCTGACAATGCGATCGTTTGAAATTCAGTTAAAGCGTCCCTTCAATTACGGGGGCGTCGGACGCCGGCGCCAGCGCCGGCCGCATCAATAAAAGATAGACACGGCACACGAGACCGCATCTCGCCCGATGCTGCATTAGCAGTGCGCATCAAATCGATTAGCGCGATTAATAACAGCAAACTGCGATCTTGGGGGAGGGGGGGACGAGCGCCCCATTCTCTTTCATTAAACCCCCTTGCAACGCGACGTGATTCCTAGGTGATTCGTTTCCTCGGTATCGTCATCGTTTTTTGCTCGCGTTCATATAACTCGATGGATATATAAGACGTGTTTTCATTGAATGATGAAATTAATTGATCCGAAGAGAGGTAATGAAAAAATATTTATATATAAAAATATAATATATAAAATGTATAAGAAAGACATTAAATAAAAATACGGATTTGGCTATGAGGAATGATGAATCTCAGAAATTAACATATTGCTCATATTAAAAGATTTAGTTAATTAAAGATTAAGTGGAACTCTCTCAACACTTCAATTAACCCTTTTAAATAAACGCGTTGTTCGCTCCGCACGGAAGATGCAAAATTCCTAGTTTTATTAGATCACAAATTAGTAGTTTTATTAGACAAATTATCCTTTATAAAAATTATAAGATAAGTGCGTTTTTTTGTTCAGTCAATTATGTGCGAAGTATCAGTTATTTTAATTTTAAGCGACGATCTCGTTTCACATTTACACGGCTAACGATCAAAGGAAATTTCTTCCGCATTACCGCGCGCGTTTCGCTTCGAGAGGACACGATATCGACGGAGAACGGAGAATCCATCCGTCGCCTTCGGCAACTGACGTGCAACGAAAAAAGATTCATAAAAAAAGGTGAATCAATCATAAAGTTAGCCTTTTATTCCGCAAGAGAACGGATAAAACGGTTGCGCTCGCAACAGACGGGTTGGAGGGAGGGGGTGCGCGGCGGTCGCGGGACCGCGGAGGGAAGAGACGGAATATAAAGTTACGTCACACGTTTATTTCATTCCCGTCGATCCAATAAAAGTCCCAATAATAATTTCGGATGTTTTCCGATGCAACATGTTTGATTTAGTGTCGGACATTTTGTGATCGCATATCTGCCTCGTAAATCTCACCGCGGTGGCGCCACTGCATAAAAATATCAAACGTCGATGTGTCCCGCGTTCAACCCCAATCCCGGGCGGTAAAATATTGCCCGCGATTCCACGCGACGGAAATAGCCTTTCATGCCCCGCCGCCTGATAATTCCAGAATTTCGCAGATTTATACCCGGGAGAGGCCATGGAAGATACGCGCCCGCGCCCGATCGCGCCCGTTATTATTAATCGCTACGCGTAACGATAAAGTGGGACGTTTAATTTTTAAAAATGGCCCCTAACGAATATCACTGCGCCGGTCACCGGTTCGCCGTTGCTGCATTGTTCGCCCCGTTTCCCCGTGCTGTCCGGAAAAATATACGTCAAGATTATGCCGGCCGATTCCAGTACAATGTCGCGATCGAACGACCGATCGGACCGCATCGTGATTGAGAATACAAAAAAGATTAACAAAAAAAAAATAGTAAGCAAGGAAAATACAACCTCGCCACTTTGTAGCGTGCGATTTTGATGGTCGACGTATATCAGTGCTTTGATGGTTGCGATCGGAGATTCCGATGCGCATAATGGCGGTCGGTTGCGGCCACGTTGTAGAGTATGTTGAACTGGATGGGGTAATTGCATAACTGTTTCACATAAACCCTTAGGAACGATGCGACAGTTGATTTGCAACAAACGCGATTTACGTGATTGATATTCTGCAATTAATATGTAGCTTTTTCCTAGAAATATCCGTTGCGAGATATGTCATGGAAGATACGTCAGTGGCGCTTTCCGGCTATTTCGGAAAGATTTTTCGGTACCGAGTGGACCACAGGAATGCTATTAAAGATTATAAACGAGTAGCTTTTTTCTCTTCGAATCGCACAGTGATACTTCAAAATGAAAATCTTAAATAGAAAACATGACATTTATGACGTCTTACATCTTCTATAAAATTATCTCAAAAGTCTTATAAAACTATCCCAAAAGATATCATCATGACGTTAAGATGTTTTATGATCCGGTTTATGATGTCTTTGAGACGTCTTATTTTAGATTATTTTTAAACACATTATTTTTAGACACATTGTAAAATAAAAATTAATAATATGGAAACAAGAAGAAAAATTTAACAAGAAGAAAAACAACAGAAGAACGATTAACAAAAAGAAAAATACGAAAGCTAGAATGTTTGATAAATTAGAATTGTTTGATCGGTATATAAATAATTTAATATTTACTAATAACTTTGATAATCTATACATTGTAATAGAAATAGATTTTGTGTTAGAAAAAAATATTAAATCACTCTGATATATAATATGTATCAGATAATTCCAGCTACCGTCTCATATTTTTCTTTTGTTAATGTGTTTCTGAACAGCTTTGTCTTAGCTTTCTTATTGTGACACTAAATAATTCAAAATATTGGAGTACCAAATTAGTTGGCAATATTAGATTATGTTATATCGAAATTGACATATCGATAAATGTTATAGTCGATAATATAAATACCTGTACATATTTTTAAAAAATGTCTTATTAAGAACAAGACCTTCGGAAAGTCTTGAAGATGTTTTCAAGATGTCTTTTGGTTGATTTCTTTGAAAGTCTTAAAAACGTTAAAATCTCTTTTAGACATGCGTGTTGTCTAGATATCTACACGCGGCTCTCGAGCTTTCCTGTAAAAAAAAAAATCATATTATTCGCCTTTTGCTTAATTCGCTACATTGCAACGATAATATATTTCTTTCTCGCCATATTTTTCGCCATTACCAGGATTGCAATTGGATTATATTGATTAATTGTGCACTCAAGACAAATCGATGCAGTTGCGTAGCGAGATGAGGTACCATCACGTCTCTCAATAATAAATTCTAGTCATTCTTTTTTAACAATTCTACGATGAACGCTTGATTAATAGCCGTGATTGCTTAACGACTTCGTGATGATCATCGATTTTATCATTAGAAGATACCGCGGTGTCTCATTCACCCCGCTGTCACAATTGTCCTCATTTATCTTCTTATGCACTCTCCTCTAACGAGTCTAATGTAACCTTCATTATCCAGCCTCCAAGCGATACTTCGCACGAAACGTATCTTCATAGCCCATTTTTTTTATTCATGCGTAGTGAGATGGATGGAAAAACACATGAATGTTAGCGACGCAGCATTTGTTAATAAAGACAAATAAAATACAGCGTATCGGTCGAATCGATTACTCGGATATCACTGCTTTGGCAGCAACACTTACAGCCTCCATAAGCCAACAGCTGCGCGATATGCGTTCTCGACAAAAATTTAACTCTCGAGCCATTTGAAGCTCGAATAAACAGAGCACGAGACTCCTTCTCGGTTTCTCCAGCGGAGCTCGTCGATATTACATAACGTCGGTCCATATCGCGCTATGCTCGAGATGTGGACGCGGATCCGCACGAAGAATAAGGGTCGAATTTCGCGACACGAAGTGGCAACTTGCTCGATCGCACATCCGACATCTCTTGTCGTAGATCGGCAAATCCATTCGTCTCCCACGTGTCGAGCGTCGAACGGGGAACAGAGCGAGCATTCGGTCCCGAAATAATGACGCTCCTGCAGCGAGAAAAGGATCCGAGCGCGGATTATTGAATTGGCACGAGACAACGAATGGAGCGCACGCTCCCATCGGAATATTAAAATAATCTGCCATTACTTTAATAAATCTGTCCCTCCGTTTTCCGGCGCTCCTCTGTTCCTCTACCTCCCCTCGTCCACCCCCTTCGTCCCTCTCTTCCTTCTCCGCTTACCCCATCGTCCTCCTCGACCCGCCTTTACATTTTACAAATTTACATTCCTCGTTTGTTGTATCTATCTGCATACCTGCTAGTACGTATTGACAAATTCTCTTTTCTACGTGAAGAATAACTTTCGACGTTAAACACAAAGATGGCGAAACATTAATGTGACGAAACACACTAACAGAGTGTTTTCTACGTAGATCTATGCAGGCTGATGTAGATTATGTGCTAAAAGCTACATTTTCTGTTCTGATTTCTGCATCTGATGGAAGTATCTTCAGAATTGTCTCATGAACATGCAATAGGAGAGCACCGTTTGAAGTATCTTAAGGAAATGGTCATTTTTACCTTTTGTCATTCAAACGATTTCCGCGTATCGATATACAGAGAATTCCAAAAAGATGTTCTTTCACTAAGAGGAAAGATTTCAGATTCTGTGAAAAATTCTAAGACGAAAACTTTTTGTTAAAGTGTGTCTGCGTTATAATAGTTTTTAAATAGGAAGTACTTATAGTTGACCAATAAGTTTATGAAAATTTTGTGCGCTCAGGCACATTATACAATAAGTAAAGGTATCCTCGTGTACAGTTTTTAAATATTTATATAATTCTGCATACGACAAGGAAATTACTTTCTGTCTTATTTATTCGCGATTGTTTAATTTACTATATAAAAGTCAGCATTATGGAATGTCAATCAATACATTGAACTATCAAGTTTGTCAAGAAGCGCGTGTCATAAGCTGGCGTCTTCTCTCGTAAGCATATTCAAACGATAATTAATATTTTTTAGAAATTTTTTTCACTGATTTTATATGTTATATAATCTGATTTATAAAATTATTGATGTAGGAAAATTCGACGTTGTATTATAATATTTATTTTTTTTCTAGTTTATTATCTTTTTGGTACACTCTGTATATTATGGCGTATTTTTTCTCACCGAGCCAAAATTCTGCAAAGACATCCTATAAAACCTACACCCAGTCAGGACGAGTGGGTGGAAGCGTCGTTTCATTATGAATAATAACAATTTCTGCTCCGAAACATTTGCATTGTACCATAGAGAGTTGTACCTGTAATAATTAAAATCAAATATTTTATCTTTTAAAATTATAATAATTTTATTTATATGATTAACACAATGTAATAAGTAATATAGTGAAGTAAGAGAGAAATTGAATTTAAGTAAATGTTTATGAAAAATCATTAACTTCTTTTTAATGGTTTTTTAATAATGAACGTTATTTAAAGAAAATAAGTATGCATAATATATTAGTGTATATAATAACTTTTTGAGAATTATATTATAACATTATTTCTGATATTCTTGTCTTTACAAATATTTTGTAGCATCTAATTATTTAGCGCATATTTTCGGATAAAATGCTACACAAAGAGAAATAGAGAGATAGAAAGATTTTCCCTTTCTCTACTTTGATTTTCTCTTCCTGCTTTAAATCGTTGTCAGTATTTCTGGTATATTTATTGTTAAAAAAGAAAATAAATTACTCACACCTTCTCGCATACACTCGAACTCACGTCCGTGACTTTTTGTCCCATATAATTAGGTATGAATAGATACAGCAGTGTTATAATACCGACAGCGATAGATCTGATGGCTCGCTCAATATCGCCGGCAATAGTTAGCATCTGAAAGGTTTCGTTTTTGCATTTTGATATGCTTAATATATTTCCGCTTCAACATATCGCTTCAATATACCTGTGTTAACGCAAGGCTCATTATGCACACTATTCCTAGGAGGTCCATTAAAAACGGTATTGTGTGATAAATTTCGATCATACCAATGAATCTTACAATGTAAAAGAAGGTTATTAAATATATGTATGTTAACCACAAAACTGTGAGATAAAAGAAAAAACGTTCAATGTTGAACATAAAAATAAGTTAACGTACAATTTTACGAGTAGTTCGTAAGTTTTATATTATTTGTCAGTGTTAACTTTTTATGTAGACAATTGTTTTAATCGATAAGGGAATAATAATCAATTTCTTTACATCTTAACACACACAATTGTATAGTCAATTATAACTTATAAGTATATGATCATTTCTGGATATATCAAGAATTTTTGAAAAATATCAATTAAAATACATTATTATATTAAAATATATAAAATATATAAAAAATATTAAATATATAAAATATATAAAATTTATAAAATATATAAAATATATAAAATTAAAATACATTATTATCTATTAAAGTATATTATTTAATTTGATAAATTCTTTTGTTAGTTAAATCGTATTAAAACAAGACCAGGTGGGGAAACCTAACGTTATTTAATTACTCGTCATTACTTTTCGACTTTGTATGTCAGCTGTAACATTTCTCCGCAGAATGCTCGGTAAATTGGACTAAATTAACTAATTTAACACATATTTGCATGCCTTGTATAATGGTACAAACTGTATAATGTTGTAATGCAGGCGTATAAAATTGACCATTCTGAAATTTATTTTTGATCGTATTAAATCACACCCCATTGCATCTTTGACAACGAAAAATAAGCGTTCTGCACGATACCTGCCAAAATTTATTTATTACCAATATTATTTTTATCGTGCAACTGAATGATATTTATCTTTCAATAATCGAAAGAAAAGACGAAATAATCGATTATTACTCAGAAAAATAGAGAATATGACATAATAATAAAAATTAAAAAAAAAGATATCTATTGAAAATAAATATCTTTTTTTAATAAAAAGAAAGTTACATCTATTATAGGCGAATCTGCCCAGACTTAAAAGTTAATGGACCTGCGTATTTTATTATACTTTCTAGCGATGAGTCGTCTGCTCCTTCGCAATTAATTGTGAGGAGCAATTTCTTACCCTAGCAATTCGCACATTCCGCAAGCATGTTGCGTAAGAGCCACAAACAGAGTGGAACTGGCAAGAATAATTAGTGGTAATATACAAATCACGATGCACGTATGGGCTCGAATGAGATGAAAGTATTGCTCCTCATCGACAAAGAATTCAACTTTAAAAGGTTGTATTCGCGGGCGGGATTCATTCATGGGTGATAAAACGTCGAGGATATCCGGTGTGAACAGCCATGTGTTGTACATAATCACGGCTATATATTGCAGAACTGAAAAATTTGACAAATTTTCTGATGCAATCTTCAGTATCTATATAAATCAGTATCTATATTAAAAAATTAAAAGTGAATAGTGATGCCACTGTAATCTTTCACTTTTCTAGGACTATATTTTCAAGTAACAATATATGTAAAATTTTAATATATATATAAGATTTAAATAAATAAACAATGCTTTAAAAAATTCAATTTTTAATACTGTTACTATTATTATATTACGCTCTCAAAAATTCTGTTTAATAAAAATATTAATGATATGAGGGAAAAATTGTAGGAGAAGTTTGGGCAAAAAGTGTAAGAAATTCAACAATGAGTCTAATCATTCTTAGAAAATTCCATATTCATTTAATTCGATGACAGCGATTATAATAAATGCATTTAAAAATAAAATTGTGAATTGTTAAAAGGAATGTCGCGCGTGTTATTTATCGAAAATAATATTGTACATTTAAGACTGGTAATGAAGAGAAAGCATAATTGATCTCACACACAGAAATACAATGTCGAGCTTACAGATAGAAAAGTGTATTTTTTTCCTTGGATAAAACGAAGTTTAATATTTTTCTTACGCAAGTAATAAAATGTAAATAATTTCGTGGTCTCGGCATGCTTGCACATAATTTTGATCTCGTAACATGTCTTTTGCAACCTCCAGTCGTTCCACATATGCTCAAATAAATCCCTAAGCTGAAAATAAATGAAATCACATTGTAAATAATTAGTAAACTATTTATAAAATAACTTAAAATAAAAAATAGTAAGACGCTTGAAGATAATGATAGAATGATTATTTATTATATTTATTAAACTATTAATCAGTGTGTTAACATAATCATGTAATAATTGGATTTAAATTCCAGAAGATTAATAAATGATATCGTTCATTTTTATTCGCAAATATTTTGTTGTTTACAAAAATTCCTAACTCTGAACGATAAAAATGACTGATTGAGAATTAATTAAGCATAATTAAGATAGGTGTTAATTGCAATTCTGAATACGAATAGATATTTTATATACATGTAAAGTTTATAAAAGCAATTTTTATATATAAACTTTGTGCAATATAATATTTAACAATAAATGTTTATATGTACTAATGAACAACACATTCTGTTAAATTTGTATAAAGTTTATTTGGAATGTAAGTAATGATCGATCGAGCTTACTTTGTCCATATATCTGATACGTGCATACAAGTGGCTCAAGCTACCTAATGTAGGTACAAGTGCTGGTATCACATCGACTATGAAGTCTGCGGTAATGTTAAACGTAAAAAAACTCGATAGCTGGAAACATATTATTGACCCTTGATAAGAGTAAAAAGATAACATTTTTAAAGGATATTTTTTTATAACGTGAAATAATCGGTAGTCGTAATAAAAGAGACATTTTAAAATTTCGAAGACGTTTTTATAGAACTACCAGAAAGATATCTACACGACATTTCTGACATATTTTTGTTTTAAGAGAATAATTATAATTTTTAAAATATCTTATTTAGAATCACTAAACGTTTATAATTTTAATTAATACCATTTAAGTAGTTAGTTATTTAAATGGTATTAAAATTACAAACGTTTAGTTTTGTGTGTGTGTGTCAAGAGTCTAGATATCACTTAGACGTCTAAAAGATATCTCAAAAATATTTTTTAAAGACATTTTTAAAATTTTATCGAAAGGTGTTCTTAAAAGGAACTTACTCTTTAAAAAATAAACGAGCGACGGCTAAAACCTTTTACGTAATGTCTAATATCTCAGCAATACGTTTGTAATTATCGGATGTAATTTTAAATTCACCTAAAATTATCACATGTAATTTAAAATGCTACGCAAATAAGTTTATGGAAATTGAATGTAATATTTGTTGTTTAAGCAAATTGTTTTTTTTCTTTCAATAAATTTTATTTTAATTTTTTTTTTTTTTTAATTGACAAAAGACTTTTATTATTAGCTTTTATTATCATTTCAAATTTTATTATTATGTTACTCACATTTTCTCACATATACTCGAACTCACATCCGTTTTTGTCCTATATAATAAAATACAAATGTATAAGACAGTGCTGACATGGAGACACCAACATATCTAATAGCTAGCAATCGAGACTGGAAATAGTTAATACCTAAAAAACTTTGTTTTAACGATTTGACAACAATACTTGGAGACTTTCGACACACTTGCGACAATCAACATACCTGAATTAATGCAAGACTCATCAAAAATATTATTCCTGTGAGATTCATTAGAAACGGTATTGTGTGACAAGTTTCGATTATATCAACGAATCTTGTAACGTGAAAAAAGTCATACGTGTTAAAGTAATGAGGTGAAAAATATTTTTTGCTTATCAAAAAATTAATATATACCCAGCCAATTATTTGTGAGTTTGCTATCGGGACTGAATAATATGTAAGTCTTTAATGTAATATGTACTTTTTTGCGTCTTAACGATTGTCACATTCCTGTATTATGTATTTATAGATTTACTTGAAGAGGACCTGAATCAAAGGTCGAAACGTAGTAATAAAGATCAATTTCATATATCGGTTATGCCAGTTTGACGTCATTTATTACGCCTTCTTTGGTATTTCCCATCACTGGCAGAGAGAAGACACTTGGATTGTTTAAATTCACCATTGACTTAGAAACATGGTGCCTCCCAAGAGAGGGTTTTTTAACTACATCACGTCACAACGGAATGAACTTCACAAGACAACTCAAATCATGGATTTCCACCCAAAAAAAGAAGTGCCGACTGAAACATCAGCTCATATTTTTAATCAGGTGCAGAAAATACGATATGCTATCTCCACACATTCTTAACATGCGCTTACACATTTCCCTACGTAGTTACAAACCCACACGCAAATTTAATGTCCTTAAAGAACGCGTTCAAAGAAACTTGTTGAATCTGAAAATCAAAGATACGCACAGCGAAATTAACTACGCTAACACCAGAATTAGAAAAATAGAAGGGAAACTTTATTCTCATCTTCCCACCCACCTAATCAATTCTTTCTTCACTTACAATAAACGAATAATAAACTCCTTTAATGATTTTTACAAGTATAGATCTATTAATAAATTTTACATAAATTTTATAAATTTGAAAATGGAAGAAAATGGTCTTGATGTCTAAAAATACTCGCGTAAGCGATGGATGATGACGACTTACAACACCTACTGAAAAAATTTAATACTTCTCATAACCCATTCGTAAACATGAACAGATCTAATGGATTGTTAATATCAGCGGCAAAAGAATTCCAGATTCCACATTAAATTTTTTGAGTTTAGGTGACAGGTTTGCGCTTCCGTTAAATAAGAAAAACTCTGATGATCGTGTTAATTATTCAACGGGGATTATTAAAAACTTCGAGAATTTTTGTACAAATTAGATAAAAAAGTCAACACGTAACTCTATAAGCAATGTTTTAACAAACTTTTTAAATACTGACAAACACATCAACTCCACGGACAAATTCATTTTAAAACAATTTCACGAATGCAAAAAATTTATAAAACATAACAATGACTTACTAATAACCAAAGCTGACAAAGGACAGGTCACAGTCATAATGGAACGAAACGAATACGATAAACAAATGAAAACATTATTAAATGACGAAACGACTTACAAGAAATTAAAAAGAGACCCGACAAGATCATTACGAAAGCAACATTAGCGAACTAATTAAAACATGGAATTTTCCAATTAAAAAATGATAAAAAATTTACATCATCGACGAATACACTTACAAAGCATTGCGTTGCACCAACGGAAATCTCCCAAGATGCTATGGACTGCCGAAGATTCATAAGACCGGTATACCACTTCGCATCATTGTATCAGCATCTGGGAGTCCGTTTTACAATGTTACCAAGTATTTACACGGAATTCTAGAAAAATCCGTACCAAAACCTTCATCTCACATCAAAAACAGTTGGACCCTAGCCAGAAACATAAAAAACACTCACATCGACTCAAATCAAATCCTTCTATCCTTATTGTTAGACGTAATCGCATTATATAACAATATCCCTAAAGATTTAATTTTCCAATCCATTAAAACTCGTTGAAATCACATCTCCAAAGTTACCCATTTCAATCTACAACAATTTTTATTCGCAATCAACACCGTTCTTTCCTCCACTAGTTTTGGCTTTCGTGGGTCCTTCTACGAACAAATCTTCGGCAGTCCTATGGGGTCTCCACTCTCCCCCATCTTGGCTGACATAGTAATGGACGATTTGGAAACGCAATGCTTAAAAGCTCTAAAATTTTCTATTCCTTTGTTTTATAGATACGTTGACAACATATTTATGATTGCTCCCACTTCTGAAATTGACACCATTCTCGGAATGATTAACAAATATCACCCCCGCCTTAATTTCACCTATGAAATTCAAAATAATCACTTTATTTCTTTTCTTGACACAATGATAATTAGAGACAAAGACACACTGATTACGAATTGGTATCGGAAACCGACATTCTCTGGTCGATATCTCAATTTTCTATCCAATCACCCATTTAAATATAAAATAAATACCATCACGAACTTAGTCGACAGAGCAATCTTACTTTCTGATGACCGATTTCAAAAGAGTAACATTAACATTATCAAAGAAATTCTGCGCAACAACCTGTACCCAAATCATATCATCAACCATTGTATTAATAAAAGAATTATTGAATTACAACACAGGCAAAATAACGCACCTGTAAACCGTACTTTCGACGCGAGAAATTGTATTGTTATTCCGTTCCACAACGAAGTGGCTAATAATATTGAACGCATTTTTAGAAACACCAATATTAAAGTATTATACTCTGTTTTTAACAAGATGAATTGTATCATAAAGAAAGGAAAAGACACTCTTAACATACTCAAACAAACTGAATTAGTTTACGAGATTGCTCGAATTGCAACGCGTGTTACATAGGCCAAACTAAACGACATTTAGTAACCCGGTTAAAGGAACACCAAAACGACTTAAAAAAACACACAACTAATCATTCAGTGGTCACCAATCACAGATTAGCTTATGGTCATGACTTTGACTGGGACAACCCAAAAATTCTTCACAAAGAAGTACATAGAAGAAAAAGAGAAATAGCAGAGATGCTGTTCATTAAAAAATGCAATTCGGCAATTAATTCACAAAAAGACGCAGAGAACCTAACAGCGATTTATAACAGACTTCTTCACCGTTTCCGAAATATTAAATTTCACGCCCAAGGGGTGGTTTTTGAACATTTTTATTGAGCAGTAAATTAACCCCATAAGAAATGTTAAATAACGACACAAGTACCGTATTTTTTCAATGTACCGTTTTTGAGATATTAAATTTCACCATCAAGAGATGGTTTTTGAAAATTTTTAATAAATGGTAAATACACCAGAGAGGTTGTGAGAGAGTGAGAGCGGGTGAAAGATGATGAAAAAGTGTGAGATAGAGCGAAAGAAATGAAAAAATAGAGAGGGGGAGGGGAGGAAGGGGAGAAGGCGTGGTGAGAAAGGGGAATGAGGGAATGGTGAGTGGAAGTTGGGGGAGGTGTGAATGAAAGATAAGAGAGAAGAGAAGTACATATGACTGCTGACAGAGAAGAAGAAAATTTTTCATGAAAAACATCAATTTTTGACCGTTTGTATGTCCAGAACGGCTTGACCGATTTTTTTTTTGGCTTAACTTACTCGTGGCGATGCCACCTTTCAGAATATGCTACATGCATTTCAAAATTTTTTATATTTTAATAGTTCTGTACCCCCAAAAAATCGACTTTAAGGTTTCTGGATAAGAGACTTGTAACGTCCAAAATTTGAACATGGCCGGAGACGTTACCGCATCTCCTGATATGAGACGTCCAGTTTCAAAACTCGCTAAAGTCATTCTTTTAAATTTTTGAGCTGGCAAAAGGAATCGATTGTCAATAGAGACCACTACTATATGATATACTATTGTTATATATAAAATATGAATATATATATATATATACAGGGTGACCCATTTTAACTTCCCCACCGGATTATCTTGAAAGGAATGCACTTTCTGAAAAAAAGTTTCAGATATAAGTTTTAGTATTTTTCCCTGGCTATTGAATGGCGATATTGAATTTGACCTCGATTGTGAATGTGAAGGTCATTTAAAGGTCAAGTTAATTTTTTTAAATGGGAACCACTATTTTTTATTACATATTCTTGTAGCTGACTTCAAGAGCTTTCCAAAACACTATAATAAAGTATTTTTTTATTAAGTATTTTCCGAGTTATAAAGCTTGAAATAATTTCATAATTTTACTTAAACTGTAAAATATCTCGTAAAATATTTACTTTTCGATGACCTTACCTCAATACTTTTATGCACAGAATAATGAGAGGAACCAATTGGTGTCAAGAAAACACATAGTTGTTTTTAAGAAAAAATATGCAATTTGTAACTAACAATTACATATTTTTTCTTAAAAACAACTATGTGTTTTCTTTACACCAATTGGTTCCTCTCATTATTCTGTGCATAAAAGTATTGAGGTAAGGTCATCGAAAAGTAAATATTTTACGAGATATTTTACAGTTTATGTAAAATTATGAAATTATTTCAAGCTTTATAACTCGGAAAATACTTAATAAAAAAATACTTTATTATAGTGTTTTGGAAAGCTCTTGAAGTCAGCTACAAGAATATGTAATAAAAAATAGTGGTTCCCATTTAAAAAAATTAACTTGACCTTTAAATGACCTTCACATTCACAATCGAGGTCAAATTCAATATCGCCATTCAATAGCCAGGGAAAAATACTAAAACTTATATCTGAAACTTTTTTTCAGAAAGTGCATTCCTTTCAAGATAATCCGGTGGGGAAGTTAAAATGGGTCACCCTGTATATATATATATATATATTGGAAATAAAACCACATTCAATATATATATTACTTCTGAGTAGGCCAAACGGGCCTAAGAAAAATTTGGAGTTTGTTCATAATAGTACATAATAGTAGTTCAGAAATTCTTTTGCACATTAGTTATAAGATTTGAAGCATACAATTTTTATTTAATCTAATCAGATTTATTATTTTAATTGATTATTAAACAATTTTTATAATGTAATTTCTTTTGTGTATTTTTGTCTATTTGTTTCTTCAGAGTACATGTTACTTATTCCTTCATATTACTCACTTTTTGTTTTGTCTTACATAAATTTAAAAGTGTAAGTATTGATAAAATAACATTAGGTTTGTTTATTGTTTTTTATTTGGAATTTTTGCTTTCTTTTCCCAACAAATTTTCTCTTATTCCATTCAATGTACATTTATCTTTAAGTGCAAAAATTTTTGAGAATTTCAAGCAACGCAAACAAATTTTAAGTACAATAATTTTGTCTGCAAGTGTATGTACCATCGAATGTTATCTCGGTTTTTTAAATTTTAATGAACTATTTCTTTTACGTATTAACAAAGGATACTAAAGGCAATAAATTAGCTGTTACTACTTACGAACTGCTACTACTTACGAGCTGCTACTACTTACGAGCTGATACCAACTGATACGTGGCATTATCACGGACGCAATTCGCATTCAAGACCGTATTGTGCATTTAAGTATATCGTTTATTTCTTTTTCCAATATCGATAATTTTAGAAAAAAAAGAGACACATATTCCCGCATGTATATTAAAAGAAGTCACTTTGTTATAAGTCTGTCTCGCCCATCGGACAAAAAAGTAGAAAATTAAAAGTTTTTTGAATGAAGTTGAATAAAGTTTTTTCTCTCCGAAACATCGACTAAAATAATACCGATTACATTAATAATAAACGGTATTATCCACTTCACATTTCTCAAATATTACATTCACTAAACATTAAGAAGTGCCCTTTTTCAACAGCAAGCGTCTCAATTCTTGAATAGCGGCTCAGTTTTACACTGTGTTTACGCGTATGTGCATCCAATCATTTTTTTCTGTACTGTGTACTCGAATAATTATCAAAGCAAAATTGATGTGCCTGTATCCGCTTTTATCCGTTTGCTGCTAAGATGTACTTTTATGTGCATGGATTTTAAAGTAAAAAAAAAAACGATTTCTTGTTACTCATTTCTCTCGTTTTTCTATTTTCCAACAACGTGAGTGATCAAAATCGTTCAGTCAGTGCTAAGTGAAAAACTTTCTTTCGATAATTTAAGTAACAATCGGAAAGAAATTACAATATATAATTTGTACGTGACCAAAATTGCAATTCCAATTTTATCACGTTGATTATTAATGCAAAATCTTATTTCTTTTAATGACAAATTCTACACTTTAGGTTTTAAGATGATTTTCACAATACGCGTACTTGATGTGCTATATTATACAAAATAATTAGCTGTGTTACGATGCTTTCTTTTCAAGCGATGCGTAGTATTGCCAAGCATAATACATGAAAGAAAATTGTCGGGTGTACTATGTCGATCATGAGTACAGCACTGTGCGTGTGTGAATCGGCGCTATCAAGTAGTTTCATCTGGCGTTTTTGCTTTGACGATTTTTTTAAATTTTGGATCTCATTATCTCAGAAATAAAAACTGTAATAAAAATCTATTAACACTTTAATTATAATAATGTTGATATAGACTTTCGATTATGATTTATAGTTCAAATGAAACTGGTACAGTCAATCCCAAAGATCTTTAGAGATCTCAAGTCTATAAAAAGTGTCATTTTGATAATTCGAAATGATTCATTGTCGATTTGTACAAAAAGATTTTTCACTGAAGGCGTATCTGCAATGAAATATTATTTGACAATTTCAGATTATAATTATTATTATTGTTAATTATTATCCTTTTATTAATTTATCTTTCTTGCTCAATTTTCATTTCTCAATACCAAGATTTATATGTATAACAGATTATAGAATATTAAATTTTTTCTTTTCTTTCAGACAAGGTCATTCGTGATAATTGATCAGCGATTGCAGGACAATGGAACTCTTCGGATTCCTATGCGGAATCACCGCTGTAATTTTTGCTCTTTATTATTACCTCATGTCGAACTTTGACTTTTGGAAAATACGTGGTGTTCGTGGACCACGACCGATACCGGGATTTGGAAATTTTAAAGATATTGTATTTGGTAAAATATCCGAAAGCGATTATTCGACTAAAATATATAACGTCTACAAAGGTGAACCAATGATAGGGATATTCGCTGCATCTGTACCTATTCTTGTTCTAAAAGATCTAGATTTAATTAAGGATGTTCTTATCAAAGATTTCACCACATTCTCTAGCAGAGGAATAAGCATTTCCGAAAAGGTAGAAAAATACATAAAAAATTATTGTATTTTATAGAATAATTACATCCGGAAAAGTATATAAACAAGACATTGCATATTTTTGTAATTGTATCATTTTTTTAATTCACAAATACTTCTACATTTCCTTATAATGAGATTTATTAAAAATTATATTATTTGTCACCAAAAGTTAAGGGAGTTCACTACCGACTCGGTTAGTCAAGTGCATACATATCGCATCGCATGCTTGACTAGCGCCGTATTTTTACGAGACGTGTCAACGTCGCATCAGAGTAATCATATATGTAATGTATGTGATGTATGTTTGCATATCGTGCAGACGAGTCTTAGTAAATAAACTTGACCGTCCAATATTTGTCAGATAAAATGATTTTTATTTTAAGAATACTTGACAGTATTCTTAAAATAAAAATCATTTTATCTGATTTGATATTTTATTAACCTTCTAATTGAAATATTCATATATACAAATATTCTTAATATTTTAAGAAATACAAGCCATTGTTTATAATTTTTACGTTATAAATCTAAACAGTGTAGTATAGGTTTCCAAAAACTGTTCTAAGTGCGAATAATCTCGTTTGAATGTGCGCGCTCTTTTAAGGTTATACGACGTTGCCATGTGTAATCGGTACCGATGACAACGGCTTATAAATCTTATTTTTTGTTACATTTTTATTTATTTCTCTGTTCCCAGGTACCTAATCGATATTTTTAAAAAAGTTCTAGTTAGATAGACTTTTTTGTCATACGTACAAAAATCGCTGGCGAAAACTGCCTGTTTATTGTTTGTGAATTACAAGCATTAAAATTATATCCCATAAGATTCTGTGTTAAATACATAAAAATATATTTATTAATTTCTCGCGGACGAGGTACTGAATCGACTCCAAAATTTAACTGGGTACTTCAGACACATAAATGATCTTGCATGTAAATTTTCAGCAAAATCTCCCTGTTTATTCTATTTGGTAGTGAACTCCCTTAAGGGTCCAGTCTCGTTGGGTCAAAAAACAGGCATTTTTCATGAATTTTTTGTAGGGAAAGTAAAGAACATATCAACTTTTTCACATGTATTTATAATACTTTGAATAAGTTTGTAAAAAAATTGTAGCTTATTTAATCAATTTCCGGCGGCGTGACACGAGACGACGTACACCACTGCGCGCAAAACGGTGTCTCGTTCCGGAAATTCCCCTGGTCGTAAAATTCATCTGAAACAAAAAATGTCATGCGTTTCTTGTTCAGTAGGATTGTCATTGAGGAATAGACTAGAATAAACTAATTCGGTTAAAAATTTACAAAATGGCGGCAGTTCAAAATTTTTTTTTCATTTTTACCTATTTTTTTCGTTACTTTTTTCGCGATTAAAAAAAAAGTATGCTATATATCGACAAGTTCTTAGTAAAATTTAATTTACTAAGTTAAATTTACTTGCTTACAATTCTATCTTTATCATAGGCTGAGCCGTTGTCGCAACATCTTTTTGCTTTAGAGCCGAAAAGATGGCGGCCGTTGAGAATGAGACTGTCGCCTGTTTTTACATCTGGTAAACTAAAGGAGATGGTCCCCTTGATATCAGAATGTGCTGACCACCTTGTTCAGTACATGGAAAAACTAGCGAATAGTAATGAACCTGTAGAATGTCGCGAGTTGACAGCGAAATATACGACCGACGTTATCGGTAGCTGTGCCTTTGGCATCGAGATGAATGCTTTGTCGAACGAAGACAGTGAATTTCGCAAAATGGGGAGAAAAATATTCTCACCGTCTTGGACAAATATGTTACGAACAAAAATAAGACAACTTTTTCCGTGGCTTTACAAAATATTTGGATACGTCTTAACGCCAACAGAAGTCACCAATTTTTTTACACGCGTCATCGTGGAAACCATGAATTATAGAGAAACAAATAATATCACTAGGAACGACTTCGTTGATACGTTGCGTGATTTAAAGAAGCATCCAGATAAATTGGGCGATATTGGTACGTATATTTGTACTTTTTTAAATCATAGAATTATTTGTTACATACAAAACCATACGTATTTGCACATTTAACCCTTTAAATTACGGCAGTGTGCTTCGGTTGACACCGTTACGGGCCACCGTGCCGCCGGAGTAGCGGCACTGAACAGCACTGCGCCGAAAATTTGCATGTTTAAAACAATGCATGTTTAATTTCACTTGTTTAAAACAAATGCGAACAAACCAGAGAATGAGACAAGTGTGATCGATGTGCACTATGCGTAAAAATAAAAACATCGCGGGTCTCATCAAGTGAGGTCGTCGCGCGGATGTCGTCTATAGGCGACGCTTACACACAGGTCGTCGCGCGGATGTCGTCTATTGACGCTCGTAGCGAAAGGGTTAAAACAATTTTTACATTACATAAAATAGAATTTATTCTTGCTTTCATGACAATAATTTTTTTGTTATTTTTGACAATAGTTAGTGTTTTAACTGTGAAAATTTAATATAACTATATAAATATTAAATAATATATGATTGTTAACATAATAAGAATTAAATATATTATATAAATTGTTAAAGTAATTAAGCTAAAAACTTAAATTACTTATATTAATAAAAATCTTACATTTTAGATTTGACAGATAGTTTTTTAGCTTCTCAAGCGTTCGTATTTTTCCTTGCTGGCTTTGAAACTTCATCGACGACTATTAGCAACGCACTCTACGAGTTAGCTTTAAATCAGAAAATACAAGACAAGCTACGTGAAGAAATTGATGAAGTTTATGCAAAATATGGTGAAGACATAACATACGATAATATAAAAAAAATGGATTATTTAGATAAAGTTTTCAAAGGTACGACGTTTAAAGAAAAATATACATTTTCTTGTTTTCAGCGATATTTCAATATGATCTCATTGTCAGTATATTCCAATCCAATTGTTTTCCTTTTTTTAATATTTTCGTAATATAATATTATTCTCAATGCATGCAGAAACATTAAGAAAATATCCGCCAGCAACAACGATTATAAGAGAATCCACGTCGACTTATACTTTCGATGGTACTAAAGTTAGTATATCGAAAGGTCAAAAAGTAAGAATTCCCGTTTACGCAATTCATCGAGATCCTAATATTTATTCAAAGCCAGATGTTTTCGATCCAGAAAGATTTAATGAAGAAGCTTTGCAAAGCAGACACTCAATAGCTTTTCTGCCTTTCGGTGACGGGCCAAGGAATTGCATTGGTACAATGAAATGATTTAAAATTTGAAATGATTAAAAATAACCTTTAATTTGTTTCGTATAAAAGAATATTTTTACAGAAAATATTTTCAATTTTATATACATTTTCAATGGAAAGCATTTCTGATAAAGACAACTTTGATCTGATTTACTGATTTTTATTTTTATTTTCAGGAGCTCGTTTTGCTGTTTATAAGAGTAAAGTTGGGCTTATAAAAATACTACGAAACTACAAAATCGAACCTTGTGAAAAAACTCCAATACCCTATGTAAACGATCCTAAAGGCGTTTATATTAGCGCCAAAAAGCGGAATTTATTTAAAAGTAATTAAAATTAATCGATAATTATTTTAATTTTTACTTCGATTCTCCACAGATAGCATGGTAAAAGTAGGGAAAATCTGTCAATTAGAATGATGATCATTAGAATCATTATTCTTGGTATTATTAAGCTTTTAAATATTGTTGTGTATTAACATCTCGTATAAAGTAGTTAATAATCAGACACTTTAGTTTTAATGTTATGGTGTTACATACATATCTTAATAATATGTGGGAAGGTATTTGACAAGCAAACTGTCATTAATAATATATAATTTTTTAAGATTACCTGGTCTTTTATTTTTATGTTTAAGATAAACTTGACATATTGAAAGCATAAATATACAAAGTACTGAAACTCAAATGTAAGTATTTAATTTGCATTTTTGCGAAACAAATATGTGAACAATTACAAGTCAATATTCCGACAAATTTCAATCGATTATGTAAAATTCTTGCTATTATACATTTTCCGATAAAACAATATATAATAATAAGTAAATTTTGGCGCTAAAATCCTGGTAGAATAATAGAAATTTAGACCTTTCCAATAATATTACTCGATCCCCCTTCCCGTTTAAAATTTTTAAGGTTGCCACCCCCCGCCTAGGAGGTGGAAGTTGAAGGTAAGAGTTTTACGTCAATAGATGTCCCCCTTCCAATAATAATTTACATGTTTTTGCATTTTTTCGAATGTTTCATTTTTGTAAGAGTTATTCAGTTTGTTTCCTTTTCGATGGCCCAGCTGTATATGCAAGGAGTGTAAAATGATTCTAAAATCAACCGTAGACTGCAGGTATAGTAGGTTAATACAAAGAGAATACTTTCCTGTATCATTTTTTGACATTCTCAAGATTTCTCTCGATATTAACAAAAAAAGATTGGCGAATCCGCGCGAGGAAAGCGCGCGCGGCGAGAAGGACGTCCCACCGCTACGTGCTCACTAAGCGCGCAGTGAGACGGTGAAAAGGAGCCTACAGCGTAATACCGAACACGTTCGCGACCGCGCCGAATTATTGGGTGTAATCCCGCGCGATCTCCCACCGCCAAAATGCGCAAATATATGATCAGTAAAATTAATATAAAATTGTGGAAGCAATCGCGCGGATTCGCCAATCTTTTTTTGTTAAATCTCGGTAAAATTAAGAATATCAAAAAAATACAGGCCTTTTTTTGAGCCAGTTTAACCTACTCAACCTGCAGTTTACGGGTATAAGTGATAAAATACACCGTTATGACAACAGAAGATGGTATACAAAATTAAAACATAAAATATAAAACATCATATTTTATACTTATACGCGTTTTGGCTGAGAGCTTTGATTCAGTAATAATCGAAAGTCGTCAAATTTTTAGGAGCTCGTTTTGCTGTTTATCAAATTAAAGTTGGGGATAAAAACTACGAAACTACAAAATTGAGAATTGCGCAGAAAATTTCCAATACCTTACATGTCCAAAATCCAAAGCATTTGGAAATATCCCAAAAGTGATGACCGTTAAAATGGTTAAAAAAATCGATGAAAAGGAAAAATGGATAAGAAATCTTCTATCAAATTCTCAAAAAATTAATGTTTTAGAAGATTGAAAAATTTTACAAAAAATAGTATGTTATAAGTTGTGCATATCTGATATATTATATTTAAATTGAGATAAATACCTGTACAGTTCCACATAGTTCTTAGTTAAAATGAGGTAAAATTGTGTTTATGCTGTTATGATACAAGATTAGGAAAATGTAATCTCTTAAAATATCTCGTCTTGTTTTTTATTCTTTTATGTAAATTTAAATGCAAATGTTTTATTTGCATTTTTGCGAAATAAATATCTGCAAATAATTATATTATGCCAAATGTATATTATCGTAATCGGGGTATCCTTTGACAATCTGAATCGATATATATAAAATTTTAAAATTGAAAATAAGGAAGCTGTCACAAGTAAAGACTAAGATGCAAAAATGTTATAAAATGTTGTAAAATAATTGTTTATTAATTTATTATAAGTAGGCTATTTCCGTGCAGCTATCAGGACGTCATCATCCCTGAATGTCCTTACTTAGGAACAATGCAAGACTTTTTAGGGCCTACATATTTTTATACTCTTTTTTTATTATTTATATTAATATGTAATATATAAATTCATAATATATAAATATCATACTACTCTAGTAGTAGAAAAATTAAATATTTTTAAATTATTACATGATTCCGCGTATTAGTTACGTATTAGTAATTGTTAAATATTAATTGTTAATTATTACATTTTGTGTGTACAAAGCAATTTCTTCACATTTGAATATGTCTGTTATAATGTATATTTTAAATTTATAGTCTTTTGTTTTGAGTTTGATCTATAGGATGAGAGTTAAAACGAAACTGCAACTTAACTAAATGTAAAATTAATTTTTTTACCACTATTCAATATATATATTACTTCTGAGTAGGCCAAACGGGCCTAAGAAAAATTTGGAGTTTGTTCATAATAGTACATAATAGTAGTTCAGAAATTCTTTTGCACATTAGTTATAAGATTTGAAGCATACAATTTTTATTTAATCTAATCAGATTTATTATTTTAATTGATTATTAAACAATTTTCATAATGTAATTTCTTTTGTGTATTTTTGTCTATTTGTTTCTTCAGAGTACATGTTACTTATTCTTTCATATCACTCACTTTTTGTTTTGTTCTTACATAAATTTAAAAGTGTAAGTATTGATAGAATAACATTAGGTCTGTTTGTTGTTTTTTATTTGGAATTTTTGCTTTCTTTTTTCCCAACAAATTTTCTCTTATTCCATTCAATGTACATTTATCTTTAAGTGCAAAAATTTTTGAGAATTTCAAGCAACGCAAACAAATTTTAAGTACAATAACTTTGTCTGCAAATGTATGTATCATCGAATGTTATCTCGGTTTTTTAAATTTTAATGAACTATTTCTTTTACGTATTAACAAAAGATACTAAAGGCAATAAATTAGCTGTTACTACTTACGAGCTGCTACTACTTACGAGCTGATACCAACTGACACGTGGCATTATCACGGACGCAATTCGCATTCAAGACCGTATTGTGCATTTAAGTATGTCGTTTATTTCTTGTTCCAATATTGATAATTTTAGGAAAAAAAGCGACACATATTTCCGCATGTTAAAAGAAGTCACTTTGTTATAAGTCTCGCCCATCGGACGAAAAAGTAGAAAATTGGAGGTTTTTTTTAATGTAAAGTTTTTTTCTCTCCGAAACATCGACGAAAATAATACCAATTACATTAATAATAAACGGTATTATTCACTTCACATTTCTCAAATATTACATCGTGAATTATTTGCGTCAAGTTGGATCACTAAACATTAAGAAGTGCCCTTTTTCAACAGCAAGCGTCTCAATTCTTGAATAGCGGCTTAGTTTTACACTGTATTTACGCGTATGTGCATCCAATAATTTTTTTCTGTACTCGAATAATTATCAAAGCAAAATTAATGTGCCTGTATCCGCTTTTATCCCTTTGCTGCTAAGATGTACTGTTCGAAGACGTACTCTCATGTGCATGGATTTTAAAGTAAAAAAAGGAAAATGATCTTTTGTTCTCATTTCTATCGTTTTTCTATTTTCCAACAACGTGAGTGATCAAAATCGTTCAGTCAGTGCTAAGTGAAAAACCTTCTTTCGTTAATTTAAGTAACAATTGGAGAGAAATTACAATATATAATTTGTACGTGACCAAAATTGCAATTCCAATTTTATCACGTTGATTATTAATTTTATTTGTTTTAATGACAAATTGTACACTTTAGAGTTTAAGATGATTTTCACAATACGCGTAATTGATGTGCTATATTATATAAAATAATTAGGTATGTTACGAAAATTTCTTTTCAAGCGATGCGGTAGTATTGCCAAGTATAACACATAAAAGAAAATTGTCAGGTGTACTATGTCGATCATAAGTACAGCACTGTGCGTGTGTGAATCGGCGCTATTAAGTAGTTTCATCTGGCGTTTTTGCTTTGACAATTTTTTTTAATTGGATCTCATTATCTCAGAAATAAAAATGTAATAAAAATCTTTTAACACTTTAATTATAATAATGTTGATATAGACTTTCGATTATGATTTATAGTTCAAATGAAACTGGTACAGTCAATCCCAGAGATCTTTCGAGATCTCAAGTCTATAAAAAGTGTCATTTTGATAATTCGAAATGATTTATTGTCGATTAGTACACGTAAAAAAATTTTTCACTAAAGGCGTATCTGCAATAAAATATTATTTGACAATTCCAGATTATAATTATTATTATTGTTAATTATTATCCTTTTATTAATCTTTCTTTCTCAATTTTCATTTCTCAAGACAAAGAGTTATATGTATAATATTATTATAGAATATTAAATTTTTTCTTTTCTTTCAGTCAAGATCATTCGTGATAATTGATCGGCGATTGCAGGACAATGGAACTCTTTGGATTCCTATGCGGAATCACCGCTGGAATTTTCGCTCTTTATTATTACCTCACATTGAACTTCGACTTTTGGAAATCACGTGGTGTTCGTGGACCACGACCGATACCAGGATTTGGAAATTTTAAAGATATTGCATTTGGTAAAATATTCGAAAGCGATTATTTGACAAAAATATATAACGCCTACAAAGATGAACCAATGATAGGGATATTCGCTGCATCTGTACCTATTCTTATTGTAAAAGATCTAGATTTAATTAAGGATGTCCTTATCAAAGATTTCACCACATTCTCTAGCAGAGGAATAAGCATTTCCGAAAAGGTAGAAAAATACATAAAAAATTATTATATTTTATAGAATAATTATATCCGGAAAAGTATATAAACAAGACATTGCATATTTTTGTAATTGTATCATTTTTTTAATTCACAAATACTTCTACATTTCTTTATAATGAGATTTATTAAAAATTATATTATTTGTCAGCGAAAGTTAATCAAGTTCTTAGTAAAATTTAATTTTACTAAGTTAAATTTACTTGCTTACAATTCTATCTTTATCATAGGCTGAGCCGTTGTCGCAACATCTTTTTGCTTTAGAGCCGAAAAGATGGCGGCCGTTGAGAATGAGACTGTCGCCTGTTTTTACATCTGGTAAACTAAAGGAGATGTTCTCCTTAATATCAGAATGTGCTGACCATCTTGTTCAATACATGGAAAATGTAGCGAACAGTAATGAACCTGTAGAATGTCGCGAGTTGACGGCGAAATATACGACCGACGTTATCGGTAGCTGTGCTTTTGGCATCGAGATGAATGCTTTGTCGAACGAAGACAGTGAATTTCGCAAGATGGGGAGAAAAATATTCACACCTACTTGGAAAAATATATTACGACAAAGAATAAGACAACTTTTTCCGTGGCTTTACAAAATATTTGCATACGTCTTAGTGCCAACAGAAGTCACCAATTTTTTTACACGCGTTATCGTGGAAACCATGAATTATAGAGAAACAAATAATATCACTAGGAACGACTTCGTTGATACGTTGCGTGATTTAAAGAAGCATCCAGATAAATTGGGCGATATTGGTATGTATGTTTATATTTTTTTAAATTATAGAATTACTTGTTACATAAAAAAAACATATGAATTTGCACGTTTAAAACAATTTTTTAGATACAATAAAATAGAATTAATTCTTGCTTTCATAATGATAATTTTTTTATTATTTTTGACAATAGTTAGTGTTTTAACTGTGAAAATTTAATATAACTATATAAATATTAAATAATATATGATTGTTAACATAATAAGAATTAAATATATTATATAAATTGTTAAAGTAATTAAGCTAAAAACTTAAATTACTTATATTAATAAAAATCTTACATTTTAGATTTGACAGATAGTTTACTAGCTTCTCAAGCGTTCGTATTTTTCCTTGCTGGCTTTGAAACTTCATCGACGACTATTAGCAACGCGCTTTATGAATTAGCATTAAATCAGAAAATACAGGACAAGCTACGTGAAGAAATTGATGAAGTTTATGCAAAATATGGTGAAGACATAACATACGATAATATAAAAAAAATGGATTATTTAGATAAAGTTTTCAAAGGTACGACGTTTAAATAAAATATATGTTGTTTTTGTTTTCAGCGATATTTCTATATGACCTCATTGCCAGTATATTTCAATCCAATTGTTTTCCTTTTTTTAATATTTTCATAATATAATATTATTCTTAATGCATGCAGAAACATTAAGAAAATATCCGCCAGGAACAACGCTTATAAGAGAATCCACGTCGACTTATACTTTCGATGGTACTAAAGTTAGTATACCGAAAGGTCAAAAAGTATGGATTCCTGTTTACGCAATTCATCGAGATCCTGATATTTATTCCAAAGCCAGATGTCTTCGATCCAGAAAGATTTAATGAGAAAGCTGTACAAAACAGGCACCCGATGGCTTATATACCTTTCGGTGACGGGCCAAGAAATTGCATTGGTAGAAAGAAAAAATTTAAAATTTGAAATGATTTAAAAATTTAACCTTTAGTTTGTTTCGTATAGAAGAATATTTTTACAGAAAATATTTTTAATTTTATATACATTTTCAATGGAAAGCATTTCTGATAAAGACAACTTTGATCTGATTTATTGATTTTTATTTTTATTTTCAGGAGCTCGTTTTGCTGTTTATCAGAGTAAAGTTGGGCTTATAAAGATACTACGAAACTACAAAATCGAACCTTGTGAAAAAACTCCAATACCCTATGTAAACGATCCTAAAGCGTATTTATTAACGCCAAAAGGCGGAATTTATTTAAAAGTAATTAAAATTAATCAATAATTAATTTAATTTTTACTTCGACTCTCCACAGATAGCATGGTAAAAGTAGGGAAAATCTGTCAATTAGAATGATGATCATTAGAATCATTATTCTTGGTATTATTAAGCTTTTAAATATTGTTGTGTATTAACATCTCGTATAAAGTAGTTAATAATCAGACACTTTAGTTTTAATGTTATGGTGTTACATACATATCTTAATAATATGTGGGAAGGTATTGACAAGCAAACTGTCATCAATAATATATAATTTTTTTAAGATTACC